>VXBO01008402.1:51658-247747 GCA_013400135.1 Rhinoptilus africanus
CTTTAATATCTTTATTTTATTTTATTTTTTTTCTAGAAAGGAGAGAGCAGCGTGCTGAGCGGGAATCGGGCCATGTTCTGAGGGAGGCCTCCAGGACTCAGCTTGGATCCAGGCACCGCAGGTGTGCGTGAAGAAATCGCCCTCCTCGCCCCCTCTGGAGCTCAGGGTAAGGCGGCTGCGCCTCTCTGTACGCACAACTGCACGGCTTTAAAAGTATGCAACAGTCGGTCATAGATACTTGAAAGTGAACTCGGCCTGCTTCATGGAGACGGGATGATGTTTGGTTCACAGTGTTTTTTTTCAGCTGTGAGAGGCCTCTGTGGCGTCTCTGCCCTGGGGAGACCCACGGGGAGCCTTCAGGACCATGATACCACACAGACCACGTCACCCGCTTCATCGGCATATACCGAATTGCAAAGCTTCTCACAGGCTGGCTGTGGGAATTTGCTGCTACATCAGGGGAGCAAAGTCCTGTTACAGCTCATTTCCACTTCCAGGTGCCTTGTGCCGCTTCTGCCTTTTTGCTTGATTTTAGCAAGCTAAAGATTTCTAACATGGAAACTCCTATGGCGCATGTCTAGTTTTTGCTCTGGAAACAGATTAAGTAATAAGAGTGTGAGATTGGTCGGTGTGAAGCTGTCTATTTCCACCTTGGGACTCTTAGTCCAAAATTTTATATAGTTCAATGAAAACTTACTCCTAAACTAAACATTTTCTTTACTGCTTATGTCCATTTACATCAGATCAAAACAATGCATGTTTATTTAAGGTGTCTGTACGGTTGTTATTTCAGTATTTACATCTGAAACTTACACAGCACAGAGGCTCAGCTTCTGCGTGGTAAACAATGAAAACTTGGTAACTTACAACTTTCTGGGCAAATACAGTTGAAAATAGACTAGGCACTTCTGAAGACATTACCTATTAATAAGCTTAGAGTGTGACTGTTTTCCTCGTCCCCCTTTTCTTTATTTCCAAACGATTTGGTGGGGGAGAGAAAGGTGAGAAGTTGGTGGCCTGAGTTACCTCCTCCTTTTCTTGAATGACGTGGTGTGGATGGAGCTGTGCCCTCCCACACACAAATGTGGTGGTTTGGTCAGGTATCTTGGGTGCTTCTGGACTGGGCGTGTGTTCAGATTGCAATTGGCCAAAGCCTTTCTTTTAAAAAGTTTTTATCGAAAAGCAGTTATGGCAGACCCAAAGGCTATTGCTTCCTCTGTCGGCTTGCAGTTGGAGATCTGAAACTCGTACTTTACGTAAACGCTGACATGGTGTGGATGTTGGCTGCTGTGGGATGGATGTCTCTTTCTGTTCTGTGGAAAATTCCTGGCTCGTCTGGAACTGGATTGGGAAAAGGCTTTCCTGTTCAGCTCCAGCAATCGTCGTTTGCGATTGAGGCTGAAAGGCCTTTGCATATAGTCTGCCTCTGTTTGTTATTCCGAATGAAAACCTGCTTTAGCAGCCTGGGAAAAAAATGGTAGAGGAAGGACAGCAGTAAGGGCAAGCCAGAGAGGGACCTTGGAACTTCTTGGTAATCTACAAGAAATTGCTGTGGAAATACAGCCCCAAGGAAGGAGAGCTGTCATGCAAAGACAATATAACAAAAACAAGGAGGGCCTGAAGTATGCACAATTGTCTGTCTGGCTATTACTGCTAAGTTATTTACTTAGTTTCTGTACTGTAGAAGGAGAATTTTTCCTTATCTTGCAAGTGACAAATAGTGGAATTGAAGATGTGGACTTCGATTCATGTAAATGTGTTTATGGTGTCTGTTTAGGGTATGAGCAAACGTGTTTTATGTGTAGTGCTATCTCCGTCCTCACACGTGTGTGAGTAAGTTATACAAAATTAAATGTTGTTACTGGAATGCTGTTGAAGAAAGTGTTTCATTATATAAGGGGTTGCTTGGCACACTTTTGTTTCCCGTTTCTGAAAGTTACATGATTTCCATTTGATTATTGATAAAAATAATTCTGTTCAGTTTTAATATGATGCAGGATGACTGGAAGGTTTTACTCACCAATAATGACAGTAGCCTTTTCAGTCTAAAACACTTTTATTCTCACAATTTATCTCTTTTTGTCTAATCAAATTAATTAAGACTGAAAGGTAGCATGTTCTAAATGTCAGTGAAAACACTGTCCCTTAAATTACACAGAATTAAGTGCTTGTCAACAGGATGTTTACCAAGGAATAAGTGCTTTAGATAAAAGGCAGTGAGTTCTGCCACAAATAACTTCTGCTTTTCACAGTGATAATAAGTGGGTACAATGTTGAGGTTATTTCTTTCTGAATCATGTCTTAGTGGTGTGTATAAATGTATTTATTGTAGCGCTGTGGTTGCGGTTCACAGGAAGGGTGTTCGGCTTTAGAGATGTCTAAGAAAATGATGTCACATTCATACAAATTTAATCTTTTCTTACCTGTAGCATTTTTCTTTTTAAAGTAGCTTTCCTTTTCTAATGAAACATACGTTCTCTCTCCATCCCCTACTGGGTTGCGGCAATTGTATGTAATGCTTAATCATTTGCCTTCTACAATTATCCCAAGATTGTTAATCCTATTGATAATTTAAAGATTTACGACTGTTTAGTCAAATAGCACAGTGAACAAGTGTCAAAGACTTGCATAAAGTAATTTCTGCCTCTGAGACCAGTATTTGATGAAAACATCAACCTGCTAATTTTTGCTTTGTATCTTGACTGACCAGTAAACTTGACATTTAGTAGTTGATGCGGTTTCTGGCCAGCCTGGTGACTTTTGTGTCTTAGAAGCTTGTTTTCCTGGAGTACAAATGAAAGGATGGGCAGCAAGTAAAAAGGAAGAAGAGATGTTATTTATTTAAATTTAATTTAAATCTTGTACTACCAATGTAGTTGGAAATGTGAATTCATTTTTTTTATCTAAATTGCAGTCTTCTGCTGCACTATACAGTGCATTTCTTTTAATCGTGAGTGTGTTGTGTACTTTCAATTTTTCCAGGCTGTGTACTGTGTGTGAGTCACATTTTTTTTTCTTAATGTGAATTTTATCTGTAGCTTGACACTGCTCCCTGCTGCTGCATTTCATAGTTTGTAAAAATTAGAGTAAGATGATGTGGACTACCGGTGAGACATGACTGCCAGAATTAGAATTCTGTTTTGTGCAAAAGGTCCCAATAATTGCTTTATTTTCTTAGAATTCAATTGATGAGCAAGCTCAATACTTCTGAAAAGTAACGATTTTTTTTGCATCTTCTAGTAGAGTGCTCTTTTAGCGACGTGTTCAACACTCTCTAGTGTAAGAGTTTCTGCTGTTTTTTGCTTAGGTCTCTAGTCCTATGCGTGTGATCCTGTGTAATCATGCACGATTATAAAGTGCTTTCAGAAAGGGTCACGGTGGATCTGGGAGCAGCAGCAAGTAAGAGTCTGTTTTGATGCAACATATGCCGTAGAAGAGTTTCCATGTTTATAACCAACCACCTCCTTTTCAGCTATGGTTGAATTACACCTTTCCAATGAATGAAGATGACTAAATCCCCCAAAATGTACAAAGTAAATGTAAAAGTAAGGTTGAGGGTTTTATGGTGTTTTGTTTTCCCCCTGCAATTGGTTGTGATTCAGTGATTTAGACTGCAAGCTCTTTTTCATTGAGACGTGCTTGTAACGTCTTCCCAAGACAAAATCCTTGAATGTGACTTAGTTTTTTTGGTTTTCTTTTCCTCCCTTTATAGAATCATGGCAAGTCCAAGAACAAGGAAAGTTCTCAAGGAAGTCCGAGCACAAGATGAGAACAA
Source organism: Rhinoptilus africanus (assembly GCA_013400135.1). Classification (NCBI taxonomy): domain Eukaryota; kingdom Metazoa; phylum Chordata; class Aves; order Charadriiformes; family Glareolidae; genus Rhinoptilus; species Rhinoptilus africanus. The sequence goes on from VXBO01008402.1 coordinate 55,434, forward strand.
TGTGAGAAAATTATGATCTTCTTTAGATTAATTTTGTAGAATTTAATTGTGTTTTTACCTACTCCAGGTATATATTGCAGTCTACTACAGCTATCATCTTTATAGCACTAGTATGGCTAACTAATGGTAACATAAATTTGGATCTCTTACTTCTGTTCATTACAGTAACTATTATTCGTATATGTATTGTAATACCCTGCTGCATATTTGGCACAAGTCTTTCAGAAGTTCTTGTAATGCTGTAACCCCTGGAGTCTGTTGAACAAGTGATGTCTTGGGCACAGCTTAACTAAAACTGGTCTATTTCAAGTAGCTTGATTATATGCTACCTTAAATGCGATAGCCCGTGGACAGGTTCATTTTTATTTATATCAATGCATTAAACCTTGAATAATGATTCCAGTCATAAAAACTTAAGTTGTTGTACTGTATGAGCAACAAACCTATTTTTAAGGAAAACTTCTGTTTAGATCTGCTATCGCTTACTGCCAAACTGTAATATGACGGAATAAATGTTCCAGACTTAAAATGTTGCATCTTTATTTTGCCAAGGAAACCTTAAGAATTCAGTTTGGTTATTTTCTTCTCCTTCAAGGTAACAAAAATGAAATCAAATTGAATTCTTTGCTCATTAATTCAATTTGCTCATCTGTGTTTCCTCGCTGGTTTTTGGTACTCGGTACAGTAATTTTTATAATCCGAGTCAGGCAAGTTAATGAGTATTTCTTCCCATGCAGCAAAAATAAATATTTGAAGGAAGCTTATGCTGTCAGGGAAGGTGTTTCCAAACATTAAAACTCTCCCATCTGAAATTATTTTCCGCATGTAACATTTTCATGATTTGACTTTTTAGGCTGTACTGTGAAAACATCACATGGAAAAGTGATGACTGAGTGTTAGAGATGATTCTTTTTCTCTCACAGGTCTGTTTCGAATGTGGTGCATTTAACCCCCAGTGGGTGAGTGTGACCTATGGAATTTGGATCTGTCTTGAGTGCTCAGGAAAACACCGAGGCTTGGGAGTTCACCTCAGGTCAGCCTTTCAAGCAGAGGATGGACTGAGTTGGTTACCTCAGGTTGCCTTAGGGCTGTGAACAGAATGTATTGTTTCGGAAGGGTATAGAATGTCTCAATTCCAACATTTCACTGACAGTTTTGCTTCTTGCTCCTCTCCAAAGGGAGCTTTACTCTCCGTGTCTTGTCTGTAATTAGCTGGGGTGTGTGCTGTGCCAGTGAAGCTGTGGTATGCCCAGTTCTAGAAAGCAGGGTCTCTAGCTACATCTTGAGGTTGTGTGATGGTGGTTGGTAATACTGCACTAGTCCTTGTACTCTAGTCTTTTAATCTTGTATAATCTCTATTGATTAAAAATGAAGTAGTGCTATAGCAGGTTGAGACTTGAGCAAAAAAAGTCACGCTATGCTTACAGACTGTTTCTGTAGTGTATGCAAGTGTATAAAACAGTTTTATTCTGTTCAGGAGATACTTATTTTTTTTTTTTGTAATAGAAATGATAGTTTTTGGTTTTTCCAAGAAACACACTTAACTGAGATGGGAATCTGTGGAATGGTAACCATTAGGTGTTCCAGAGACTCACAGTGTGTGTATATATAATAGGGGCAGAGCATGGGATAGTTACTTAAATAAGAAAGGGAGAGAAAGTCCAGGAGGAAAATCACCAGAGCAAGGAGGCCATTCAAAAGTACGTGCTTTGCTTTTCAAGGGGTGATTTGAAGCTCATTAGTGAGTAGAAGTTGCGTAGGAAATGAGAGTTTGGATCTCTTCCATATGTTACATGAAACTGAACATTAAATTACTGAGATGAGGATATGGTGAAGGGTATTTCTTTAGGGACAAAAAGGAAGAAATTGATCAAGATACAAGTTCTAAAGAGTTTCCTTGAGGATGATGTCTCATGTTTTTTTGCCCCAGTGACCTTGTATTTAACAGTACCCAAATGTTAAATACAATAACAAAGTATTTAACAATAACCCAAAACCCTGTTTGGGTTGTTTGTTTGGTTTTAATATAGCTTAATGAGCAGTAGCAAGAATTTATGGCTCAAAGCAGAGTTGAGATGCTAACTGCAGTCGTAAATGCCGTGGTATGAGGTCGTGGGGTAGGCTTTTTTACACAGTTCATCTGTCAGTACCTGCTGGTTGTTATGTGCAGACACATGGAGTGGGACAGGAGGTGTCCTTGTAGGTCATGTAAGTATAACTGTGAAAATAGACAGGAAAAGAAAATTGTAAAGTAAAGAAGTATGGGAGTAGTTTCTTTTATATAGTGGGTTTGGTTAATTTCTGGGCTCGAAGAAAGCAGCTTTTTCCATCACTCACATTCTGTTGACTGTCTCCTTTAAGTGTCAGTAAGTGGCATGATTCTAGCTTTGAAATAAAGGTTTGACCCCCTTCTTATGATGATCTGTCTTTCTATACTTAGAGAGCATTCTCTAACATGTTTATACTCACAGCCTTTGAGATAGGTTGCAATAAGGTTGGGTTTTTTCATCCCAGCTGATAGAGCAGGAAATCATAACGAGCTATGATTTTAATTTTTTTTTTAAAAAACTGCTTTTCAGTTTTGTACGTTCTGTAACTATGGACAAATGGAAGGATATTGAGCTGGAGAAAATGAAGGCTGGAGGTAACAGCAAATTTCGAGAGTTCTTGGAATCTCAAGATGACTACGATCCCTGCTGGTCAATGCAAGAGAAGTACAACAGCAAAGCTGCAGCTCTTTTTAGAGATCGGGTAAGTTCAGTTGTGTCTGTGTTCTCATCCCCTACTATCTGAAAATACCAAAGTACTTTGTAAGCACTTGTTTTTGAAGCAGGGGTAGGGAAGGTAGCAAGCCTTTGAACCTCTGCAGTGGTTCTTGAAAGGTATGAGTCTTAGAGTGCTTCTTCCCAGCTCTTCTAAGAATTTCCTTTAGAAACTTTCTTTTCTGCATTTAGCTGAGGCGGCTCAGATTTTCATTGCTGCAATTTGTTGCAGCTAGTGAGTCAGTGGAGCTGTCCCGGCCCACAGCAGACGGTTTGTTATTTCAGTAGTACTGTTTTGTCCAAAACGATTGTTGATAAATCTTTTGTGTAGGTAGTAACAAAATGGCAAATTTATTTGCCAAATACTGGCGGGCCTATAAACAAATAAATTAGTAATTGTAATGGCATTATAATTTTGTGGAGGTTTGGAATTTCCGAAAATGAAATGACAAACAACCTGAACTCGTGAAGTTAGAGATTTGGAAGGGTACTGTATTTTTATGCTGACCCTGCCAGGGAGGTGGTAAGAAGGTACATTCTGTGCTCACTGGGATATCCGTGCAGCTTTGAAGTTTGTTGTGTGTGGTGTCTCTCTGCATCTTTAGAAGTTGCTGGGAATAGGAGACAGTTGGCTGAAGTGGAATATCTTGATGAAAGCAAAGAATTTGTGAGTTCTGTGCTGTAGGCTTTTTAGTATGTGAAATGGGGAACTATGGGTTTTCTGTGACAAGGCCTTCAGAAATTTTATATTAACTTGCTGAAGTTATGGCTGGGGTTGAAGGAGCGGTATGGGGTGAGGAGATGAAGTTCAGGTCCTTTGTTTGAAGGAGGCAGAGAGAACATTTAAATTCTGTCTATATGTTTTATCCACCCTATGCTAGAGTTCTTTCTATTCCTACATTATTCTGTGATTAATACTTACATCTCTTCATTAATCTAGTTTTGCTTCTTCAAACTGCATTTAGCTGTTGGAAGAAGTTGCCTAAAATCAGTTGCCTGAAATAATGCCGGCGTTCAACATTGCTAGCCTTAGATTCAGAAAAAAAATCAGTTTCTTGTGAAAACACAAATTAATTTACGTAGCTGGCAGCAAATTGGAAAAATGACTTGTCCTCACTTTACAGGACCAGCGTATGAAAACTTTATTCTAGCATTCTGATTATTTTCCTACCTCTTCTAGGTAGCTACAGTAGCTGAAGGCAAGGAGTGGTCCATTGAAACGTCTCCTGCCAGGAACTGGACCCCACCTCAGCCTAAAACATCTCTCTCTTCCACTCATCGGTATGTAGTCTTGTTAGCTAATGTTAATATAGCAGCAGCAGGGTCAGAACCAGATGTTTGAATCTGCTGGTTTTACACTGTTGATGGCGTTGTCTGAGTAAGCGTTTCTTTTGCCGAAGTTAAGGAATATGAGGTAGCAGGGCTTTAATTCCCACGTCTTCCACCTGAATCTTAAACCATGGTGAGAGACAAGTGAGCAAGAGCAGAGGACAAGCCATGCTGTTTTTATCTTGACTTGTAACGCACCTGAGATTAGTCATTGTGTCAATCACACACAGTGTGTCACAGCCTTGCTTTAGCTGCAGCGCTCTTCCAGTTCATGATTGAATGCACGGGAAGAAGAAACAGACTTTTTCCTTATGGGGCTAATTACTAACGGGAGCATCAAAGCTGGACTGCAGCAGTTTGGTTTTTCTGCTTTTGCATGCAGTGTTTGTTATTCTTTGCAGTAAAGAATCAAGTTAACTGAAAAAACAGTTGTAAATCAAGCGAACGAGTGATACATGCCGGGCCATCATCCAGCGGGTTCAGGGGCTCGCTGGAGTCTGAGTAGCACTGTCTGTGTCTGTGTCTGCTGTTGCTTTATTCATTAAATACTCCAGTGGCTTTTAGTGGTTGCATTAGAGTTCCCTACTTGACAGACTAAAGAAATAATCAATTTTGCACCTGTATTATGATGATATATGTCAAGCTGCACTGCTGAGCTAGTGGTTTTTGCATTACGCAGTTTGATTCTTAAATCTTTCATTTCAGTAGTTCTGCTGGACAATCTCAGGCTGCAACTGCCTCTTCTGACAAGGCTTTTGAGGACTGGTTAAATGATGATGTCAACTCCTACCAAGGGTAATGCAATATTTATTAACTTTTTGAGTGCCTGACCCTCTAGCATAACAAAGACCAGGCTTTTATACTACAGCTACACAGCTGTGATCCTGATTTAGTAGATAACAGTGACACCTTGTTTGCTGTTAAAAATATGTTGATAACCTATGATAAAGGCCAAGATGAAGGAAAGTGCCTCTTAATGCAATTATATAACAAAAATGTTTGTAACTCAAAATGTCACTGTGGTGGGCTACAGACTAGTGAATTTTTAGTGTATATAGTATCTTACAGTGGTTTGAGTTAAACTTTGTAAAGGTAACATTGTTTTCTTTTTTCTTTCCTTTTCTCATTTTCATGTATCACTTTATTAGGATTTTACTTAGGCTTCTGATATGAGTGATCTGTTAAACCCAGAGGGTCATGAAGACCACCTTAGCTTGCAGAGGGGACAGTTTGATTTGCAAGGATTCGCCAATGGATCCTTGTTGGTGTTACGTCTTTATGAAATAAGTGGGTTTGTATTTTGGGTGCTAGGTGCTTTAGGACTTTTTTTCTGGGAGTCTGTTAAACAATTGTCATTCTTACATGCTTTTCAGTTTTTGATTAATGGTTTTAGTGACTGCATGCTAGTACAGATACTGTTTATTAATTTTCTTATGGTAGTGGCCAAGAGAATCGCTACGTGGGGTTTGGAAACACAGTAAACCCTCCGAAAAAAGAGGATGACTTCCTGAATAATGCTATGTCTTCATTGTACTCGGTAAGGAAATGCTTGAAGCTTGCTGTGGCCTAAATTACTATTTTCCTCTATTTTATCCCCTGTTATGGGAATATAAACGGAGAAGAGAAACTATAGACTGTAAATAGATACAGGAAGATGTAAAGTATTGGTTTTATTCTCGAAGAGGGAAGAAGATACTAGTGGACTTTAAAAGGCAAGATGAAAGGAGAAGCTTTGGCAAAACTTAGGAATTTTGTCTGGGATCAGTTCACAGAAATAAGGAAATGAGGATATAGCAATGGACTAAGAACTAATACTCACCAGGGCTTGGAGGGGAAAAAAAAAGTTATTACCTGTTGGGAATAGGAGTTAGGCTGGTGATGCTCTCAACAGATTAACCATATTGGGTATGCTCAGTGGAAAACAACAGAAATGTGTGTGTACATGGGTGCCAGAAGCCCTGAGCAGTGATAGAAACATTTGAAATATTTGTGACAGGGTGTGAAGAGATAACGGCATATGGTCGAACAGTTGTCATGATTGAAGTAGAGACAGTGAAAGATGCATTGTTGAAGGAAAATGGGAATAAAGTACGAGGCAGTCAGGGACATACTGGTGCTTTGATAGGCTGCAAAGTAAAAGTGCTGAACAATATTTGGGATTCGGAAACACTTTGAAATACACTAAGGTTTTCTTCCAGGATTAGTGGCCAGTAGTCTTCTGTAGAGCCTCATGGGCCTAAATATCTAGACCAGGTTCTATTGTTTATTTGTTTTAAAGAACATATTAATAATTTCACTAGAACATAATAGAAAAAAGCAATGTATGAGCGTTTGAACTGTATTCTAGGTGATTCCACGGGGTGCTTAACATAGGTCTGCTGAATATTTTCTAGGCATGTCATAGATTGTAGGCCAGAGAGTTCAGATTAGAAACCACATCTCTAATGTGCTGCAGATGTGCTAAGACAGCACAGGAGAGGTGGCACTGTGTTGTCCAAGTTACTGTCAACCATTAGTTGAATACATGATCTCATTGAAAGTTATGATTAAAATGCCCTCTTGTGACCACAGATACGTACTACAATTTTAAGTCATTTGTTGTAGCGCGACTGAATATTTGCATGCATATTCATCCTAGTGAGGAAACCAGTTTTTCTTCCGCTGCGTATGATTGGTTTTCCCCACACATGCTATGTTTATGCATAGACGTTTTTTTCTGATGTTACATATCAGGAGTGTTTTCTGTAGAGTACACACAGCTACACTATCCAATTTGTTCTGTAAAGAACAGTTATAATCTCCGTTTAGGTTTGTCTTAAATCCCTTGAGACTCCGCTTAGCATAAAAACTACGAGACTCATCACTTTGCCTTTTTTGCTATTGGTGACATAATTATCCTTCAGTGTGTCAGCATGGAACAAAAAGGACAATTAATGAAGAGACTTCAAAAGGATAGGAAAAAATATTTTTTGCTGCTTTTTTTAAAAAAGATGCCCCCTCAACCTAAATATGTGGCGTTTTGTTTCTAAAGATAATTTTTTTATCTTTAAGGTTTTAATGCCCTTTTTTTTTATTCTTTTACTTGCCTTGAGGGGAGCATGTGGAATTTTTTTTCATGTAGCCATTTTTAATAGAATAACACCTGAAGGTTTGTTCAAGTTGCAGCCATTTTGGTACAAATAGCGGAAGTTCATCGCTACGTTACAGTTCAGGAAGAGACTATAAGTTTTGCTCTTAGTAGCAAGTAATTCTTATGCCTACAGGACAAGCTGTACTGGAGAACATTTTGACTTAACATAACATGTAATAGCGAACACTTGGTTATTCACTCTTATTCACACATAGCTTATGTCATTCCACTTTCTCTAAAGGGATGGAGCAGTTTTACAACTGGAGCAAGCAAGATTGCCTCGGCTGCTAAAGAGGGTGTAAGTAAACAAAATCTATTTCAGTGTAATTCTTGTAAACTCAGAGATTCTGTTAGTGTTCTAATAGGGATGTATCTTTAAAAGTATTACCAAGGCAAACTGAACTCTGCTCTTTGTGTACCTTTACCTATAGCAGATGAAATAGGTGCACAGTGAATGCAGATCTCTGCCTTCACTATTTTTCATGTTTCTGGATGGACATTTTTGTAAATTTATCCACTGGATATAAGCATCAAAAAAGAACTCAACTGCCATTTTTATACTCCCTTGGGAATCAAAAAAATGTATAAAGCAGAAATTTCGGTCTACGCCAAATAAGATCAAATTTCATTCTTCAGCAGGAATTTAATACCAAGTTACAAATTGCTGATGGTTTTATATTTTTTCTGTCCTTTGACTTCTCTGTAACTACAGCATTTTTCTGTAAGTTTAAATAGAAAGATTGTTGGGCAGAGACTGTACCTGGAGGGGACGCTTTGGGAAAAACTGGGGCATGGTCTTCATGCTCTGCACATTCTGTGAAGTTGCACACGTAGGTGACAGTGATTCAAGTAACTGTAGACTAAAAATAAAAATGTATTACATTTTACATAGATGATGATGGAAAGAGATTAAATATTTTTGAGGAAAATAATGCATTACAACTTTTTTCAGTTTTGCTTAGTAGTCTTCCAAACTTTTATGAGTGTAGCAGTTATCTCTTACTTTGGGTGACATAAGAGGTAAAAATGCTGCTACTCATCTGCATTGGCTCACCAAGATCTACTCTATACTGAAGACCCTTTCTTCCCCCTGTTGGAAGTTGAGAAAGACCAATGCTTCCCCAGAGTGATGTGGAATGGGAGAGGTGGTGATGTGGGAATTCACCGTTACACTGAAATTCTGTCAGAGATCCATTAATCTTTGAGAGGATCATGCATCATTTCTAATACATGTATTTAAAAATCAAAGGTTTTATTCCTAGATAACTTGTATTTGCTTCTTTTCACAGGCTACCAGATTTGGATCTCAAGCAAGTCAAAAGGTGATTATAGATTTATCTCTGTCTTATTGACTGTAGTTAGCTTTACATGTCTTGTATTTGCCTGCATCGATTGATTTACACTTAGAATGATAGAATATCTCAGGTTGGAAGGGACCCATAAGGATCATCAAGTCCAAGTCCCAGCTCCTTGCAGGACTTGATCATCAACAGACCAGTGTGTTTTTCCTTTATGGTGCACAGTAATTTTTAGGTTCTAGCTTTTATTTCCATGGGAATTGCAATCGAGTGCAGTGATCGCATTAAGCAAGATGTGAACAGTGATGCTGTGCTTTGTATAACTGTTGCATGTATTGGAGAGGCAGCAGAATAAAATGCTTTAGTTCATGCTTGCAAACTTAAAATACTCTTATTTTCATGAACCTTAAATGTGGTTTACCTTGAAGCAGTTTTCTTGGTGGTATAATATAAGCCATCTTTCTGTTGCTAAAGCCTTGTAAGATATTACAACTGTGAACTGGTTATTATTGATATTAAATTAACTTGCTTGTGTGTATTTAAGAAAGTAGCAATTACAAAAGCATTTCCTCTTTCAAGCTAGGGTTAAAACAGAGACAGAGCTGAGTTACAGAGAGCTCTCACATAAACAAGATCTGTTTGCATGGAAAAGTTTTAAATTCAGATGTAAAAATGTGGTTTCAAAGGAAAAAAAAAAGTATTCTTAATGTGCCAAAGTTCTGAGTGAGAGAGGGCTTACATATATTAACGTATGATACAGAGAGTTTTGCTTTGAACTATAAATCTTCTTGTATTAGCCTGGCATGCTTTCTCGTACGCGTAGGGTGTTATTGCTCAGAACAAATGTGGAACTGCAGGTGTTGGTGTTCAAGCAGACGTGTGCAGTGGGGTATTAATACTCCAAATAGCCAACCTTGTGTGTGGTTTGCAACAGAAATGTATTGTTAAAGCACCCAAACTTGATACTTAGAAGCTTTAAAGTACTTGCTGCTTGGCTTATGTAAGGAAAACTGAGTGTTCTACAACTCTTGCTCTTTCTCTCCATCCAGCAGTTTCCCTTTTAGAAAACTGTTCTTCCTTTAGTATTATTAGCAAATGTAAATATAATATTAAGTGTAAAAGCTCATCACACCTACTGACAAGAACCACAGCAACATGATGCTCCAGAGTCTAAGCTGTATTACTGGAGCTTAAATTTGGTTCCTGAAACATCTGATCTTTTGCTCTGTAGAACAGATACAGCGTTTTTGATGTAATATATTGCTTAAAAGTACATTTGCTCTCCAGTGACCATATTCACTCTTTGTCTTGTCAGTAGTTGTTAAAATCGGTAACGGTTCATGCTACTTAACTTGCCTGAAAAAATGCTGACAGTTTTTTGCTAAAAGCTGCTTCTACCTTCCTTGCTTTTTCTCTTTTGCTGTCTGGGTAAAGTTTTGGGGCTACAAGCAGCAGCCAGAGCCGGTAACGCCCTCCCATATATTCTTGTGCATGGACTCCTTGTCACTGTTCGTGCTCAATATGTGCATTTGCTCTTGAGCTGTCTTTTTCTTTTTTTGCCAAGTCAGACTTGTTTAGAGTGGTGTTGTGTGTTTCATACAGTAATGTTTCTTCAAACCTATTTAAAATAGGTTAAATTGGATAGAGATATCCAAGTTCTGTACTCTCAGAAAACATGCTGTACTTTTCTCCATGCTCTTCATAAACACAGATGACTTCAGGATTTCTGTTTGCATGTCTGATCCAGGAATGCAGTATACCAGGAACTACCCTGGGATGTTGTTTGGAGGCAGAGTCTTTAGTAATGCCACGTTATCTAGTGTTTGTAATGGCAGTTAAGATGCTATCCTAAAGTCAACAGTAGTAAAGAAGCGGAAGAGATTCAGATGGAAACACAGTTCCATCCAAAATTATATGGTTGAGTAAACGGGATAATATGAGAATTCTTCCTAATTCTAGCATAGACTTCACTTCGCATATCTGAACTGTTAGTCTTAGTGTATTGCACTCTTTATAAACACAAACAGTCTGACGAATTCAGTAGACTCTGAAGGATTTTTTCAAAGATAAAAAATCCCCTTTCTTGTGGATTTTTTTTTTTTTAAGCACTTTCCAGCCTCACTTCCAATGGAAACAAGCCTTGTGTGATTTGCATTTACGTTTCTTACTGGGTGCAAATGGGGTTGCCTTTTGCCTTTGTCTTCTCAAATAACCTTTGAACTGGTAAGGGGCAGAAGTATTGGAGATGCTGGTGGCTGGGTAGAGGGTTGATCCTCGTAATGCTCTGGCGAAGGGAAAGGCCTTTTAGACACCTGGGGTTCTGTGGAGGAAAGTTGCTCAAGATGGTCCATCCTCAGGAAGGACATGAATGAAGGCTCACACCCTGACCAATGTTAGCACTGAGATATAAACTCTTAGGAAATGAAAGCTCATTAGTCTCTGCTAACGTTTAGGAAGAATGTGTGTCTTGCAAGCAAATTGGCCCTTTTGGATTAATTGGGCTAATTCAAAAGGTAATTGGTATAATATGGCAATTCTGAAGAAAAGTTTAAATCAATCAAAGGCTTATTATGGAAGTAAAGAAGGAATGATTTCACGTGAACCATTTGCAAACCCTGCTGTCCGTGTCAATATCATCTTACAAAAGTAATATTGTGACTTATACTTTGAGGTTACATTTTTGTAAGGTGCCTCTGAAGTACAATATCCCTGTGCATCTTGGTCTGGATTGCTGCAGATTTCTGAAGTTCATTGTTTTCTCTCCCTGCAAACCTGGAGCTGTAGAAAAAAGATTACAAAAATCTTCTGTCACAGCTAGGCCTCTCGTGTATTTCTTAGAAACAATTAGGCTTTAGTTAACAGATTACGATAGCAGCACTACAGGATGGAAGAATTGGTGAAAAATTGCCCAGAAAGATCTAAATCTACAAGTAATTCCATTAGCAAGGAAAGATAAGAGTGGATGAGGTCAGTTCTTCCAAATGCTCAGCTGCAGGCGTGCCCATCTTCCAGGCTAGTGCTGGTGGAACCATTGCTTCTGCTTCCAGTGCAAGGTCAGACTTTGCTTGGGCTCTGGGCATTTCCAACAACCTGTTGCCATGTGCGTCTCTTTTTAATTTATTTTGTTTTCATGTTTTCTGCGGCACTGTACTGTGTGTGCTTTTCAGCTCATTCCGCTTCTATGAATCAAAGCTTAAGGCTTCATGTGTTTTTGGAGATACCGCTGAAAAATTAGCCTGCAGAAGATGTTGGCTGTGTTTGGTTTTGCTTTTTGGTGGTTTTTTTTCTGGTTTTTTTTGAAAAGGGAAAATATAACTGCCTTTCTTTTGTTTTGCTTTTAAATAGGCATCAGAGTTAGGTCAGACATTAAATGAAAATGTTCTCAAACCTGCACAGGAAAAGGTAATTTTGGAACTAGTGAATTACTTGCAGAACATGGTTATGCTGACTTAGGGAGTGCTTGTTTCCTCCTGCCATAACTGCCCAGTTTGTCAGTGTGTCCTTCTGTTTTTTTCATACACTAACACAGTAGCAAATGGGAAACATCAAGTAATCCAAAGCTAGCGTGCCACCAAAGAAAGGACAGTGAGGGTAATTTCCCTCCACCAATCTTTCCCATGTCCACAAGAGCCTGTTACATTCTTCCCCATTAGATACTGTTTTATAAGTTTCATGCTTTCGATAATGGAAGATGAGACAAGATGAAAATGGACCATAAATGGATATAAAAAAAAGTTATAAACACCACCACCCCACCCCACCCCCAATTAGTAGTATCTTTGAGTGTTAAGTTCATTGTGTTTTACCCATCTACTTGCCAGCATTATTTTAGTTCAGCTTTGAGCCACTGTAGTTCATTTGCTGCCTCATCAGGGGCACTAGAATTTGGGGCAAAGTATAAGTTTAAGATGAATGGGGACAATTTAGCAACAGAAGTAACGTGTTCTTGCAACCTTTATTTGATATTTGTTCAGAATACCCTGGTAGCCAGCTAAAAGCAAGTTTTGCGTGCATTCACATGCAGAGCACGGTCTAAAGTTACATTTTGATTAGCTGTTCTAGTTACTGTGGTGTTTTCTAGGAAATTAGTTTGAAGCAGGTTTTCATCTTCCCTTTACCCTTGTTAGTGACCAACACCATGTGGCTAATGGCACTTCCAGCGCCAGATGGAAGGAAGCACACGTGCTGGTCTGAGTAAATGCAGATGGTCACTAGTGGGCATGAAAAAACCCAAGGCAGTCCTCATAAGTGACTAGCGGTCACTGATTCTACAAGTGTTAGTCAGAGATTCTCCTTAGTGTCAAATGTTGCCTTCCTGTTTCATGTGCTTAAAGAAATATACATCTTTCCCATTTGGCATGCATTTCTTCTGTGCTTCTGGAATTTTGGATCAACTCCAAAATTTTGATGAAGTCTTTTCTGAGAATGTGATGCTCCACTTACCTATGTACCTTTTCCCAGGATACGTTGTTTTGGATAAACACAGAGAATAAAATGGATCTGATGATTTTTAATCTTTCCAAACAAAATCTTTTTATATAGTAAAATATATTTATAAAATATTGCATTTGCACATTTTTTTGTCCTAGTGTTTTTATGCTCGTTATTAGTGCAATGATACCTTCCTCAAACTGTATGTGTATCAGTAGAAAATTCCCACAAACTTCAAAGGTCTGAGGTTCACTCCATTAGAGATCAACGGACTTTGTCATTTTCTTAACTTAGAGTAGCTTTGACTTAAGTATATTTTGATTCACTTTGTTTGGGGCTTTTTTTATACTTTGTGGTTTTAGCTGTTACACACAAGTTAGCTTGTCTTTAGGTTTCGAATACTTTGTTTGATGACTAATTACCGATACTTTGATTCATGTAGGTGAAAGAGGGGAAAATATTTGAGGAGGTCACCGTGGGGGTGTCTCAGTGGGCCAGCAAGGTATGCAGTGGCCTGCCTGCCTTCCAGGAGGCCGAACAGTGAGCCAGTCTCCATATTCTTACAAAAAGGGTGTAATGAAACAAAACCACAATGCAGCTTTAGTCTCTGCTTGTGTTGAATACAGAAATTCTGAAAGTGTAATCTTCAGCATGCAGTACTTCTTCTGGGCTGTTAAAAAATGATACAGGTATGATGTGACAGTTTTAACCAAGGGCATGATGTAGAGATACAAGACAAACAGTGTCCCAAATGCAAAAAGAAAATGTCAGCTGGAGAATATGGAGACAGCTTGCGTTACATTTGTACGATTAAACTTACTAATGTTTTGTACCTTTTTTCTTTATCTTCTTTTGCTTTCATTGGTTGGTAATGTGGTAAGTGCTCTCTACAACTGCAGAGTACTGAAGTCCTGCACAATCTAATACCTGTTTTGATGATTTTTACAGCGATACCTTGGAGGGTCTGTCTTTCTAGCACTGTGAAGGTCAGCACTGCAAGCTCTGTCATGTACCAGCTTAGTGCCTTAGATGTTGGGAATATTTGGATAAAATAAATGACGTTACCTGTTCTGTTTAGAGCCTGGCAACTTTAACTCTGAATTCTGGGCTGTGACTTAGAATAGTGCTTCCACGGGTGTCACTTCAGAATTTGTGTTTTTATTACAATTCCAGTCCATTATAATAACCCCCGAGGGATTCTCCTAGCAGTCATGTTTATTCTGGAACTCAGCTTTCGGCCTTTTTTACACAGGCAGTGATGAAGCAGGCTGAAAGTAGTTTTTTAGAAGAGTAGAAATATAAATACTAATTACATGAATTGTAACCTCAAAATGTCAGTGCTGTCATTAAGTTTAATTTTATGTAAGGAGTAATTTCAGAATTTTTGTCAAGGAAGTCTAGGAGAGAATTCAAAAGCTATTATTGACAATGATCCGTGAAAAAGCTGAACTTGACGTACTTTGCCCATCTTCCAGCAGCATGATGCTGTCAAATGTATGTTCTTTACATTAACCATGTAACTTCCCACCAAAAATATTGATAGTTGTGAGTGAGCTTTTCTGATGAAATGTGTTCTCTTTGTCTGAACAACTGGGGGAACGTGTTGTGGCTTTTGCTGTTAGTCTTGGAAGAGGTGTTGGTTCAGTCCAGATGAACGGAGTGTCTTTTTTCTCCAGGTTCAGGGAGTTGGAAGTAAGGGATGGCGAGACGTCACCACTTTTTTTTCTGGCAAACCAGATGATAATTCTGAAAGGTATTTTTTTTTGTTATTATTTTCTGTGTCTCTTTAAACACATAATTTTATGTCCTCTGCAGTATAGTAGCAGGTAATTTTTAAATACAAAAAAAATTATTTTGTCTTTGCTAGTAGTCCTCCTGTATGTAATACACGAGGAATTCAGTCTAACTGCTTATGACAGTTGTTAAACAGAGAACAAAATAGTACATGGCACCTTGGTTTTAATTTTTTCCCACGTGAATATCCGCCCCACCCCCCGCCTTGGGCCTGTTAGTGCTTAAGGCTGCTAACAAAAATCTGTGAATTAGAATATAAGCTTATGCAATTCGGAGAAATGTGTTAGTTCTTCTGCCTTCGTTCTCAGTTTTTGTTTAAGCAAAGGGCAGTAGCATTATTGTTCTCTTTGTTTGTGGTCATTTAGTTTTATGTTTGTCATAACTAATTTATTTCTGCCTTCCTTTTTCCCCCCCATAAAAGACCAGCTGAGGGAGACAGCTACCAGAACAGTGGAGGGGAGGGCTACCAGAACAATGCTGTAGATCAAAGCTTCTGGGAGACCTTTGGCAACTCGGATCCACCAAAAGCTCAAAAATCTCCAAGCAGCGAGAGCTGGACCTATGTGGACAATTCCACAGAGAAGAAGAGCTCTGATAGCTGGGACGTGTGGGGCTCAGGAACAGTTTCCAACAACAAGAACAGTAACAGCGACAGTTGGGAAAATTGGGAGACCAACTGGGAAAACACAGGAGGGGAGAGCAAGACCAAAAAACCTCCTAAGGCAACAAAAAAGGCATCTTCAGCTGATGATGGGTGGGATAACCAGAACTGGTAGAACTCTGTTAACCCTGTTTTGCACAGCTAGGAAAGGGGCCCTATGCTGGCTCATGGAGGGGAGAAAGTTTTACACACAAGTGGAGTATCTCGGTTGACCTTACTGATCTGTTACTTTTGTGCTTCCCATTCATTCTCCTTTCTTCTATCCCAGTTTAGGAAAAAAAAAAAGTAGCATCTGAATCTTTTATTACATAAAGGTGGCTCTCCCTTTTTTAAAGAATAGTGATAACTGTTCTCCTTGCCCTGTTGAAGCTGGGTACAGTGATTTTCTTCACATGAATGTTCAAAGGAAAAAAAAATCAGTGCAAGCGCACTTTCATGGCACAGCCTTGCATGTGTAGGTTAATAGGTATTCATCCAGTCCTCATATAATTTGAGATGACCCGAGGTGTTTAATGCAAACAAAGGACAGGGTGTGTCTTGAAAAGATGGCCATTAAATAAGCAAACTGCAGTTGAGTAGCTCTAGTTCAAATGCCTTATGGATTGCTCTGACCATATTAAGTCTGGCAATTCAGGATGGTCTTTAAGATACATTTTATTAGAGACTTGTTTTTAAACTTCATGAGATTATTATTAATTTTTCTTTTAGTCTTTTAAAACTTATTTTCTCCCCTTAGAATTAATAAGGAATTTATAGCTATGTAATTATTTGTGTAAACTCATAGTTTTGACCCGAGCTACCAAGGGGCATCCGGAAGGGCTCTACTTGCCCTTCTTGCTCAGTGGGTTAAGAGTTTGCCCAGTGCAGCTCTGCTGCACAGGCAGAATGCAAAGCTGTGGTGTTCTCCTTCCTTACCTGTGCCCTTCCCCAGGTTGAGTATTTTATACTGTCTGCTTTTTCTCTGTCTGCCTTCCTTTTACCCATCTACTTTATCTAGTCTGATAAAAATGAAATCTTTCTGCTGCTTCTGGGCCTTTTGGACATCTGTTTGGCAACTTGGCAGTGAAACAAATTTATAAGAAAGATTCCAGTAAGAAAAAATGGGTGGAAAATATGAGAACATTGAGGAGAGAGGCTGGCAGCAAGCCCCTTTCAAGATGAGTGAATGTCTGGATTTAATAGTAAATTTAAATTAAGCAGATGTTTTCCAAATTAATCTTTAATATGTCCAACTGTATCTGTCATGTATTTCTCTACAGTTTTTTCCTGGATCTTGTTAAAGAAACACTATTTTGGAAACTTCAGAAACTCCTTGTCAGCATTAAGGAATGGAATAGAAGATTCACTTATGTCTCAGTTTTGATCCAACAAATTACTTTGCATGACAGAAACCATAATTGTGACTTTAATGACAGGAATTATGTGACTTTAACCAGGAATTGTGACTTTAATGACAAAAGTGTCCTACGTATCACATTTTGGTTTTGGGGGTGAGTTGTAAATGTACACTGAGCCCGAAAACAGTCAGCTCGCTTGAAAACTTCAAATCATGATGTCATTGTGTACTCTGCTTTACTACCAGCATGGAGTTCTTTACTGTGGACCCTGTAAATCTTAATACGTACCTAAAAAGCCTTTTCTTTTTAAACATATTTGTTCAAGCAAACAACCAACCTGAGTTGTCAAAGTTCTCTTAAATAATGCTTCGTTTCTTTTTCTCTTCACAGAGGTTTTTGAGCTTATAGTAATATCAAGAGGCTAAAAAGGAAGGGAAATCATGAATCGCCTCAAAACTAGCAGATTTCATAAAGGCTTAAGTCTCAGTAGAAGTAGCTCCATTTATAACCTGATTCTGTATTTCTATTAGTAGGCTCTTTCAGATGGTGAGCAAAATATTTTTCTAGTCTTCTCTAGCCCTGTCCTACAGAGTTGGTATTTCTTTTCTTTTCCCTCTTGTGTCTGCTGACAGCGTGGTCTCTGATCTTGTGCGGCAGGATGCGGTGCTGCTCACCACCCAGACACTCCACACTGAGCCATGTGGGGCGCCCAAGGCGTTCCTGCCAACGCTTTGGAAGTGCCGAAATCATGAGAGATCTCGGTTTACGATGCTGCTTTTGGTCCCGTTGGCAGATGTTTACAGCCTGACTGTAAACCAAGGATTTTGTTCTGCTTTTTCTCCAGTTCCAAATATACCGTTGTCATAGCTTAATTGCATGTCAAACGTAACTTTGTATTTTTACACATACACCTCGGTTGCCTACCTGTCATTTGTCTGCTGCCCAGTACGGAACTGTAGTGCATGTACCTTGGCAGCGGCGCTGTGCGGTGGCACTGCCCATTCCTTCGGTGTCGGTCAGTCTTGCAGGAGCGGCGACGGCAGAACGCATCCCATGGGTTGCGCGGTCTGACTGCTGGTGTCTGTCTGGAGTGACGTGAAGCTGATTCAGCTTCCTATGTACAAATTTATTACGGTTTCTCTTTCATAAACCTCCTGAAATAACTTGTAGCAGGATAAGCTTTATTTCAGTCCATTCAATCAAGCATATTGTGATGTGTATGCGTATGTTCTCCTCAGCTGTGTGGTTTGCCTGGGAGAAAACTGGTTTATTTATGTATCACTTGCAGCTACAATTGACACTGAGCCATTTGTTTGTTCTTCTAGTTTTATTTTTGTATCTCTTGAGACCTTATGTTCTAAATTAAACTAAAGAGCCAGGGCCCTACTCAGGCAGAAGCTTTGGGTTAACGATTTTCTTCCAGTTGAGGAGGCAGTGGCAGAAGAGTTGCCATCTCTCTTTTTGCAGTTCTGTAGAGAGGCAACAAAATGCTGCAACTCCCAGAAAGGTGTTACTGGAAGGTACTAAAAACCAACATGATGGCAACAAGGGTAACTGCAGACACAAAACTAACATACCAACTGGTCTCAGTTTGACAGGCAAATCAGTACTTTTTATGACTTGTCTGAATCTGAACATTTTACCCTGTCTTCCAGAGGAGAGGATGAAGTGAGGGCATTTTCATTTGCCAAAGCCTCTGATGTATTGGATTTTAGGGTTATTTTAGAGTAGATGGCTGGGAAGTTTCTGCAGTTTGGTGCAATGCATGCAATCAAGGCGCATGTGCAGAGCGAGTGTTTATGAATTCGACCTTTTTGTTTCCCCCCCTCCTTTCCCCGATTCCTCTTTTTTTTGGCCTGATGGCAAGCTGTGTAATCAGAGGCATTGAGTGCAGCCTGCTGGAGCTGAGGCCACCCGTCGAAGTGAAGATACGGCCGTTGAATCTGCGTGAGCGTGTGGATTGGCAAGGCTTTAGTGTCACTGTGTGCTTCGCCTCTGCGGGCGGTGAACAGGGCCCCACTTTCCTTTCAGTCCCACACCAGCTATTAACAATTTTAAGTCGTACAAGCAAATTGCCAGGAGAGAGCGCAGAAGGTGAAATGATGACTGCAACAATTGGACATTGCAATGCTTGGTTTAAATTTCCTAGATCTTCAAACTGGTTTATTTCTTTGTATGGCTTCAACTTTGGAAAATACAGAGCAGCCGGATTCCTACAGGTAGAGTGAAATAAGAAAAACGTCAAGACATTCAAACTAAGTGCCACTTGCAAAAAAATGAAAGTCTTAGAGAATGTTGCTGAACCAGGAACCTAATCCTAGGAATTAGGGATTATTTTAAAATGTTTCATTTGTGTCTTGAAACCTCTTAATAATTATAACATTTCAAGAAGTGCTTGGCCAGCTCTCCCTCGTGGCTGAGACCTCAAGGATAATGCTGCTGCCTTTATTTTCCAGGCTGGACTGTGTAACATTCCATGGGTTCATAATGTATTTATCAGTGTAGTGATCTGTGCAATAATTTAACAAGTGTAGGTAAAACCTTTGTTGTTTAATCCAGGATACATTTAAAGATACAGTGTTCCTCTTGGAGAATAGCAGCCTACCAAGGTATTTCAGTTCTCGCCTTACTTTGGCCATATTAAGTTTCAGTAGCCCTGTTAGGAAAGGCTTATCAGCAAGCACTGATTTAAACAGAAATCGAGAAACGTTTTGATGTCCGTTATGTTAGAGTTTGATTGTAATGGCTTGGTGACCTCTAGTTTCAGAGCCCTCTTTCATTTTTCATGCCAGCAGAATCTTGGTCAGTATGGAGTACTGTATCTTTAATTTTCCTGATGTGTTTTTTTGTGAAGTTCACAGGAATGGCCATTTCGGTGAACGCTATTCATTGTTCTGTAGAGTGGTACCCGACTTGAACTGCAGTGTCATCTCTCAAAGAGCATTATAATAAAGCAAAGAGATACGGAGCAGAGTGGTGTTCAGCCCTTTTTCAGGAGACTCCAGTAAATTTTAAGCCCATGTGGCCTTGTGGATGAAGGGGGTTAGTTTGTAGTACGGTTAGCATCACAGTGTAAACGCCAAATGTATTGCTTTGTAATTAAGGACGTGGGAAAGTAGTATAGGACTATGGAGTTGTCTTGTTGGAGGAGGGTGACTGACTTTACAGCATGACTGTGTCCTGGTGGGCTGGTGTCATGCGTGTTCTTCGCTGCCCCTAACGAGGGAGGAAGAAAGTGCCAGCATTGGTGACAGAGCCAAAACCAGCCGTTCCGTCTTTTTATTTCATTGGTGTTTCATAGTCTAACTGTAAATGCTGATTTAAAATCTATTTGAATTAGGAACAGTTTTAAGACTACATCGCTTCCCTCCTTTATTTAAAGAGCACTATAAAGTAGAAATTAGCGGTTGCAAATAGATTTATGTACTCCGAGCTTTTTATTAGCTTGTCTACAAAGGCACTTATCACAGGAGAAAAGGTTAACTTTTAAAGCAGTTTTTCTCTCCAAGAAATGAGATTCCTGTGATGAACCCTCCAGCTGGTGGTGACATTCACATTCCAGTTTCCTTCGTTAGCCAAACAGCCACGTGCGTCACCCAGGTGATTCATGGTTGCACTGCGCTCTATCTAAATTTAAAATATCTTTTATTATGTTCTTGGTTAGCAGGACTAAATCCTACCTGTCTTGTGGAAGTTACTATTGATTTTTTTACACAATAAAGTGGGCATTTGGGTTGGGTAACGGCACTGGTATTATTCCACTGATACGGATTCTTGCCGTAATGTCCCATGTTAAGGGGTGCTCTCTGTGTTGGATGCAAAGTTTTTAATTGGGATTACTTTGAGTAATGAGGATGTGCTGGTTCTGGAGTGAGGCTCTTGGCTCTCTGTTCTGACAGCATACGGAGGCCAATGACCTAGAAACGTCCAAACTACCTTGGAAAGCAATAATGCGTGTTCGGAATTTCAAGCTGAGCACAGTCAGGAAAAGCTGATCGAAAAAGCAGAGTCTGTAGATCAGAAACCATCAGTCATGGACTTGCGGGGGAACAGATCACTGCTGTGGTTACGGTGTCTGTCTCCGCGCTGCTGGGTGATCGTTTCTTTGTCCCCTCACAAGCTGTTCGTCTTTGTGCTCTGATCCCAGGAACAAGAACAAGTTTAAGGTGTTCTACCATTATATAGCTGTTCCTGTGCGCTCTCAGAAGATGACTGCCTGGGTTTCCTGGGGTTCACAGCTCACTGATTTTAAGGAAGCAACGTTTGTGCCCTCTGAGGCGTCAGAGCAGGCAGCGGGGACGTGTCCTGGTTACCCTTCTGGTGTGTTCTGGCTTTTCCAGTAGGTTCCTCAGCGGACGCTCCGCCTTTTCCTACTCCCTTTTGGCTCTCGGGAGCTGCCTGACCACCTCTGCCATCCCCAAACTCCACAGGCTTAGACCAGTGCAGAGGTACCCGGGTACAAAACAGGCGTCAGGCCAGGGTGAAGGCTGTTCTCCTCCCCGCTGCTTTGACCAGGGCTTGCAGGATGCGGCCGCTGGGCGAAAACTGGAAGTCCTGTAAGGAAAGTGAAATGGAGCTGGGTTGTCCTGTTGGGAAGCTGTAAAACCCAGGGCCCTGAAGCACGTGTCGGGTGATCATTCATCGTCTGTTCAGTCACTGGTTCGCAAGGAGGCCGAGGCATGTTGCCTCTCTGTCTTGGCTTCAGCTCCTGGGGCTCTGTCATCTCATCGGGAATGCGGGAGAAGGCAGGTGAGCCGCCTCTTCGGAGCAAGGCGCTGCTTCTCTTAAGTGAGGTGAAACTTCACTGTGTTTTTTCAAATGATGTTCTGCCAAATCGCTGGATTTCACCAGCACTGCCACAATGGCGATGTTTGAACTGGCTGAAAATGGAAGAGATTAAATAAATACTGGAAAGACCTCCTGGGAGAAGCCTACTTGTACTGAGAACAAGTGGGAGAGACAGAGTCTCTCTGGCGGGGCTGGTTACCAGGACTGCCAAGAACACAGTCGTGTTGTGCCTCGCCAGGATCGTGATCGCTGCTCAAGCAGGAAAATCCAGTGCTATCAGCTCTTCACACTTTGTAAACTGGTTTTTGTCTTTCCCTTTAAGCTCTGCCAAAGCGTGCTCCCTCGGAGAGGCTCTTCAGCTATGCTGAGGCTGTTGAATTTTACAATAGATTAATCAGCTTCTGCCAGGAAACACGGAAAGGCTGGAGTGTGTCTTTATTAAAAAAAAATAAATTCACCACTTCTGATTGAAGTGTTACTGCTTAATATCAGCAGTTCTTCACTGGATTGCTCAAGTTGCCTTAAATACAACAGTGTTTGACTATCTAGGGCAAAACCCACTTGTAGATACAAGTTTTCTTCCCTACTCTGCTGACATGGATGGATAATATATGTAAATTGATGTGCCAGACTGTATAAGGGCCGTTTTGATCAAGGTTAAGCTAGGAATTTTCTTCTTTACGGAAACCTTTATGCATTGTTATTGCCTAGAAGCTTGTTACAGTTCAAGATTGAACTGCTATTTTCACTCTGTGGTCACAAATTTTTATTGACTCTGGGCCTTGCTGTCACCTCTGGGGTGACAATTGCAAATCTAGTCTGCCTAGACGGGGCTTAACCTTTCGTCTGGGGCTCCCCGGTGTTACTGCAGGAC
Organism: Rhinoptilus africanus; assembly: GCA_013400135.1. Classification (NCBI taxonomy): domain Eukaryota; kingdom Metazoa; phylum Chordata; class Aves; order Charadriiformes; family Glareolidae; genus Rhinoptilus; species Rhinoptilus africanus. The sequence goes on from VXBO01008402.1 coordinate 77,838, forward strand.
GGGGGAAAACAGAGCCTGCATCTAAACCCACTCATGTCTCTCTTCTTGCCCACACCGGTGTGTCTCTAAGCCCGTCATAGAACCTGGTATGGAGTGCAAAGCGTATCAAAGAGGCGGAGTAAATACTTCTTGTGTAGCCAAGGCTGCTGGTGATACTCAAGCTAGTGAAATTAAACCTCTGGAGGATAGACTTACCTGTCTCTGTGTCTGGTAAATGCTTTTTTCCATCTGTAAAAGCCACTCACACCTTGGGCTCTGCCAGCGGTGTGGTCGGGAGGGTGACCTGCCTTTCTCTGTTCATCACCCATCTCCTTCCAGAGCCCACGAGGCGTCGGAGGAGAAACGGCTCAGCCGTGCTTGGTCGCCGCTGCCAGTGGAAGAGGAGATGTGGGAAGGAAAGTGAAGGTGATGCGTGCAGACGAATTATGTCTGAATCTCAGTGCCCGGGGGAAACAGTCGTGCTGTGAGTAGTTGCCCAGGACCAGTAAGTCTTCCTTGTCCATTTGCTTGTGTAGCCTTAACACGAGCCAGGCGCTGTAGGGTGCGTTCCTTGGGCTGAAACCCCTCCGGCTCAGTCCCAGGGCCAACCCTCTCTTGTGCCGGTCGCGATGAAGGACTGGGGCGATGTCCCAGCTCACAGGGAAGACGCTGCTCTCGGAGCTTGTGGTCAGAGGGACGCTGCCGGTGAAGAGCCTCACTTCTCCATCCTTCCTCTAGAGGGGATGGTGTTACCGTGCCTGGCTGGTGGAGGAACCCAGCTTAAATGAGGCTTGAAGGGCTGGGTACAGGGTTAAAAATGTGTTTCTGCCTCTCTGCAGCCCCATCCTGCCCTCTGCCTTTGGCTTTCATGTTTCGTTAAGCCTACACGGCGTGAATTCCTCTCCTCCAGCCGCACACACGTTCCCCCCTGATTTTCTATCCCTCCTTGGATTTTAGCTCTGCCTTCGCTGTGGCTGGATGCACTCGGCTGGATGGGGCAGGTTAAAGCCCAGGCTGTAATAAATACCAGGTTTTAGGCTGTGACGTTAACCCCTGTTATGCTGGTTCTTTGCTGTTTAACCACCGTAACGGCCCTTTTTGACGATGAGGAAGCATCAGACTCATGGTACGGAGCTGGGAGCGGATTGTCCTCTCCATCGCTCCCTATACGAGGGTGGCCCAGCAATAGCCAACAGTTCCCTTCAATAGATGGTGTAATGGCTGTGTTTGGTGAAGGCTCATTGTAACGTAATTAGCACATTGCCGTCACAGCATGAGACTGGAGACTTTCCTACCTCTGAATCCTTCTCCTGTGGGTCTAGAATTGCCCACTGCGTGTTGTGTGCAGCATCTGGTGTGGCCCTGACCCAGGAGAAGGTCTCCAGACCGTGGTGGGGAGCTGCGAGCACAGCTCTGCAGCCTCTTCCTCCTGGGAGGCTTTTGTGGAGCGGGAGCAGCAGAAGTGTGTCTCGCAGACCCCCTGAGGAGGCACAGGGGAGTCCCCACCTCCCCGTCAGTGTTCTGCAGCACCCGACTTTGGCCTTAAAAACCAACACTGAAGAGCCTCACCCTTGGGGGGAGCGGTGGGAATGAAGCTCCTCTGGCTCGCTCCGAAGTCTCACGCCCGAGCCCTGGCATGGGAGCGGAAAGTTAAGGACTATTGAAAGTTTTTAATGGTTCTTCTAATAGCTGCTGAGGAATGGGGAAGTGAAGATGACGCAGGTTCCGTGTCTTGTTGCATAAGAGTGTTTCTTTTGTTGCTCTTTGTTTGGCTTTTTTTTTTTTCCCCCTATAAAAACTTCCATTAGTTCATTACGAAGATAAGTATTTGGTGGAGCTTTCATTAAAGCTGCAGGTCCTGAAGCAATGCAATTGTGGGAGAATTTCGTTTTTTAGAGTTTTGGGGGTGGTTTTTTGTTTGGTTTTTTTTGTTTGTTTGGGGTTTTTTTGCCAGCTAAAGTGCTATTCTTTGTAGTTTTGGAGAACCATGACTGAGCTGTAATTGTTTAAAATTTTAATTTGCTGTTTTGAAGCCGGCCAGATGATATTGGCTTACATTTAATTGCTTGGGGTTAGCAGTCCTTCTTTTCCGTGGAAAGAAGCAATATATCTTGCTCTAACATCCAAATTTATTTTCTGGAACAAAACGAAGGACGCTCAATGACATGAGAACTCCAGCTTAGATTCATAAGTGGTTAATGAGAAATTGCTGAATAACGTGCTCATTTTCTGCCACTAGAAGGTAATAAATCTTCCCAAACTTCTTGGGCTCTAAGGAAGCTGCTTGTTATCGGCTTCCAACACAGAAACGAAGGAGTGTCCGTGGCGCCCCTCACTTCCAGCAAGGCTGGCTTTAATGGCTATGAGCCCATTCCCCTGGCGGCTGTTGGGTGAGGGATGTCCATGCAAGGCGCTCCCAGTGCTGCTGATCTGCTATTTTAACCGGTTTTCTGCGGGGGTGTTTGCTGGGAGGTGGCCTCCAGGGTTTGTTGTGGCACCGACACCAATGAGTTAAGCAGCAAATAGCCCCAGGGGTGGACTGGGAGCTTTACAGCCGGATATAAACTTTCCTGAAGGCAGCTGGGAACAAGGCTGAGCTCTGTGCCCAGCCCCGCTGGCCGGGCTCCAGCCCAGGTGAACACACCTTGCCGGGGACCAGCAGTTGTCCCCAGGGAAAATGGTCTCTGGCAAGAACCGCTGGCTGTCGGCTGGCACGGGGCCGCCTTCCTCACTCAGAGGAAACGCAGGCCCTGCAAAACCAGGGATTTTATTGTGTTGGTGTTGGCTGTGAAGTCTCTTGTTTTTTTCTTTTTCCTTTTTTTTTATTTTTGTGCTAAACTGAATCAGATTGAGCGCATGGGGCGAGAAGCGCTGGCCCATTGCCAGCTGCAGACTGCTGGCATCGCCTGTGCCAGCTCGGAGCAGGAAAAAATCTGCATCTCAGGCTGCTGCCAGGCTCTGCTGCCCTGCACCGAGGGTTCCTGCAGCTCTCCACTTGCCTGCGGGAAGAGCGAGCCTGGGCTGCTGTGAGGAGGGCAAAATTTAGGCAAAAGACTAAGGCAAACTTTGCAGTCACTGAGAAGGATGGCTGTGTGACAGCTCGTGGTGTCCTCTGTGCTCACCCCTGACTTGCTGCTGCAGAAAAGGAACGGTTTACAAACAGGTTTTTTATCTTTTGCCCATTTGGGCGTTGATAATTTAAAACCAAACTCGTCTAATTCCTTTTCCTCAGCCCTGCTTGGGAAAAAGAAGAAAAAATAAATTAAAAAAAAATAATCAGTGGGTGCTAAACCTTCTACTTGACGTTGTAACAATGTCAGAAGGTGAAAACCAAGAGAACTGGCTGTACCTGAAAGGGTCTCTGTCCTTTTTTTGAACGCTTGATGAGTCAGGCTGCTTACACATCTCGAGAAACAGAAGAATTCAGCCACTCCAGTTCCTCTGGAGAGGAGACCCAGATGCAGTGGCTCTGCAGTGTCTGCGTGTGTTCATCCCAGCCCTGGACTCCAAAGCCGTGCTGTGAATAGCACCTTTCATCTGTACATCTAGCTGATAACTAATTCAGTCTAATTAATCCCTGTATGTATAGGGAGAGGGGAAAATACATCTAGGGACATGTCAGCCCTGAAATGCTGTCACCTCCAGGATGGAGTCAACAGCAGCTCGCTCGGTGGGCGTTCACAGTGACACAAAATGCGTTGGGGGAAAGGTGTCAGATCTGCCCAGGACGCTCCCGAGGCTCCATCAGACATCGGTGCTGTGAGGATGGGGCACGGCCGGCTTTGGTTTAACATCCCTTCTCTCCTGAAGTGACGAGATGCTCTTCCCCCTGAACGCCAGTGTGAAAATACCCCAAGGCTGTGACATTCCGACCACTGTGCTGATGGAGAGCAGGAGTTCCTCCAGGCCGGGATCCTTCCTCTGGTGTGGACCGATAGCGGATGCCAGGGAAAGAGGATGAGAAACGGTGAGTAACCCCCCCCCCTAACATATTCCCGCATCTTCCAGCAATGAAGGCAGAAGTAAGCACCTGGATTACCATGTTTAATACCGAGCTCTGTCCTGCATGAATTTACCTAATCCCTTTTTTAATCCATTTACATTTTGAGGCTTAATATCCAGTGGTGATCAATTGCACAATTTCAATTTTATGCTGGTGAAGGGGAAAAAAAAAATCCTATAGTTTGTCTCAAGCCTCCTGACTCATTTTATGAGCTTGGCCCCTGGTCCTTGTTGGGAGAACAACTACTCCATAGTCACCTCTCCGTTACAGGTGTAATTTTGCAGTGGTCCTCTCTCCTCTCAGGAGACGTCTCAGTCCATCTGGCCGCCCATCGTCCCACGGGCAGCTTCCCACCACGGCTCCGCCATCCTCGCCAGACCTGGACATCACCGGCTCCCTCCAGCGAGCACCCTCCAGGCTTGAGAAGGGGAGATAATATATTTTTAGCAGCTTCTCTTCCTTCTTTTTATGGCTTCAGTAGAAACATTAATGTCTAATTTAAAGGGTACATTTTACAAGGTTGTTTAAGCTTTTTTTTTCTTCCTGTGTTTTCCATGAAAGAAGCTGGCAAGCGCTGAAATCTTTTACCTTGTTACTCTAACAGCAAAATATTCACACTTAGGCTTGGAGCTTCACTTTAAATAGTCTCTCTTTTTCCCTTTTTCTTTTCTTTTTGTTTTTTTCCCTTCAGGAACTGTCATGGTTTAACCCCAGCCAGCAACGAGGAGCACGCAGCCGTTCACTGACTTCCCCAGCCCAGTAGGGTAGGGAGAGGAGGGAGAAAAACCCCAGAAAACTCAAACTCATGGGTTAAGATAAGGACAGTTTAGTAGAACAGTAAGAGAAAATAAAATAATAATAATAATTATAATAATAATGGTAAAAAAATATACAAAATAAGTGGTGCAATACGATTGCTCTGCCCACCCGCTGGTCGATTGCCCAGCCCATCCCGAGCAGGGATCGCGTATTCCCAGCCCCTCAGCCAGCTCCCGGGGGGAGCGTGATGCACTGGTAGGGAATGGCAGCTTACTGAGCACGGCGTCTGTGCTGCGGGGCGTCCCTTCGGCCGGCTTGTCCTGCCTCTGCTCCCTCTCAGCTTCTACAGGAAGCTGNTTAACCCCAGCCAGCAACGAGGAGCACGCAGCCGTTCACTGACTTCCCCAGCCCAGTAGGGTAGGGAGAGGAGGGAGAAAAACCCCAGAAAACTCAAACTCACGGTTTAAGATAAGGACAGTTTAGTAGAACAGTAAGAGAAAACAAAATAATAATAATTATAATAATAATGGTAAAAGAATATACAAAATAAGTGGTGCAATACGATTGCTCTGCCCACCCGCTGGTCGATTGCCCAGCCCATCCCGAGCAGGGATCGCGGATTCCCAACCCCCCAGCCAGCTCCCGGGGGGAGCGTGATGCACTGGTAGGGAATGGCAGCTTACTGAGCACGGCGTCTGTGCTGCGGGGCGTCCCTTCGGCCGGCTTGTCCTGCCTCTGCTCCCTCTCAGCTTCTACAGGAAGCTGGAAAAGGCCTCGACTTAATATAAATGTTAGTTATCAGCAACAAAACCAATATGTGTTACCAACACCATTCTCATACTAAATCCCAAACACAGCAGCTGCTAGGAAGAAAATTAACTCTATCCCAGCTGAAACCAGGACAGGAAGATGTTTAATATCCGATGAACAAAACGGCAGCGGTTTCTCCCTATTTGAAGTGAAGAATACCATACCAAAGAAAGCAAAGGGGGAAACCCTGGTCTCTCGTGCACCTCCACAGTGGGAGGAGATGGTCACGGGACCGGCCAGAGCAGCAGGGAAATCCTCTCAGCCCATGACGATGCTGGTATTGAGGTGGCATTAACCTTAGACCATTCTGCTTTTAGCCCTGTGCTATTGTTTCCGCCGTCGGAAGCAGCCCTGGGCACGCAGCGTGTGCAGGAACGCGGCTGCCTGCGGGCGCTGTGGTTTGGCAAACTCCAAAGTAGCCGCGGGCTGGGAGAAGGGCCGGGCTGTGAGGTGGCTGGGTGGGTCGGGTGGCCTGGGGATGACGGATGGGAGCCGGACTTATCTCAGCACCCCGTGCCCTGCTGTGTGCGGGCAAGGCGCGTGAGCCTGTGCTGGGGCAGGGACGGCACGGGCAGGTTTGTGGAGCTCTCCCCAGGGCGCTCATCCCTGTTCCGAGTGAAGGATGATGCAGGGACAAGCCCTGCTGCCCCAGGAGCAGCTTCAAGGCCCTTTTTACTGGGACTGGCACCGACCCGCCAGCATCAGCGGTGTTAGAGCAGACTGCGGGAGGCAGCCCAGGAGCAGCTGGTCATGAGCACAAGGAGAGTCTGTTTTCCTGCATTTATGGCATGGCGTGATGGTCAGGACACGGGAGAGAGGAGGCTCCAGGAGAGCCTGGATAGAAGCAGCCTTGTTGGTGCAGCCCGTCGCTGCTGCTCTCCAGCTGTTTGACTTGGACGGGAGCATGAGACTGGGGTTTGCTCAGCCCCAGCAGCGACACATCTGCCGCTGCTCCCTCAGCGGGAGCATCAGAGGGAGCCCGACGTGTGTCCAGCTACAGCAGTGCCTCCCCCCTGCACCGCCGGCTCCTTCTTGCTCTGCCCCCACCTCTGCACGGGCAGAAACACCTTCTCCCACCTTCTCTCCCTCTGCTCGGGCTGTGCTTTGTACTTGGCTGTATGGAGATGGGCAACGCGGGCCCTGAATGCTCGCAGAGGAGTACTGACGTCTCTCCTGGTGTCAGGCGCCCGTCCCATCCAGGTGGGCAGCGGTACCCTCTGCGGGAAGGCCCTTGCTTGCATCCCGATCCACAGAAGGACAGAGATGTGGTGGAACAACTCGTGCAAAGGGGTGAAAGCCTGATGCAGGGCTCTGCTGTGGGGCAGAAAACCTAGAGGGGATCATGAAGTCAACCGAGTTCGCAGCCATCCAAGCGGGGAGAAGGCGGCTGTGGGAGGGGGAGGTGGCAGCACCTCCAGCCCGCAGCCAAGTGATCCCGCAAACTGCACCCTGGGGAGGGAGCTGCGCGGCCACCGCTCAGCCTTCGGAAAGATGGGCCTCGGCACCTGCGGAGCAGCAGACGCGAGAGCTGGGTCTCTGCTGGGGCGGTATGAAAATCCCTTCCTGACTCGGTAAAAATTAGCAGTTTGTCAGCGACTGGGTGTTACTGGGCTCTGCACCCCGGCCTGGGCTCCGAAGAGCTTGCAAGGCATCTCTCACCCTCTGAAACCTTTCAGCATCCGCCTCTTAGGAATCCAGGAGCCCTGCTACCACCATCGAAAAATCTCCTTTCTCAGGACTTGGTGACAGAAGGAAAGTGTTTCAATGATTTGCTTTTGGGAGAGAGGTCAGAAAAGGTGAGGAAGACGTTGGAGGCACAGAGAGCTCAGGGCCAGCTTGGCCAGGAGCAGGCAGGCTGGAGGAGCTGGTCCTCCTTCTCTTCTCCTGCCTTCCTGCCACCCCAGGCGACGTTTTAGGGCATGGAGCTCGTTTGGGAGCACCAAGGCTGCGTGGTCCCACGTGCCGGCTGGCTGGGCAGGAGGCACACAGCTCTCCCTCTGATTTCCAGCCCTGGCCCTGGTTGCTGTGCCTGCGCTTCTCGAAGCACCATCCTGAGCTTGTCTGATTCAGCCATGCTATGGTGGAGGGGGAAGGTCAGCCTGGCAGGGGCTGCCTGGGCTGACGGGGATATTGGCTAACTAGCTCCTCGCTGATGAGCTGCTGCTGAAAATGATCTAATTAAAGACAGCACTTAGTTTACTGGTACTTTATTAGGCTGCAAATTGAAGCAGAATCTCCTTAGCTGATACAAATTCCTCCCCTTCCCTCAATCTCATCTTCCCCACACCCTCTTTTGGTAGGTTTCCTCCCTTTTTTGTGTTTCAGAGATCTGGTCCTTTATGCCAGCCAGTATTTTTCACTCCTACTTTAACTGATGGAAATATAATTGCACATGGATCTGGTGGTAATGATGGATGTAATTTACCATCTCCACATCCCAGTTCCTCTGCCTATTTCTTCGCCGAACACCATCGCTTTCAGGTCAGCTCTGGCCTGCAGAAAATACCTCAGTAGTGGGAGTGGTGGGAGCTGAGGCAGGTATCGGCGCCTGGAGGCAGGTTTTAAAGGCTGTCACCAGTAGCGCCATACAAACAGCTTGGCACCAGCGGAGTCCCAGACTCATCAGTGCCAGCTCTTGCTAATTACAGCCTGCACTTCCCTGTACAGCCTCTGTGATGGCCACGGCAATGAGGAAGGGCTGAAGCTGCTCTGAGCCCACTTTTAGTGAGTGTTGTCCATGGCATGGGATGCAGCCGCTCTGGGGAGAGGTGGAAAGCCCTTAGGGAAGAGGCTGGGAGCGAGCCGCATGGCTTGCATTGGGGAACAGCATATCTTGGACCCTTCCCGGGAAAGCTACAGCACAAGGTGGGAATTGCTCTGTCCATACTTGTCAAACCACTCGCCCCACAGCGTGTGTAGGGCCGGACTGTGGACGCGCCTACGCAGAGCGAGCAGAAAGGATGCTGTCCCCAGCCTGTCACCTTCCCGGCTCCCAGCTGGAGCGGAGCGGGCGAGAAACCAGCAAAGGCAGCACTGGATCGCAGCAGGCTCCTCCTCCAGGGAGGGAAGGAGAAGCGGGGAGACGGAGCCAGCAGCTCCCGGCTGCCTACCTGCACCCCGCCGCCCGGGCTGGGCACCGCGCTGGGGGCCAGCACCTTCTCCGCCCGCATCCCATGGGACGTGCGGGGCCCCCGGCGTTCCCACCTGCCCCCAGAGCATCTCCCCACCGCCGCCCGCATCCAGCCCGGCATGGAGAGCCTGAGCAGCAGCCAGAGGAAGAAAGCTATGGAGCAGCACTACAGGGCAGAGGTGATGATCGCTGGAGAGCAACTGAGGTAGGAGGGGATGGGGCCTTGCTCCTGGCTGTACCCGGGACTCCGACTGTACCCCGTTAGCAGGAGGCTCAAAGATTTCTCCTTGAGCAAGCGCTTTCCCCCCAGGTGCTGGTGTCTCCCCTCCCCAGTGTCTGCTGGTCCTTCCTTCACCCACCGAACCAGTGGTGAACCAGGTCCTTTCCTGTGTTACCTTGTCCTGCTGCTCCTCTCTGGGCATCTCCTGCCCTCCACCTCCGGGTTTCAGGGGACTGGCAGGCGGCTTTAGATGGCAACGGGGCTTTAAAATCCCTTTGCATCCTCCTCTAAACCCAGAGCCTGCTGTGGTGGCGCTGAGCAGCCCCCCCAAGGTCCCTGGTCACTGCACTGCCTCTGGTGGCATTTGGACTTTTTGGGGGTGATTTGGGAGGTCATCCCATGGGTTTCACACAGCGACATGTAGGGTCAGCCCTCTCTTGAAAGTCAGTTTCGGGACCTTCTGCTGGTTTGTCCTCCCAGTTCTTCAGCAACTTCTGAGATCATTTTTTTTTTTCCTTATGAAGGCAGAAATATATCCTCCTATGCAAGAAAACCTGTGTGGCTGAGAAAACACGTCCTTTGTGTATCTGAGGTCAGAATCCTCCGCCCCCCAACGGCCTTTTTTAAAAATGCAATATTTTGTTTCTTGAGCAGAGTTTGCTTGTTTGTATCTGGAGCCCTTCTGTTTGTTTTGAAATGTGGGTGGAAAATAGGAAATATACCCTTGAGTAATGTAAAGAGTGCAGAGCTCAAGTTTGCCAGCATCGGATTCCTAAAATTAGCTCTGTGTCACTATGTTGTCCATTCTCAGTGAGTCATGATAGCTTTAGCTTGATTATTTGTACTGTATCAAGGACTGATAACTTCCAGCTAAGGTTTCCACATCCTGAAAACACAGGCAGTGTCCAAAGTGGCTGGATTTTAAATAAGTAGTGACGGTTAGCCACATTTCCAGCCAATTGTCTTTCAAAAGTATTACCGTCCTAGCTGCAGAAATTAAATCTTTTCCTTAGGTAGTGCCGGGCAGAGCTGCTGTGGGGGGCGGGGGCTGCATTAACCTTTCTGCCTTTGCGGTGTTTGCAGCCCCCGCTGTGAGCGAGGCTTTGAAGAGGAGCTGGACTCTCCTATAGGGAAAAGCAGCAGCTGACCTGAGTGACGTGCTTGGTTTCAATAACTCAAGGCAAGAGATGTAAAGTCATGACTTTTTCCATCCCGCAGGCAGGGCAGGCTTATTCATTTTTGTATTTCCAGCATTTTACTCATCTGGAGTGACTGAGGTTTAAAGTAGCCTGGGCCAAAGGAGGGGATCAGGTGTTCAGAAAGAAAATAAAATAATCAAGCCATGTGTTAAAACTGTGATCGGTGGACGAGCAAGGGGAGGGATGTGGCTTCCCCACACCTTCTGCAGGACGGGAGAGTGTCAGATCCCAGACCATTTGGCCATTGTGACTGTAAGGAGGAGAAAGGGATACAATAAATCTGTTTGTGAATAGAGTTCTTCTAATACAGTGTATGCTAGTTCTTATAAGTGAGGTAAAGGCATAGTACAAATGCTTCACGCTTCTGAAAACAAATAATATCAACTTATTTTTTCCTTCCAACATTTGTCTGGAATCTTCACTTCTTGTTGTCAGTGTGAATGTACCCTGAGCCTTTAAAAAGGATCCTGAAAGCCTGAAAGGGGACAAGGTTTGTTGCAGGGAGGGAATGTCTTTCCGTTAGTGCGACTGGAATAAAGTTGAATAGAAAACCCCACAATGTATGTAGGTTTGTGGGGCCCCCATCCTTTTTTTTTTTTTTCCTCCCCCATTCCCCCAGTAGTTGGAGTGCCTTGGAATTTCCTGGTTAGGGAGCTCCCAAAATCAGAGAGTTTTCAGACCAAGCAGCAGGTTGCGATGTTGAAGTGCTTGTCCCTCTTCGGTTTGCTGCCCCAGGGTGAACCTGATGCAGGTTGTCTCTGCGGGAAGGGGGGGCAGGAGGGGCGGGAGAGAGGAGGTGGGAGCTCTACCCTGGGAGGCTGGAGTGTGCTACAGCCGGGATGCTGGGAGACACGTGCTGTTTTGCCAACGCTGCAGCGCAGGGAGCGACGCCAGCCGCCTTTGGGCAGCCTTGGCTGCTTCGTGCCCCTGACCTGCTCCTGAAAGGCTCGAGCTCTTTGCTGCGTGGAGAGGAGCGGGTGGATTTCATCCGGCACGGCTGCTCTCCTCTTCAGCAGTGATTTGTGGGCCATGGGCGTAAAGGCCGCGGAAGTACCCCAGTGCTCACAGTGATGGAGAAGGGTGTCCTTTTGCTGGGGGCTTGGCACAGAGCAGTCACATTCTTCTGCTTTGGTCCGGGCAGGAGCCTGTTCCCCGTGCTGAAAGACCGGGAGGAGCTGCTGGCAGCACGGGGTGTAAAACCCGGGGAGGAGGGTGAAGAGATGGACACCAACCTGTGGCTGGGCTCCTCCTTCCCCTGCAGCTCCTTGGCTGGAAGGAGACTTGAGGGATGCAGAGCAGAGCGTGCTGAGTGCTCGAGTCTCCTGTATTTTGAGGATCTTGCAGCCTGGTGGGTAAGGAGCTGGTGATACAAATCTCTGCAGGACCTGGCTGTCCAATAAGTAGAGATGGGGAAACTGAGGCAGAGAGGCTGGATGAGGTCTCAGGCAATGGCAGATGGGGCAGGGATAAATGTCCGCATCATTCTCCCCTGCTTTCCCCCAGGTAAGGAGTAAAGCAGCATGTAAAGGAGCCTTGTGGTCTGCCCTGACTCCGTGAGCAGCAAATAATGCTGTTGTATCTACATAAAATCTCAAACATTTGTTTTTCCCCTGTTCTCCGCTTCCTGCCCTGACTCCCTGCTATTGTATTTAATCAAACAAACCTTTGCTCCGTCTTTACAGTTCTTTGGCTTCCCAGCAAGTTTGCAAATCCCTCTGAGTTTGATTTGGCCGGAGGGATGAGTCTGTTCAGTGTCAGGATGCGTTTCCCAGCCAGAAATAGCCGCACGGGCGAGGGGATGCTTTGTGGGGTTGGCTGGGAACAACACAGATCCTAAAAGGATCGAGGGGAGAGCAGCCACTGTGCTTTGGGCTGCCCGTTTGCCAAGGTCCCTTCTCTTCCACAGGGATGCTGCTTTCTAGCCCGTGGAAGGGGAAGAGGAGTTTTGGGTCTTGAGTCTCTCCCCATCAAAAAGATGAAGATAATGATTTCCACTGCTGTTGTGGTCTTGGGTTTGAGAAGGCGGCTGTCTCAGGCTCGATCCTCACATCTTCTGCTCTCAGTCTTTTTTCTTTCAAACATACAAACTTGCATTCAAAGCCTCACTAGTTTTACTGGGCGTTGTGTGCTCCTGGGTGGCATTCTGCAAAAGGAGCCCAATTAGTCATTTCTAATTGCAACAAATGGCTTATCTGCACAGAGATATTCTGGAAAAACTACTGCACTTTGAATTCACACCCTGCTGTCATCTGAGTTTCTCAAGTATAGACAAGCCCTCGTACGATCTCTTCTGGATATTCCTCTTGGTCAAGTGAACCAGCTGTTCTCTAACAACTCTGTTAAGCTGCATTAATCACTCTGAAATATAAAATATACTCTCTAAATGGTTTGTGTTGGAAGGGACATTAAAGCTCATTCGGTGCCACCAGCCCAGGCTGCTCCAAGCCCCGTCCAACCTGGCCTTGAACCCCTCCAGGGATGGGGCAGCCACAGCTTCTCTGGGCAACCTGGGCCAGGGGCTCACCCCCCTCACAGCAAAGGATTTCTGCCTCATGTCTCATCTAAGTCTCCCCTCTTTCAGTTGTTGCTGCTTTTTACTGAGCACTTAGTTGTTTGTTTATTGAGGGTTGTGAAGCTTTTGGTGGGTTTTTTTTCTTTTTTTTTTTTTTCCTGTAAAGATAGGAACGGAAAAGATCCTTTGGGTGACGCATATTTCCAGGGCCATTAGTTCGTATGTAACTGCTGTGGGAACGCGAACCAGAAATAATATCCTTGAGAGAGCCACCTTGGCATTTGAGATGCTTGAGGTCAGTTCCCGTGGGTAGGAGGTGATGGAGAGTGTCCCAGGGAGACATTCCCTCTCCCTGCAGGCACGTGTGAGTTCTCGGTGCGGAATAGCTATTGCTTTAGGAGTTGCTCTGCCTCTGCAACTATGATACAGTAGAAGTAGCAACTTTTCCAATACAAGAAAGCCCTTTGCTTTGGAAATTCTCTGATTCGGGCTCTGATCTGGAATTATTTGAAGTGTGAACACGAGGCAGCAGTCAGGAGAGGAGCTGTTGGGTGGCTCTCCAGCCGTGGATGCCTGTAACGCTGCTGGGAAAATGCTGGTCTGCCAGAGGAGCAGAGAAGTCCTGCTTGTAACAGCTGAAGTGGCTTAAACTCTTGATTCCCTAGAGGTTTGTGTTCCGGTTTTACTTTTTATTTTTTTCCCTCTTCTGTTTACACTGCTGTGGATCTCCCTTTCAACAAGGTTACGCAGGATGAATAATGATGTCTTTGTGGTGACCTTGACAAAGAAACACTTTGGTTGCCCAACGCGGCCTGCCCAGAGCAAACGCGGGTGAACGCAGCGCTCCAACTGCCGAGCGAGGAGTATTTCATAAGAGTCAATTCTCATGTTCCAGCAAGCATTTTATCCCTGCATTCATTATTCTGCCCCCCCGCCTCCTTTTTTTCTTTTCCTTTTGAAGACGTAATCTGTACATGGGGCAGGTTTTGGCATCTAGAAAACTCATAATATTGCATTACACATCCTTCTTTACATTTTTTTTTTTTTTAAATCCAGAAGCGTGATTATAAACCACTCATAGTCTCACTGGCTTTGCTTTCGCAACATCCCACATGGACAGGTTTGTAGAGGGTGTCAGCTGAGCTGGTGGAAGATGCAGTCACTGTTTTGTCCTTCTGTGTCTGAAGGACAGGATTTGTCTCCTCGTATTTGATGGCAAACAGTAACCAAGAGGAAAGTGAAAAGACCACAAGGACACTCGAGCTCTGCATCTTCCGCTGCCCTGGGGCTGGGGGCAAGGGGGCAAAATTATCACGAACTTAAAACAGCCCAAGAATGTCCATGATGCTGCTGCTCCAGAGGTGCTTCAGTGCTGCTTAATTCCTATCCTCGCACTTGTTCCCAACACAATCATTTCAGAATAAGTGTATTTTAAATTTCAATTTATTTATTTTTTAATCCTAGGCTTTAGTGGTATTGTTTACTGAAAACCCTTTGTCTTTTCTTTCCCCACAAGATTTGTGCGTTTTCTGCAGTATTCTGAAACATGGTAAAATAACACCTAGAGGGTAAATAGTATTTTCCCAACCAGTTTCTCTTCAGGCCTTGTGTGATTATGGTCTGTGTGTTATTGGGGGTAAAAATGTGTGTGTGTGTATATATATATATATAAAAAAATATATATAGTCTTTACAGACTCCTGCAGACTCTTGATAGCAATAGAATACTCTTGGTTAAACGTTTCTTATCTCTACCAGACATGCCTCTAAAGTGGCATCCCGCTTGCTGGTTGCTAAGGAAAGAAAGTGTATTAAAAACGAGTGTTTGTCTTCTCCCATAGCGGGGGGATGTCGGGGTGGGGAGTCTCGGCAGTCGCTGCTCTCTGGGTCCGATTGCATTTTGACAGCGGACCATGAAGTAAAGGACAAAGCTAAAAACTCTAAAAAGAGCAGGCAGCTGTCTGTTGTAGGGTGGATTGTTCTGTTCGGGTAAAATCCATATGCAGAATGATTCCTGCTCACTTGAGGGAATGAATCTTCCAGGAAAAGAGAGTAAAATACTGAATATAGACTTCAGTATTTGAGGGAGGCCAGTCAAAGGCAAGACCAGAAGCTGGTTCTGCATGAATCCTTGGGTTAGGTTTTTCATTATCTGGAGGATCTGACAATACACTGAATTATTTTGACTCCTAGTGGCCTAAGTGTTAATTACATCAATCAATTACTAAATATTCATTCAAAAAAAGTTTTTTCTATTAAGACTTTTAAGATCCTTGTATTTGTAAATCCTACAATAGCAGATAGTCCCTTATTAACTGCTAGGTTTTCAAACTGATAGATATTTAAAACTTCTTGTGTGGTGCCTGAAACTCTAGTCCAGCATGATGTGGTGTACACATAACCTCTTCATAAAGAACAAAAGACTGTGGGGCATTAAACAAGAAAGGCTGCAGTGATTAATACCTTTGTAAAGTACACTGGCCTGGGGCAAAACTGTGAATTGAAATGAATAATTTGAAACCAGCAACATCCTGGAGTTACAAAGGAGATATTAATTAAACATCTCCCCTCTGAGCCTGTTGCCTGCGCTGGGCATTTTCCAGGGTTAGTATTTTGGGAACAGTCATGACTACAGGGGCAAAAGTTTGGCTCCTGGACAGATCTCCTGCCAAGCTGGGTTGGCTTTGGCTTGAGCACATAAGATCTCTGTGCCTTGTGGCTTGCTTCAGTTGCTGAGGTCCTTTTAAAAGTCAAAGCCATACTCACCTGAGTAACCTGCACTCATATGTATCTTTCCGTTGAAGTCACAGACTAGCCATAACCTCAGGGTTTTCAGGACAGGACGCTTGTTATTCTGGTAAACTCTGTCCCAGTCTACCCCAGCTTGAACCAGAAAGCATCTGGACTGTTGTCCATTGTTGCTGTGGATTAGTGGTACGTGGATTAGTAGGTAGCGCGTGAGATCCACCTGGCACTCATCTCAGACACTCGCAGAAGAAACGAGAGCTCCCGTTACTGCTCCCACCCTGGGCTATGACTAAGACTTAGTCTTGGGGGCAGCTGCGTTCCTGCTTTCATGGTTATGGGGAAGGAGAACTAGACACAGAATTGCGCCAAGATGACAAATATACGTACTCTTATTTTTTTTTCTGTGTTTTGGCCCTTCTTCACAAGCTTCAGTTGGCTGCTGTGCATTTTTTAGAGGCTTGTTTAGAACAAAAAGACAGGTATGGTTTGGACTAAGCCTGGTGCAGGCAATTGTATAGCCTGTGTAACAATAGGAGGATAGAGGGGGATGTTGAAGGGGGGCTCCTTAGGATTGACTGATGCAGCCTTGTAAAGCCAAGAGAGTTGGTTGAATTTATAAGTTCTTGGGTGCTTGCCAGAAGTCCCAAATCATCAGTGGTTTCTCCAGGCTGGGCTGTTCGACCCAAATTCCCCTGTAGCACCAGCTATGCTCAATGGCCGTCTTTCTCTCTAGGCTTCGCCTTCACGATGGGAAGCTCATTAAGGACAGACGTTACCACCTCCGAACGTACCCAAACTGCTTCGTGGCGAAGGAGCTCACAGACTGGCTGATCGACCGCAAAGAAGCGCCGGACCGAGAGACGGGCATCCGCCTCATGCAGAAGCTGATGGACCACTACATCATCCATCACGGTGGGTGGGTTCCTCTGCTGCCCGCTGAGTCTCCCTGGGGAGGTGGCTGTGTATCTAGTCACCGGGTGACAACAACCAGATGGCAACCATACCAAATCCAGCCCTCGCGTTCCCCCTCTTCTCTAGGGTCCAGAAATAGCTGCCTTGGACCACTGCAATGCAAACACTCTCTGTTGCCATCTGCTCCTTGCTGAGGTTAATGCCCTTTACATTAAGCTGCCTTGACTAAAATAAACTATGCTTTATCGCAAAAGCATAAAGCTGAAGCAGTGAGTTCTCAGTTAACCATTAACACTTAAACCTGATTATTTTTCCATCTCTCCAGCCAACAGTTTCAAATAAATCCATTAGTTAATTAATCTTGTGTAGCACTGGGTACCAGTGCTGTTTTGATTGCTTATTGCGGATGCGTCCCTCCTGTTTCTGTGAGAATTCCTGGCAGGATGCAGACATTGACTTTCCAACTAGCCTTATGACCGTTAATTTTTGTTAGTCCTATGGAAATGGGGCTGCCTGCAAAACGCAGCACTGCGCTAAGTGCTTTGCAATTCTCTGTCTAAACTGTTTGCTCTCTTCTCTGCTGGGATGCAGAAGACGGTAATTATCTCATGAAGATCATTGTCTGTGCTGCCTCTTAATGGCCTGACGTGGTTTGAGCTGTTATTCTATTACATGCTGGAAACACGTTGAAATTGGTCTTCAAATAGCAAAAATGCTTTGGTTTTCTATGGGCGCGGTCCTGTAAGATTTTATGTTCAGTTCCCGATTGCAATGGCATCAAAATCGTTGCTCCTTGGAGTTGTTAAGATGCAAACTTTCATCTCTTAAGACAACTTTCTTGCTTGTTGAGCCATGGGCTTTGGCCTCCTGACTTCCCACCAAGAGAACGGCTCAGGAGGAGTGATGAACTCCAGGTAATCTGACAGGTTTTAGCATTTTACCCTTGACCAAAAGGGGAATGAAATTTTGCTGCTCTGCTCAGAGGAATGAACAAGTGTTGAAATTTTCACAAGGAACACCTTGTCTTGAATTTCACTCTAGTGGATTACATTATTTTAGTGAGGAAATCTTTGTGGTGTGGTTTGGTTTTTTTGTTTCCCTTTGACTAATTTTTTTTTGTTTTCTGGGCATATTCTTTACTCTGTTGGGGTTTTCTTTGGTGTTTTGTTTTCTTTTTACTGCTGAATTTTCTCCTTCTTGCCTTCAGATGGACCTGAAGAAAGGCAGGCTGACTGATTTAAGACTTGGACTGTGATTTTGGGGCTTTTTTTTTTTTTGACTTGTAGTCTAGGAATCTCTAACAGGCAAGGTTACCCCAAAGCTGTATCCCAAATATTTACTTGCTAAATGCTGCATGCACTTACACACTGTGTGCTCATCCCCAAGGTGAAAATGAGATTTTTCATATAGATTTGTTCATTCCAGTTGTATGCACTGAGCTTTGAAGAAAAAATTCTCTCTCTAGGTCATTTCGCCATGCAAATGAACTGGGCAGGGTTGGTGCAAAATGGTGTGGAAAAGTCGGTGTCATTACACGTTTTAGCTTACGGGTGTCTTTGACAGGGACAGAGGTGATTTTTATGGGGTTTTGGATGCAGTGTGGGTTTTTTTCCTCCTGTCCTCCAGGTCTACTTACATGTGGCAGTAGCTTTCTAAAAAAGCCGATTGAGACAATTCGGTTTGATTTCTTTTAGTCTAAGCCAGGACATCAACATTTAAATTTAAAATAAAAACAACCAAAAAAACCACCACCACAAAAAACCCTCAAAAACAACAAAACCCCCCCGAAAACCTTCTCAGATTGTTCTAATAAATATTTAAGTGTCTGGATCAAAATGTAGGTTCAAGCTCAAGCTTTCCCAGGGTCTTTTCAGTGGGACTGACCTGCAGGCACTCGTAAGCACCTCATTTGGGAACCGAAGGCTTGGACGCTGGTCGCTGCATGGTGTCAAGGGCATAGCGAAGGACGTCGCACGCAGCCCCCATGGCTTTTAACCTGGAGATAACACCCTCCTGCGGCTGCGCAGCTCTGCCTGTCCCTCGGGGACTGACGGCCGCCCGCAGCTCTGACATCCTTGCTCTCGACTCCTTTCAGTCTGCGACGAGCACTCGGACTACAAGGACGCCAAGCTGCTGTACCGCTTCCGCAAGGATGACGGGACCTTCCCGCTCAGTAAGGACGTGAAGGTGTTCATGAGAGGGCAGAGTCTTTATGAGAAGTACGTGAGTCCTTCCCCTGCAAAACAGCCCTCAGCGCCGGGGCGCTGGGAGTGCGCTCTGCTGGCTGCGCTTGCTGATGATGCTCTACAGCTGGGAGTCACGGCTACCCCTGGCTTTTCTCTTCCTTCTCTGTGCCCTGGGTTGGGAAATGTTGTTTCCTGAGCCCTGTAACAGCCACAGGACCACCGGCCTCTCTGGGGCTGGGACAGGAGCTGTACTCTGGACTTATGGATGTCCACACAATTGCAGGCTCTGGGATCCAGTACAGGGACCAGTCTGCACTTTGAGTGTTCCCGGGATGGACAGGTCCAGTGGTCATTCCCAGCACTGTCCAAGCCTCCCTGGGTGAGCAGCACTATTAGGGCTTGTGTCACACTGGGGTCAGCAGGGTATAGGAGATCACGGCCTTCATGGACCTGGATCCCCTGCACCTCACTTAACCTATTTGCCAAATCTGTAGTAGGAAAAACTAATTCTCAGACAGTAAAGAAAACTCCTTCCACCTCCAAGTGTTTAGTTTTCTTTGTATCGATTTGTTCCTGGTTCTAAATTCAAGCCACCTTCCCAGGCACCTCTCAAGTGTCACTTCGTTAGACTGGGTTCAATCACAGACCACCCTCTGGACCCGTTGCCTTTAGCAGCCTCTTCACATCTTCTCCATCCTCACAGCCTGGCAACCAGATTCACAAACTGGCCCGGAGGGAGGAGTCCTTCAGCCAGTCGAGGGGTGGTTTGGCTGTCTCCAGGACCCTCTGGCAGAGCTGCGTCCCTCGTACTTAGCTTCTGCTCGGCAGCGGTGGCCGTGGGACCAGCAGTGGCCGTGGGACCGGGGAGAGCATCCAGCGCGTCTCATGGCTGAGCCCGCTGCACCCTCTCGTGGAGATGCTGGATTTAGCGCTCTCATACGCTGCAAATTGAGCGTGTGTTCACTGAAACGCACTTTCTCATCACTTTGGACTATCTGCCATTTGTTGCACACACCCGGTTGCTTGCTTGGCTTTCCCCCGCCGTCCTGAGCTGAGGTCGCAGCTGAGGTTTTGCTGAGTCTGCTTCCTCCGCTGTGACGAAGATTTCCAAAGCTGCCTGACTCCAGCTCTGCAGTTCTCCCTCCCTTCCCACTGCTCCCAGGCAGCAATGTTTTGGCTGGAATGCTTTGTCCGCTTCTCTTGGCCTTGCTTTGCCTGGCTGCAGCTCCTGTGTGGGACAGCGGGGCTGCACAGCGTCACAGGGGGCTTGTCCCACCTCTGTGCCAGGCTGGTGAGCGTGGAAGAGTCAATTCTGAAGGTGAGAGAGGAGAACTCGGTGAAATACCAGAGGACCTTCCTGGGCTGCGAGATGGTCGACTGGCTCGTTCAGGAGGGAGAAGCAGAGAACCGAAAGGAAGCGGTGGAGCTGGGACGGGCGCTGCTGGAACACGGGATCATTCAGCATGGTGAGCGAGGGTCCGGCTGGAGCCGGGATGCAAAGCCAGAGATGAGCGTAGTTGTCAAGGCTGTGCTGGGAACAAATCCCCATTCATGTCACGCAACAAGTGCTGGTCAAGTGCCCACTTGGAGATGGCAATGGGGCCTTTTAGTTCTATGTTCGGAGCTGGTGACCTTTGAAATCTGAGCAATCTTCCACCACCCACAAAGGCTTTGAGCTGAAATCCGAGCTATTGCTCTTCAGTTCTTCAAAGCCTCCGGCCGCAGGACTGGGATCCACCCCTGGGTTGTGAGGGCTGGGTTGTGAGGGTGTAATGTTCAGCCTGGCTTGGCTGGGGATCATAACCATCCACAGGAGTCAAACTTTGGATTCAGAAGGCAGGGATTCCTCTGGGTGTCTTCGGACAGGGGCAGGTTAGAGGGCTGTGACTTGGTGGTGCATCCCTGGGAGGTGGCATTTCTTGGGGAGGTGGCCCTGCTGTTCCCCCTTCCCTGCAGGTAGCCTTCTCAAACCGTCAGAAAAACTGCAATAGAATACAGAGGCGTTAAAAACAATTAATCTGAGTCCCTCGGTATACTTGCTACACATTTTTCACACCCCCTCAGCCTCTCCCTCCTCCCCTGTTCTTTCCTAGTCTCCAATAGGCATCACTTCTTTGACAGTGACATCCTCTACCAGTTCTGGATCAACTTTCGACGGAGGCGCCGTCTCACAGAATTACTCAATGAGAACTCTTCTCGCACCCTGTCTGAGAGCCCAGACAGCCCCTTCTGTCTTCGCAAGCTCAACCCGGACCCAGGAAACACCAGCTTTCTATCCGGTAACTGTGGATGTGTTTGTGGAGGGGTGTGAAAGCAAGGATCACATTACCAGAGCACCCCAGAGCTGAGGGTGTTGCTCCAGCAGAGCGCAGGGTGTTTCTCCAGGCGCTGTGTGAAGTGATCACCCATCCCACTGGTTTGTGGTGGATGTCATGATGCAGCTGCAGTCTCTGTCACAGCTCCCCAGCCCAGGGAAATAACACAACCTACCGTCAACTCAGCTCTTCGTCCTTCTTTGAAGCTAGTTTTATTCTTTCTCAAGAAATGGCTCAAATGTTATCTTTGGCGTATGCTTACCTCTCAGATGGGGGTCAGGCTGATGGGGGGTTTTTTATTTTAAACTAGTCTCTTCCTTCCTTGGGTAACTCTTATTTCTGCCTCTTTCAGTCCAGACCAACAAGGAGATCAAAATTGTCTCAGCAGTTCGAAGGAGCAGCATCACTTCCCTCGCTGGAAACTCCAACCCCTACTTCAGCGCTACTCCTATGTTGGTGTTCCCTCCTGTGGCCGAGTGCAACCCCAAATCAGGTCTGGGCTTCTGCATCCCCCTGTCGGTGCGCGGGATGCATCTATTCCTTCAGGGCAACGCCAGCCTCAGGTCCAAACCCGTTCACTTTCACCGTGGTGACCTGCAAGAGGAGAGGGGCAGCCTCACCTCTGCGTCTTGTTTTGAAAAGTTGCGCGAGTGTTTTGAAAACCATTGAGGTGGTTGCATAGATTTCTGTGTGCAGGAACTGCGGCTGGTTCTAACATCTGTTCTCAGCCCATAGCCATCCCCAGGCTGCCTCATTATGCACTTGCTGTATGAAACCCTTGATTCTGACAGGCTCTGTCACCTTCTGCTCTAGTGTTAAAGAGACCCGTCACCAATGAAGAGCTCCTGTCCCCCGGGGCCCCCTACATCAAGAAAACACTAACTGTAAGTGAGCAGAGCGAATGGCATTGCCAACCCGACGGCAGTGGGCTCTCTGGCTGCTCTTTGGTAGGCTTTCCATCTGCTGCTCTGACCCCTGTGTCTTGGAACCTCGATTGCATGTCGCATCGTTGCGGCTCTTTCTTGGTGCCTCTCAGTGGGTCAGTCTCTGCAGATATTCTTGTGGGTGAGCACGTGCGCGGCTTCTGCTTTAGTTTAAGGTATGTTAAAGTGGTAGATCAGGAAAGAGAATGTTCCCTGGACAGGAAAACCTCCCATTTGTTTCATCCATCTCCAGCCAAACTATAGAATCTGTCAAGTCTTGTGACAACTGAGACTTTGACACCCATCCTCTATCGCACAGTTATCACCTTTGTGCACAGCTTTATGCCTCTTTCAGGTTCCTTCTGTCAGATATGTTGGTAAGATCCTTCAGCATCTGATGGAGCAGCACCGAATGGGGAGCATCCGAGGGCCACTCTTGCCTTTCTTATGATGGGCTTTTTTTATAGACAAAATAGACGTGCTGCAAAAATCTCCAGGATGCTGCAGATAGACCTGAGTTTGGGGTTTTGGGTTGTCTAATTATTTCTAAAGCTGTAGGACCGGTCAAGGCAGGGCTGGTGGGTGCTGGGTGTGAATGTTGCGAGACAGTTCCTGCCCTGCGGATCCTATTGTGCTTGTTTATTTTTGTGTAACATTTCTCAGTGCTTTCCTGCCCATCTTTGAAAGGGGGAATCTCACAGTGTCCAGTTTAGGAAGTGAGAGGGCTGGTTTGCTGTACTGGTTTGACACAAGTAGGGTTACAGAGGAGCTGTGGATCAGGTTCCCAAATTAACTGTGCTGTAGAAATTGGTGGGAAGGAGCAAGAAAAATCAAGCTGGTGATTAGCCTGGCATGTATGAGGACATGCCGTTCATTCTCCTCCTGAATGCTCTTGCCCTGCCCTTCAACTCTGCCAGCCTGGGCCTTTCATGGCTCATTTCCTTCTGCTTAGCTGTGCAGTTGCTGTTATTTATTTATATGGGTAATGCGCAAAGTCCTTTGGGAATTCCTTTTCTCTTTTAGTCACATCAGATGGCCACAGTATTACAGCAAACTGTTCTGACAGCCTGAGATCAGAGTGGGAAAAACTGAGAGTGGCTACTTCCACCCTGGAAAAGCTCTCCTGTGCCAAGGAAAAGGCACGGTGTACGTGCTCTGGAAACGTTCTCAACACACTCTTGGTGCATGCCTTGCACTTCAACTTCATGCTGCCTGTCCTTCACTCTTCTGCACTTGCTGGTGGAGAACACTAATGAGAAAGCAGCTTTGCAGAGAGCAATTAACCTGTGGTTCTGTGTCTCACTTCACAGAATCACAGAATACCAGGTTGGAAGGGATCTCAGGGATCATCTGGTCCAGTCTTTCTTAGCAAAAGCGTGGTCTAGACAAGATGGCCCAGCACCCTGCCCAGCTGAATATTAAAACTGTCAAATGTGGGGGAATTCACCAATTCCCTGGGGACACTATTCTGATGGATGATTGTTCCCATTGTGAAAATTTTCCCTCTTGTGTCCAATTGGAATCTCCCCAGGAGTAACATGTACACATTACCCCTTGTCTTTTCTAAGTGACTCCTTGTAAAAAGGGAGTCTCCATCTTCCTTGTAGCCACCCTTTGTAGCACCACTTTGTGCCCAGCCCTTTCTCTCCCACCCATGACAGATTAGGATCATAAGCAGAGCTCTCCATCTCACTAGGAGCATCTCTTCTATCCAGCCCATTCCTTGGTATTTAAAACTCTTTTCTTCTGCTCGTAGATTGTGGGGGATGCGGTGGGCTGGGGATTTGTGGTCCGAGGAGGAAGACCTTGCCACATCCAGGCAGTGGACCCAGGAGGACCAGCTGCTGCTGCAGGGATGAAGGTACTTATTACTCATGGTGATTTAACAGGAGGCAGGACTTGTGTCCTGTTTGAGTTTTTGGGCTGAACTCATCCTCTGGGATAATCCCACCTCCCACAGTGGAGATGAGTCTGATTGAATCGGTGCATGGAGCTCTGGCAGTGCCGTCAGAGGCGGGGGGAAGGATGCTCTCCATCAGTAAAGTGCCCCGTGATGCTGCACGGCATCGGATTTGCCTTTTTCCAGGGTAGCACAGGGGCTGTGGGCACCTGAAAAAACTCTGCCAAGACTAAGCTGTCCCTGTGGTGAACTTTGGAGATGTCAAAATTTTTTTGAACTGCTAAAATTAAAGCAGACAATTCCCAGTGATACTGGAGACAGCTCCAGTAACTGTATATGGTGCCAGTGAAGCTGGGAAGTAGCAGAGCTTTGTCCTGAATCACCTGCTCTCACAGCTACTGAAGTGTAACGCACTTCAGGTTTCTCTGCTGTGAACAATGTAGGTCTGCGTGGAACTGTTTTCTGTGTACGTGGAAGCTGAGTAACCTTAGACTCATGCCTTGATTTCATTCACCAAGTAATTTCCAGTATTTCCAGTCCAGGTAAAATGAGCTGAGGTCTTGAAACTCATTTTAGACCCAGGCATGTGTGGGGTTTGTGTGTAGGGTTTTAGGCGTGAATGGAAGAAATGTTGAGTTTCACTATTCCCTACAAAAACCCCAGCAGCGAGGGAATAATTCTAATCTGATATAAGTCTAAAGTCACAGGGATAGTTGAAATAATGGGATTCTTCGGAGGCAGAGTGTGACTCCTTGTTTGCTTCAGGCAGGATTCGAAGGGGATGGATGAATTTGTCTCATTTACTCACGAGCCCAGTTAATTTCTCCTTACCTAATCTCATTTGCTACTAAATTGCTAGATGTTAATACTGTGCTTTATTTCCATCTGTGAAGTGAACCACTGCTCATAAATGAGTCTTTTTCTCTGTTAGCTAACAGTTTAAATCCCTTTGGACCTTTTTTTTAATGATACAGTGCTTGTAGCACCATGGTTATTAGTGTAGCTTATGGAGTGGTAACGCTTTGGGGTTTGCAGGATTTTGTAGCAAGTTATTTGCATTGGAGCCCCTGGCTCAAGTCAGTCAGGGGCAGAAGTTGCCACGAAGACATCGGCTGAAGGTAACCTGCCCTTCCTCTCCTTGCAGGTGTGCCAGTTTGTTTTCTCGGTGAACGGAATGTATGTTTTGCACCTGGACTATCAGACCATCAGCAGCCTCATCATGACAGGACCACGAACTCTCGTGATGGAAGTCATGGAAGCCACTGAATGAGCAAAGGAGTCTCATCCCGCCGCTGTTTGGAAAGGCAGGACACTCCGCTAAGCAAGGATGGACTGTGGGGAGGGACCAAGCCGGACCATTCACTGTGAAATATTAGCCAGGCATTATAATATATTTTCAAATAAATACACTCTAATGACAAATCTCGGATTTTGATGTTGTTGAAAAATTTGGCTCTTGAGAAGGGTCTAAGCTCTTGCAGCTCCTTTTTAATGGCAGGAAGAGAGTTCAGCACGTGATGAAACCGAGCTTTAGAACAAGCCATTCGCCCAGGCAAGCCGCAAAGCAGGTGGTACGAGCTGGTAAGCGGCAATAAGTTTGATACCAAGCAAGTGAGCACGTCTGAGCTCCCTTGAGTTGTCTGTGCAGTCTACCGAGAACACAATGTGCTTTCCAGATGGCCCGATAAGCTGTGCCATCGACTCTGTCAAGAAAATAAGGAGATGAATACAGTGATGTACGCTTCCTTGTAAAGAAAGTCTAAGGGTGCTGCAACTCTCCTGGCTTAGCCATGCTCACCGCCAGGACTGCTTGTTCTTCCCAGATGAGTTTCTTGAAAAGGTGAGACTTCCCATGATTGACTCCACACCCCAATAATGCTTAAATACTTTAACTAGCTTCACCTCGGCATGGAGCCAGGCAGAGGTCCCGAATGTCACAGACCAACCTAGGGAAGGGAAGCAGCCGGGGAAAGGAGAGACACTAAACAGTGTCTGCCCAAAAGGAAAAGTGTCGTCGCCTGAGTTTGACCCTGGGAGTGAAGAGAAATGAGTGAAAGCCACCAAAATCCAGCCCCCCCGCGCTCTGCTGCTCCCAGGATGACTGCACTGGCAGGTGATGCAGAATACTCATGTGCAGACTACCCTGAAAGTACACTAAGTATAGAATAACAGGTAATAACAAGAAAGGAGGGCGGTTTTTTGCTTTCCAGTTCACAGAGCATCCTGCCTGTGATCAGCCTGCATTGCTGTGCATACACGGGATGATTTCCAGTGCTTCTGCTCAGGGCAGGTCCCTCAGTGAAGCTCTTTTGGCCGTGAACCAAGTCCTAAAAAACGCCCAACTCCGAACAAAAAAAAAATAGTAATTTTGATTCGTGTTCAAGTTAAAATAGGAGCTGAATTTCTTGGAAAATCTGGTGTCAGCTGTACGTTAGGTATTGCGTTACTGCTGTCTGCCTTTTTTTTCCCTTGGTATAAAGGGATATGAGCTCCCTCAGCACTGGCGCAGAGGCCATAGGACTACTTGTAGCACAGCGTTCCTGGAATGTGGTCCAAGCAAGATGTTTGCATTGATAATCCACTGGGGTCCTTCCAGCCCCTAAGTGAAACCAGACGATCCTTTAAACCATTTGTCAATATGCTCACAGTTGCTGTTTCTAGCCATTCAGTGCACAAGCAAAGCAGCACCCATCTGCCTTTTTGCTTTTTAAATTCTGGGTTGTGTTTCTACTCAGGGGAATTTTGGGTGTCTGTGGTGGCCCCAAGGTTTAAGCCAGAGCGTTGGGGTTGAACAAAAGTCAAAACCAGGAGACTACAGCATTTTGTGGGCACCTTGGGAAAGGTAGGACAGAAAGCAACAGCCTGAACGTAAGCATTGGAAGAAGCTCCAGGTTTTTCTGACCTAAGCAGAGCACGGATTTTAGCTCTGCATCCGAATTCCCTGAAGGTAAAGTGCAGGACATCTGTTCTCTTTCCTTTCTCACCTCCTAGTTTTAAAGCAAACTGTAGCAAAACTGAGCAACTACTGAAATCCAGTAGGAATTACAGAAGAGGTAATTTCTGGTATTTACATGTAGGGCAGAGACAACTCTCTTCACTGTCCACTTAATGCTCCATGTTTTGTCTTAACAAGATTTAAGTGATTCCTTTGACCTGTATGTTGTGATGCTTTTAAATATTCACTAGATTATAAACCAAAATAGCAACGAACCACCAAATGTTTCTTTGTGTGCACAAATATTTAAAAGCTATGTTTTTATTTTATTTTTTTTTCCTGTCTGACTTGACACTTTCAGAGGTGCCCGTGTTTCCTATAGAACAGTAATTGCCAGTTTCTGGCAGCTCGCTCTGTTGCAATGGGAGACTGATGCTGGGGTCCCTGGAGATGCAGCTGAAAATCTGGCCTCCATTTTCAATGAAAAATGTCACTGCCAGTTGTTCCATTCCTGGCAATGAGGAATAAATCCGAAAAAGTTCTGCCACGGAGCTGGGAGGCTTTCCTGGGTGCTGCATTGGCCGGGGACCATATGCTGGCGGAGGTCAGGGCTGTATCCCACAGCTGGGAACTGCAGCACCATTGAGCTCCAGTTCATGAATCAGCCTCTGGCCTTGCAGAACTTACAGATGTGCTTAATTTCCTTAAACAAATGCAACGCAAATTGCCTTCAGTGCAAAAGCCGGGCTCTCAAAAGTATGTAATGGGATGTGAGTGGGGTGGACTGACTTCATCCCTGGGAGCCTGACGGTGGGCGGGAGCCACGACTTGTTGCTGCGCTCTAGGAAATCAGAGTGCAGCTTCCTCGACATGTATTTAATTAGCAAAAAACCACTAAAAGCTGTTTACTTTTTTTCATAGAAGCAGTGTCTGGCTTTCCATGCACGCTTTATTTAGCCACGCGTAGGGGCCAAGCCGTGCTCTCCGCTGCGTGGTGCGAGGGAGGTGGGGGAATCGCCGTCCCTCTCCCCCTGCTCTCCCTCCCCTTCCTCATCCCTCCTGACGTCTGGGAATTGAGATCTCTAACCACGCCGAGCAGCGGATGAGGCGCCAGGGCTGCTTCTCCCACAATTTAAGAATGTAGCTGGATTCGTCGCACCTCCCGGCTGACTCCAGGGAAAGGCACCACTCCACAGGTCTGTGGCTCATTCCCCTCGTGGACTCGGTTCCGGGGATGCCAAGGAGGGGCTGTGTTGGTTTGGGGATCAGCAGGGAACTTCGGCGGGGTTTTGTTGGGAAACTTGGAGCTGGTGGAGCTCAGCTCCGGGCAGCACTGCTGATGCTGCGTGGGGGTGGCAGGTCTCAGCCTCTTACCTTGGAGCAGCTTCAAGACTCACAGTCGCTGCAGGTCCGGTTGAAATATCACTAGGACTGTTTTAGCAAGTCTTTTGGAGTGATGGCTGTGAGAAATGCACTTTGTTGGGGTTTGGGTTTTTTTTTTTTTCTTTTATTTTGTGGTTAATAGTATAAAACCTGCAGGACATCGCTGCCCTTCCAGTAGGTGGAAGGGTTTGTTAGCAAGGGCAGTTGTCTGGGTGGGTTTCTCCCACCTGGAGGTGTGGTGTGGGTCTGCATCACACCGGTGTTCCTAAGCCTGCCCGGGCTGTGGGGAGCTCCAAAGTGAAACTTGTCTTACTTTTTTGAGGCTGGTGCTGGGATAATTGAGACTTTTTAGTTCAAGAGTGGAACTGAAATACAGGTGGTTTCCAGGAGAGAACAGAAAGGGTTTGAGGAATGTGATTTTTTTTTTTTTAAGTCTGTTTTAGGTCCTTTAATCAGCAAAGCGCTCAGGGAGTGTGGGACAGATGTGGTCCCTGCAGCCGGCCACCTCGGGCAGGTCGCTGGTCTCTTCTGCAGGGCAGTGAGTGGGCCATGAGGTGACATTGCTTCTGCCAGCGCCTCTGTGCAGAGACGGTGGTGCTCTTTGGGATGCGAAACTATCCCCAAACTGTGGCTGTTAAGGGTGGAAATAGTTCACAGTGCCCCCAGATCTGCACTTTTAGTTGTGCTGATAAAACAGGGATTTTTTGCATATTTTTTTCTTGAGTTAAAATGACTATTTTTAAAATTTCCTGTACAAATAAGGGGATCTCCGACTGCCTTAACCTCCAAATCCCCTCTGAGCGCTCAGCTGGGTCAAGCGGGAAGCGGTGTGTCCCCCTCCACGCCCATTTTCCAGACCCTGGAAATACTCACCACATGTTCCATGTGTTGCTGTTTCCAAATGCCTTCCCTGGGTGAGTAACAGGAGAGAGGCACCGGCGTGCCGGAGGTTGCCTGTCGCTGTGGTCCCCTCCATCCTGGGGTCCAGAGCTCAGCCTGGCTGGGTGGTGGCACCAGCAAGGGCAGAAATGGCTGGGGAGGGATCGTGGAGACCCAGTGGGTGCCTGGGGTCCAGCAGGAAACCTGTGAGGATGGAGCTCTGCAGGGCGAGGGGGAGGTAGCTCCTCCAGATGTGTATCTTCCACCATCTCAAACAGGTCCATGTGTTATCTCTGCTGTTCAGGTAGGAAAATGAAAGTTGGAGAAGAGGCAAAATAGTAGATGGGTTTGCTCTGAGTGGGAGGAAGAGATGAAGTCCCTGCTCCTTGTTTTAATTGCAGGAAAGTTCCACACCCTGGGGGCTTACTGGGTCCAGCCTGGGTTAATGCGCTTTACTGACACGAGGGTGGAAGCTCCTGGCTGAGTCGGACCCTGCAGTAAGCTGGGTTCAGGGCAGGCGGCAGAAACCCATGTGTTTATTTCGGATCCCGCATAACCCTGGTTAACATGAAAAGATCATGCACAATCCAGTCCTTTTGCCAGAGTTTTTCATGCCGTTTGCCAGCGGAGCCATGGGGAAGTTGCAAGGAGATCAAGAGCAGTTTGTTGGCGTTGCAAAATGGCACAAATTAACTTGTGATTCAGGGAACTTTTGAAAAACGGAGGCTTCTTGCTGCTGTACAGCACATGCACCCCTGCAGCCGGGGCAGGATTTGCTTTTCTTGAGGTGACAGTCAGATTCCTGAAACCCACCTGTAAAATGTTTGCTGTTTTTTATAAGCAATGACTTCATTTTATTAGCTGGGGAAAAAAAAAAAAAAAAAGCAAGTGTTTCCCCTGGCTAAAGGCTTCAGTTACACTGCAGTTGTTCCGTATAACCTGATCTTCAATCAAAAAAAAATATCACCGACTGAGTTCGGTGGTTAACATCTCCCTGTTATAACTTGCATGTTTTTCCATTCATTCTTACAGCAATTTAGAACTGATTTAAACCCTAGGAGATCATGGCTGGGTCACTCACGTGCATATTAATTTTTCCATGAAATCAGTAAAAAGTTGACGTATTTGAAGGGAAACAGGCATTTGCCAGGAGCCTTTAAATACCTGTCCATCAAAATGAATAGAAGTGAAATGTCGCTGCAGACGGCAGCCGAGGAAACTTGTGTATGGTCTGGTTCTGCCAAAAGCAATAAGGCTGAAATGTGGAGCACAAAAAATGACAGATGCCAATGGTGCTTTGCAAAAGGCCAACAGCATATGTTTTAAACCCGGTACGCTGAGACTGAGATGAGGAGGAGGGACTGTTTCCACCAGGGTGGTTTTATGCTGACCTAGCATTTCTGACCCAAACGGGATAAATCTGAAATCCCGGCCAGCAAAGATAACTGAAGGTGCTCGAGGTCCGTAGGCTGTGGTCTGGCTGTCCTTAACCAGCCAGCTCTGGTGATGCTGCAGAGGTTATTTCTAAGTCAAACTGATCCTCTGCCATGATTAATTCTGTAACTGCATCTGTTTTCAGTCTTCTTCAGGTGAACAAGTTAAAACAAGACCCTCCCAACAAATCCTGAATGTAACTTCTCAGGAGCTGCACCGTGATATCAGAAATAAACCTCTTGTTTCTAAACTGCTGACACACAATCCCAGCTAGGTCTGTGGCATCCCTCCTGCTGCATAATTGCTTTATCACGGCGGCTGCGGGGTCATTAAATCTGTGGTGTGAGGAGCTTGTCTGCCAAAGAGCGCTCCTCTAAATGCTTCTCCCTCTATGATCAGTGCCTGCATGGCAGGGACGCGAGAAAGGTGCTGCGTGTTCGTATACCTGTATTGATTTTGGTCATGGTAATCAGAAATATTTACTTCTGTATGATTTAAAGCAGAAGTTATTCTGGCATCTATGTCTGCCTGGTGATTTGGCCCACGTTGCTTATTTCCGTGACCAGAGCAGAAGCCGGCACATATTGTACAGCTGCCAAGAGGGCAGTGCTCATCTGCAGGACCAAGCAGGCTGAGAGGAGAACTGGCTCAGAGCCTACTCCCCATCAGGTGTATAATCTCCATTTAGTACTGGGCCAAGGCATTGAACAGCATCGGAGAGACCAAGAATGTAAAATAATATATAGGAATTGCAGGAAAATTCAGTATGTGCTTCTCCATCCGCTCTTTCAGCGCAGTCAGTGATGTATAGAGCTGTAGGTCTTATCTCGTGGTCCCTTAACTGAGGACTGCGAAAACTTGGGTTTTGATGTGCTGAAATGTACCTTTAACTTCTCCTTCCTGATGTTTGCCTTCTGGTAGGTCCCAACCGCCATGCTGGTTCACACTTGGTTCTTTTTTGCCTGCCTGCCTGTGACGAGCCATGTCTGGGGACGCGCGGGACAAGGTAAGGAGTCCTCCTTGCCCTTGCTTAGGATGTCACCTGGGTTAGCCCAGCCCTTGCCCGAGCCCTTCCCGTTGGCAGTGGCGCCACATGTGAGGGATGTTCCCAATCATACACAGGGTTTCAGTGGGCTGCTGTGCCCTGGTGTCTGTTGGTGAAGCTCCAAACAGCTTGTTCCCATGCATGAAGAGCAGCGGGAGATCGGGGGGCCCGTTTGGGGAGAGCATCCTGATCCCTCCCCACCCTGCAAAGCCTGTCCTCATCGCTGGCAGCGGTTCAGCATGCCGCTCCCTCGCACCAGGGATGCATTTCAGCCTGTACAAGCAACGAAGGATGCTTATGCGATCTGCAAATGGAGCTTGAGAAATAGGAAGGAAAAAGGGTGTTGCCGCTGTTAGTCACTGCATCTGTCCTGCGCTCTGAAACTATTGCTTTGGACGTACATGGTGATACGTGGTGCAGCATCTGGATAAGAAAATACGTGAGGTACATTCCTCCTGTAACTTATAGTGCTCCCATAGTACCTTAAATGACCAGAAAATACCTATACCATGTCACCGTAACCTTTCTGATGTTGAAGATCCACCTTTATATTGCATTTAAACCTTCTGTGGAAGTAGTCAGCAGAGAGAGGTGATGGCACTTCAGAATTTGGACAGACATGTCTCCGTGCTGTGTATCTTCCAGACCAGCTTCTGCAGATAAGTCTGGGCTTAACTATCAGCCAGAGAGCAAGGTTACAGCATCAAATAGCGCACATCCAACACAGGGCAGGGAAACAGTGGAGCTTTCATGGCACTGGGGTTCATTTGCATCCAGCACATAATGGCGCTTTAGAAGATGCTGTCCTTTGGTCTGTCTGGGGACATTCTTGCCTTTTTAACTTCTGGGCTCCTAGAGTGATGGCCAGGGAGATGGACGGCTCCATGTTTAATCTGAAGAAGGCAGCTCCATGTTTAATCTAACTATGAATTCCCTCATTGTTCCACGATCTTTTACCATTTCTCTTAGGCGTGATTCTGGGATTTTATTTTGCCCCTCGCCCCTCTTCCCCATGTTTTCTTTCTTCCCCTTCTGATTTGCCAGGGGTGAGATGTGAATCTGAGCTTTGTTTCCCCAAAATAGTTATCCACTTGTTGGGCAGCCTGCAGGAAGTCTCCGCGAGGAAAGGTTAAGGCACAGATGTTGGGCTGAGACAACCAAGTCTTCCTTGCTGCCGACTCTCACTGCTTTCCTGGGCTGTGACTTGATGGCAAAGGTGTCAGGAGATGTCTGGACATCATGAAAATCCTTTTTTGGGACTTGAGGAGTCCTGGGCAAGACAGTTTGGGAGCATCGAGGAGGACACTCCAGGTCACCCCAAGCTTTTTTTTTAATGAGTAATGGTAAAAGGAAAGAGATTGGTAACACGTGCAAATGAGGGTGGGTGTTTGAGTGCAGATGTTGTGCAGGCAAAGGACACGCTCACTCACTGCCCATTAGGGCAGCCTGCTGGAAGAGCAGCTGCAGGTACAGGGGCAGGAAGGACGGGAGATAAATCTGCCGAGTTGCCATCCTATATGCAGTCAAGCAAAAAAGTGGCGTATGGTGACATTTGTATGACAGTACAGCTATGTTTTACCAAGGAACCGTTGATTCAAAGGGTGAAGGATTCAAAGGGTGAGTTCAGACATCTAGCTGGGGTTTAAAAGATATCTGTGAAAGCCAGAGATGATAAGGGAACATGTTGTTTCTTCTTTTTACCTCCTTGCCTGATATTATTTTTTTCCTCAGGATTTGTCATTTAGTTTTCTGCTCCCTGCAGCAAACTGATACAAACTGGTGCTCATGAGTTATGGTCCTGACAGGAACTGTTGTTTACACTTTATCAGATTTCCTTTCTTTTTTTTCTTCTTCTTTTTTTTCTTCTTCTTTTTTTTTCCTTCTTCTTTTTTTTTTTCCTCTTTCTTTCTAAACCCAGCTGGTCCTTGGAGCTGCCTCTGAAATGATCGTTCTGCAGAAGTATAGGATCCATCAGATGTTGAATTTCTGTGTTTCTCAGCAGCCCAAGCCTATTGAAGAGCCTCACTGAGCCCTTTTATCTATTTCCTGCCCTCCCATTTCAGGTGTTTACACCAAACACACTTGCTGAAAAAAAAATGTCCTGCATGAAAGCTCCTGGGAGAATCCTCCAAGGTGTGAGGGGTGCAGAGAAAGCCCTCGCCGCTATGGCAGGCTGTTTTCCTTGTTTGCAGCAGCAGGTACTGAGGTGTCATTCGAGCACCCGAGGAACTCCTCTTTGCACAGGGTGGAGGTTACAGATTTGCAGAGACTAGTGGTAGGTTTCCTGGCAGAGGTGCCGTGGGACTGCAGGAATCGCCGTGTAGCGTCAAGGGATGCTGAGGACTTGCACGGGATGGTGAAGTCTTCCTCTGTACTGCAACTGTTTCCCTGCCCATAGAGGAGACGGCACATGTGGTGTTTTGTGGGTGCGTGTGCAGAGGGAGGAATTGCATCCATAACAGCATGGACATGCCTCCTCCTCCACAGGGTCAGGCCGACTGAAGCTCACTGTTCTTTCAGAAGACAGGCTCCAAATGAAATGGAAAGAGACCGAAGGGAACATCAACGGCTACAAAGTTCGGGTAAAGCCCATGGCAGGTACGTGCTAATGAGCTGGACATCAGACCCAGCAGAGATTTGTGTATGAGTGAGGGTCTGAGGTCCACCTTATTTCAGTAAGAGCATTAATTAGACCTTAAGGTGATAAAGATAAGGCAGAGAGAATTATCTGCTGGTTGTTCTGCTTTCAAGTGTTGATTACCACGATCAACTGTATGGTCAAGAAGCCTTTCTGGCCACCATGAGAGCAGTCCATAGTGCCACAACGGTGCAGGCACAATCTCACTCATTGACAAGAGGGAGATGAAATTCACCCCTCTTCATCCTAGGGGAAAACCTTAGCCAGAAAGTGCTGCTCTTTGGCACTATGTGAGAAAAAAGATGAGGAAAAGTTCATTGTCTGGTTCTTCTGTGAGAGCTCCCAGCTCTCCTCCAACCTGCAGGGACACAGGGTGGGAATCCTTGATCCCATGTGTGAGGGGCTCAGCCCCCTAGCTCCCTGCCCCAGCCGAGCTCCAGCTCTGCCTGACTTTGGACACAGAACCTGGTGTTGGAAGGACACCCTGTCCCTCAGCAGGGAGCAATGGTTGGAGGCAACCTTAGTCTTGGCTGGCATTTGGTTTTCAGTTGCTGCCACTCTCCCAGTGAGACGGAGAAGGGAGCTGCCAGGGAGGAGTGTGTGCGGCAGAGCTCTTGTGATCATCTACCCGCTTTTAGCTCAGCCCCCACCTGTTTCCCAAGCTGGAGCTGGAGGTTTCTCATTCCTTCCCTGCCCTGCTCCTCCCTGGGCCTCAGCTCCATGGAGAACGATAAGCATCCTGGGAATGCAGGGAATCCCCACCAGCACTCCCAACACATGCCTGAGGCTTTCCCTTTGCGTAGGCTGGGGAGCTCCATCTCCAGCCCTAGGCATGATCACAGCGATGGCGGGGTCAGAAATGCATCCATCTCCCTAATTTAAAGCTTGTAGAGAGAGAGTTTGCCTCTCTCCTTTTGTTTTAGGTAGCACAGAGACAAGAGCTTTGCAGAGCTGCCTAACTCCATCTTCTCACTGCTGTGCCAGTGCAGAAATGTCCCAGTTCCTGGCTGGTCGAGGCATCATAGCTCCAGGACAGGTCCCAGAGCCGCAGGATATGTCTGGAGGGGTCTGGAGGCAGTGCCAGCCCCAGAAATGAGCTGTCTCCCTACAGAGAGCAGCTGCCCTTGGAAAGCGATGGGGCTTGCAGAGACAGCACAGCGAGACTGGCTGGGATAAATGAGTCCCAAGTGCCAGTTATCACCTCCGGAGACAACAAGCCACTTCCTCATTTTGTCATGTATGACCTCAATCATGTCAATTGGTTGGATATTTTCATAAACCGTATTTCTAAGCAATTACCCAGTCTTTACCCTCTGAAGACGGTCTTTTCACTCAGCAGCTCCTTGAGAAGTTGGTGAAAGTTGAGCTAATGTGGGTGGGAACTAGTTTTCCACTTTTAGGCATGTATCAGGTATTTAAAAAAACCAAAAACCCTAAACATTCTCAACTCTGGATTGGGAAAAAGAGTAAAAATCAGAGAGCCATAAAATTAAAAAAAAAAGAGTTGACTGAGATCCCTAGGCAGACATTCCCTGCATTTCAGAAGTGCTAGTGCTACTGTCAGCTTAAATTTAAGCTCTAACAGTCTCTGAACTGTGGTTTCATCCCACCTCAGGGGACTCGGAGCAAGAAGTCATGCTGAAAACCAAGACTCCCAAAGCCACCGTCGGGGGGCTGAGCCCTACCAAGGAATACACACTACAGGTCTATGTGCTCAATGGCTCCCAGGAAGCCCTGTTTGCCAAGAGGAAATTTGTGAGTAAGTAGAGAGTGCTACATTTTACCATTCAGAGAGCTCCTCAGGGTCTTGGAGATGTGGCTCCTAAGAGGTCATCCTCCAGACCTCATCCCCCTCTAGACTCTGCAACAATCACAAAGCCTGTTACTATTTTGGTTGGGAGGTTAGAAAGGGGTATGGTGAAGACACAGGAGATGAAGGATGTGACTCACAGACCTGTCTAGATTGACTTTCTCTCCCCATTTTTCATCTTCCTACAGTAGAGGAGCTAAAAAATGCATCCCAGACTAGAAATAACCGAAGAAACTCAGGAGCCGTGTCAGGAAAGAATGTCACCTCTTCGGGGAGCTCAGCAGAGGCCACACCACCCCCCCTGAATGCCGTCTTGACACAGCCAGGTGGGTGCAAAGCTGTCCCTGTTTGTCGATATTCATTCAGTGGGACCTGCTTGCCCGTTCTCATCTCTTGCGTGCAACTACGAGAACGTAGTCAGCAACCTAAAAATATTTGCCTGATAAAGCACTTCCATGTGTTCCTGGGGCTGACAGGTATTCCAATTAAACAGATACAGTCAAATCCTTCAACTGAGAGCAGATCCTTTGACCACAAGCTGCTTCCAAAGCACTGGGGCTAGTGATGCCTGAATTCCTAGGCTGCTGATGTCTACAAGGTTTGAACTCTCCCCATGGCTGAGGACTGCATATAACTGCATAGATTCTCATGTGTCTAATAACAAGGTTTGTATTGATTCAAAAAAAGAATTTGTACATGTTGATGGAAGAAAGATCCATTGGGGCCATTATACAAAAAGACTGGGTGTTTCTGAGTCACACATTGCTGAGGTCTGGAGAGTACACTGGGTCTCACCATGGCATGTTTCCCCTGGTTTATATTTTATAAACATTCATTATTTTTCATCGCAAAATATAACAGGAAGGAAAAACTTTTGATGTGATCCATTACTGACATTATTATTGACACACGAGCACACTTGCAGCCCTCTCAGAGGCATGAACAAAGATGGTATCCTCTATCTACCTACCTATTTGCTAAAAGTTGTAGAACTTTTATCATCTCCAAGCCCTCTACACCTCTGTCAAATGTGGCTGAAATCAGCTGATGACTGCAGCAGGTTTTGTGGGGATTATACAGTTAGGAACAATGGGTTTTTTTCTTTGGAGCACAGGAAAGGATCGAGCTGAAAAGAAAAGGCAGAAGGGGACTCAGCCAAAGGGCTCAGGAGAAAGCACAAGAAACCAGCCCAGTGCCGAGGCCAGTGTGACACGAGCAACACCAACAACCACAAGATCATCCCAGCGCACTCCTGCAAACCCGGAGCGAGAGTCTTTAGGAAAAGAAAAGCCCACAAAGGATTCATCGAGACGAGGTGAGAGGGGTTTCAAACAGGTCTTGCTCCTTCTTCCCTACTGGTTTCCTTAAAGCTCGTTGAACGCAAGCCTTCCATCCCACTCCCCACCACCAAGATTTTCAAGAGTACAAATGTTGCTGATAGTGCTTTTAATTGCTAGGTCATGCTTTGGGGAACATGCCAGGAATCACTGGAGAAGTTTGGAGTTCTGCAGAACATCACAGATTTTAAGGCAAACTGGAGCTAGGCCAAAACTTCCTTCTAGACAGTTTAACTTACTGATTTGACACCATTCTCTCCATGTTGCCACCTTCCCCCGCTTCTGGAAGATTGAAGTAAGAGTTTATATTTTTCAACAGTCCCCCTGCCATGGGCCTTTCTAAGCCTTCAGAAGGGGAGGAGCACATCAGTGACGTTCATTAACCAACCTGCTCCACCTCCTAGACTTGTTCCTCATGTTTCACAGATAACTGATCCATGATGATCCTTCGGATTCATCAGTTGAGACTATGGCAGATGACATGGCTCATAGCACTGTTGAAACGGTGGGAAGGGGACTGGCCAGAGCATCCTCACTTGGTTTCTTGAGACCAGTAGGAATTCATGGCTGGGAAAAGAGATGGGAGAGTAACCTCTTTGGACACCACTAAATCTTGATGGGATCATCTATTTCCCTCCACCAAAGATGGAAAATCCCCCATCCAAAAAATATTCAAGGAAGATGCATTCGATCAGCGACATGCCCTATCTTATCCTCTGTTAAGCTGCAGGCCTGGGGTGTGGAGGAAGGCAGGGCTCGAGTATCTGTGATGCCAGCAGGTTTTTACAGAGAGATTGGATTTAATATAAAGCCACGAAATAATTATAGCCCACAGGGGATCTTGCGATGGAATGGAATTAAGCAATCACCTGCAATTCTTGGAGACTTAGGCTAGATAAAAGGGAAGCACTGGGCTGGGGCTGAGACTTAATGGAGCTGACAGCTTGCAGGGAGCAGTGCTTGGGTTAGGCACACACTTCCTGACAGCTTTAACCCTTTCTTTGCAGAAATGCAGCTGTACACCACTCAGTTTCTTGGTACTGAGATGGGTTATCCTTTGCCACCTGGTTTTCCCAAGAAGCTGGGGTGCATCAGGCTGGCAGATGGTCCAATCCGCCATCCAGACAAGGCCTTTGCACTGTGCATTGTCTTTTTATCTTTAAACCAGAGCTGGTTTTCCTCCTTTACAATTGCTTCTCTCAATATCAAACCTTATACCCTCCAGGTTCCCAGTTTCAGTGTGACACATCTGCAATGACTGATATCATCCTGCTTGTGGACGGATCTTGGAGCATCGGACGCAACAATTTCAAACTCATTAAGGAGTTTCTGAGCAATTTGATTTCCCCATTCAGTATTGCCCAAGACAAGATAAGAGTAGGTAAGACACATTCCTGTTTCCTGACCATATTCTAAGGGCTCTTGTTCTCTGTTCCTGTGGTTATGTGCTCCTGTGAGGAGCTTTTATTCCTTTTCCCATCTGGTAGCAAGCTCTGGCCTCTAGTGGCTGCAAGAAATTGCTGCAGAGCGAACAGAAGCGATGTCTTCTGTGCAGCAGCAGGTCGGGCATTGATGCTGAGACACATTTGGGATTTGCTGCCTACCTCTGGTGAGGTGCTCAGCCTCCTCAGCACCGCAGAGGCGGTGGCAATGCTGCACGGGTGCTGCTTTGAGCTCAGCTAAGAGCAGTGCTGCTTCCAGTTCTGAGTGTTGCTAACCTCAGCATGACAAGGACCATGCAGAGAAGAGGAGCTAGAAAGCAAATCTGCTCACCTCCAGTCCCATTCATTGTTTTGTGTCATCCTCCCATGGCAAGCCTGGTGCTGCCTTCCCAAAACGAACATCCTCTTGCAGCCTACCTTGGCTTGCATGATGCCAATAGCTCTTGCCTTCCTCAGGGCTGTCCCAGTACAGCAGCGATCCCCGCACGGAGTGGGACCTGAGTGCTTACTCTACGAGGGACCAGGTGCTGGAAGCCATGAGGAATTTGCGGTACAAGGGTGGCAACACCTTTACAGGTAACTCCATCTTGCAGGTCTCTGCTGAATGATCTGTGCAGCTGCACTGGGGGAAGCTGTTCCCATGGGATAACCTCCATGGAGGCAGAGAAAAAAGTAAAGGTGTGTGTGTGGGGGGTGTTTGCAAGGCTGTAGCGCACCATCCTGCTCTGCTTCTCCCCAGGTCTGGCGCTGACTCACGTCCTAGAGCAGAATTTGAAACCAGAGGCTGGTGCCCGGTCGGAGGCTGAGAAGTTGGTGATCCTCCTGACTGATGGAAAATCCCAGGATGATGCCAACCTGGCTGCTCAGACATTGAAAAACCTGGGCATAGAGATATTTGCCATTGGTAAGCTCACAGCCATTGATAATCTATAGGACAAAGCCATCCCACTTTTGATCTTCTTCAAATTGAAGGTTATGCCTCCTCAAATCTGATAGGAGCATCCTGATGCTTTAAAACCAAGGTAATGGGTAAGGCCTCGTTACATTGTGGCTAGGATGAAAATTAACTCATTTATTCAGCACAGGCAGTGTCTTCAAAGGGGGTTTTGTTAGTTTAGAGAAAAACACTCATTCACACGAGGTATTTCACATCTCCCATCCACAAGACCTCTGCAAGCCTCAGAGACCTGTGCCATGAGAACAATATTCTCAGCTGTGAAATTAGCCAAGAGAACATTGTATCAGGGAGGGCAGGAGACCTCCTTTATAATTACTGCCTCTCACAACATTCCATTTCTCTGAATAATAACATTATCTGCTCTTTGCTATCTGGCAGCAATAATGAGACATAAAATGGCCTTGAGCAGCTCTGTCCTTGATGACTAAACACGTCTAGTACACTAATACATGGGCAATAAAGTTAGATAGAAAACTCACCTAAAATTGCAATCTCCAGAACTTTAAGTGCTAATTTATGTTGGGAAGACACAAGCAAGGGTTTATTGCATAGGGTTATGTAGCTAAGTGACTGGCACTGTGATTTCTTTCATGGACTGAGTAGAGCTGCTGAGCCCCAGATGTGTATGTAGAACAACAGACATCTGTGTACCTGAAATCATTTGGAGAGCGCTTCCTGGCTGGAGTATTTGCCTTTCCTTTCTGGTTAGAGAAGGATCATGTTGTTTGGTCCTTAGAGATCAGGACCTGAGTATTAATCTCAAGAGCACCTTGGTTCTGACTGCCCGAGGAAGGAGGCTAGCAAAGCTGTTCAGGTAACGGTTTTGGATTTGAGAAACTGGGTGGCATCACCGTCTGGCAATGCTACTGCGTGAGCAATGCTAGGATGACCTTGAGCCTGGCACTGGGACACAAAATAAGTTGTACGCTGTGGGGCTTGGTCTGCAGGGGGTTAATGAGGATGCAGAGCAGGATAGGGAAGGAGGCTGCTCTGTGATGGTGAAAATTCTGCTAAATAAATGATCTGCTTTTTGCTTATCCCTGACACTCTTGAAATGCAATGTGATGTTCTGATGAATAACAGACTCTCTGTGGGGAGTGCTGGCACCTCATAAATACAATATCGTTGTTTATTCATTCACTCATTTCCCCATTTATGCCAACTGCCTCTTAGGGTGAAAAATCTCTGCCTTCCTGGTAGCAAAGCAAGTGACGAGGAGGCAGGAAAACAGAAGAAGGATTCACTAGACTGTCTCCAGGACACAAAAGACCTTCGTAGCTAACAGGGTTGAAAGCCCTCCCCAGGCTGGACTGAGGCTGTTGCTGCAGGAAAGCCCAAGGCCGTTCTCAGATACCACCACCCAACTGGAATGACTGGGAGGCTCTGCTTGGAGAGCAGGATGACGGTG
The DNA here is from genome assembly GCA_013400135.1 of Rhinoptilus africanus. Classification (NCBI taxonomy): domain Eukaryota; kingdom Metazoa; phylum Chordata; class Aves; order Charadriiformes; family Glareolidae; genus Rhinoptilus; species Rhinoptilus africanus. The sequence goes on from VXBO01008402.1 coordinate 118,702, forward strand.
GACCCATCCTGCTCCTGAGCAAACAACACAGAAGCCGGAGTCAGAAGCTGCTCCTCTCTGGGGGGATTTTTCAGTCCCGTTCTCTGCTCTGGTTGCAGGGGTGAAGAACGCGGATGAGGCAGAGCTGAAGCAGGTGGCCTCGGAGCCGCTGGAGCTCACGGTCTACAACGTGCTGGATTTCCCCCTGCTGAGCTCGCTGGTTGGCAGGCTCACCCGGGTCCTGTGCACCAGGATCAAAGAGAAGAGCAACAAGGAAAACGCAGGTGAAGTGAAACCTCCTCAGTGAGGGCTGAGCTTCCTTCTGATCACCATCCACCTTCCTTGCCATCAGGAGTGACCCGCTCTCATACCTTTCCCTCCACGAGCTGCACCACGCTGTCAGCACCACCTAACGCTTCTCCTGCAGTGCTGATCTCCCTGCTCAGCCCTGTGATCGTTGTCTTCTACAAGGCCTTTGGGATGCAGCTTTTCCCACTGTCCCTCCATTGCGTGATCCCGGATGTCTATTATGAGTCACAGAGAGACATTGCCCTAGATATTTCCATTCTGATGTTCTTGGTTTAGCCATCTGCTTTTGGCTTCTGAACCAATACAGGCAGCAGCCATTCCTCCCAGGGGTTTGTGTAACTCTTGATGAATATAACAACCTAATGACAATAGCTATCATTATAGAGAAGAGGGGACTTCTTTTCCTCTTCCATTATCATATGATGTAATACATGCGTTGTAACCATCTCCTTTTCTGAGCTTCTTCCAACCAAGAGGAGGTAGAAAATGCAAAAGAGCTGATTTTAAAATATATTAGGGAGAGTGTACACAGAAAATGTGGTGGTAAGAAGAGGAGATAAGAAAACATTTAAACATTCACTCCACTTTACTTTAAATGATGGATCTCCAAAGTATTTTCAAGTTACAACCTAACAGCTTGTTTATTTCTGTTGCTGGAGAGGAGTTTGCATGATGAACAAGAGAGTGAAGAACCACTCCAGATGTTAGCTTAGATCCTCAGGAGGGAAATATCACGTACATATTTCCATGTCTCTTTGCTCCAATATTGGCCTAAGGAGAATGGGAAAGTCTAACTTTCAAGCATACTTTTATTTTAATGCTCTAGAGATCCATCGAAATAAATTGATTAATCCTTATTAATTTGTACTTGTTTGATATAATTATATGTTTTTCAAAGGTGCGTATTAGGCTGAAGAAAGATGGGCTGCTCAAAAAAGAAACCAAAATAACTTCTGCTTGTTCATTTTGACAAATTTTCATAACTGAGGAAAGCTGGGTCATCTTTTGGATTCATGTAAAAATGTGGAATTGTGTAGAAAAAATATTCCCAGCGCACAGAAAATTTCTTTTGTGATGGAGAATTTATGGTCTCTTCTCGGTGGAGTATTTATGTTCTGTGTATGCCCAGTTTTGAAATATTTGTTTCAGAGCAGTTTGGAACAGTTTCTATACTCTATAGAGAAGGAGACTGTAACTTGATTTGAAAAATGTCACTCATATTTGTGAGCTGGAAAGCACATTTGGCAGGAGAAGTCTGAATATAAGAAAGTAACTGTGTTTTTAATTCCTAGGCAGCACTGTGAAAGATATCCCTGTGAACACGGGTCCCCAGCTGAGCCCAACTGACCTTAAAATATCAGCAGTGACCTCTAAGAGCATGCACTTGACCTGGAGTCCTCCTCTGAGACCACCAAAGAAATACCGGATTGTGTACTATCCATCTAAGAGTGGTATCCCAAAAGAGGTGAGAGACCTTTCTCCAGACACCTGAGACTGCAGCATCTTCCAGATGGTGGCTGGGAATTTAAGTAGACCTGAGAATTCCAGCAGATGAGGGTAGAGGTACAGTTCTTGTGGGACAACAGCTAACTCCAGAGATAAAATTAAATACACAATTAGTGTAAGTGTGATCAGCTGATAGGATGACAAGACAGAAGAGAAAATGGGATAAATATCATCCTTCTAGAAATACTGCAAGCCATGCCAACGCCAGTTTTTCTCTTATGCAGTGTTATCCCCTCCCTCGAGCATCTGTTCTAGCTCGAAGAGGATATTTTCCCCCAGAGGATAGAGCCATCCAAGAATGCTCATCTGGGATGCATGTGACTTAGAAAAGCAAATCCAAATTGTTGATGGGTTTTCATTAATTTCAATGTGAGGACAACCAGAGTCTTGTGCTTGGTGTTTGCACAAACCCCAGCCTTAGAGGGCAGGAATGCTTATTGTCTTTTACCTCTGTATTTTGGGGAGGTGCTAGCTGGCACAAAATTCAGAGGGCAAATGGACTTCATGTTTCTGGTCGCAGATATGCCACAAAGAAGCCACACTTGCTAGGGAAGGCCGGTTCAGCCATTCCTGCTCTAAAGAGCAGCTAGCGCCTCCTCATCTTGACAGCTTTCCTTTGTGTTTCCAGGTGGTTTTAGACGGAGCAGTCTCCTCTTTGCGGCTTTCCAATTTGACCTCGCACACGGAGTATCTGGTGTCGGTGTTTCCTATTTACGACACAGTTGTTGGGGATGGGCTGAGAGGCGTCACCTCCACATGTAGGTCGTGAGTAGACAGGCTTTTGCTGATGCATGGTTATGATAAGTGAACAAAGCTCTTTCTTTGCAACCATCTCAGACTGGAGCCTGGCATTTTTATTTTCCCCCCTCCCTCAAGTTCAGCCTGTCTCTAGCTATCTCTGTCTATGGAGTTGTTCAGAACTTAACCAGACAAGACCCTGAGCAACCGGCTCCAATTTGGCCCTGCTTTGGGCAACAAGTTGTACCAAGACCTTCAAGGATCCCTTTCCACCTCTGTCATTCTGCAAAGGAGACCACTGTGTTGAGCTGACATGGCAGTAACATGCCATGCTAGAAATACCTGGCAATCCCTCACCACTTTTTGATCCCTGGGCTCCAAATGAATTAAACCTATTCTCTGTGAAGTGGCAGCTCTGCTGTGTCAGATGTGGGGTAGATGTCCATCAACTTGCAGTAGCTGTTGCAAAGCCAGGTCTCCTCTGGGGTTTGAGCTGCCGCAGACCTCATACACTGAAGATATCTTTCTGCCTTGTTTTTCCCTTCAGTGCCTTTGTCTTCCCCGCGCTCCCTGCGTGTCTCTGAGCTGAGCCACAACAGTATGAGGCTGAGCTGGAAGGCAGCCCAGGGAGCCACACACTACCTGGTGCTCTGCTCCGCAGCCCCCGACGGAGCAGAGGACTATACAACGGAGGTAGAGTTCATGAGAATAATGATAATATAATTTTTTCTCTGTCTGGGCTGAGTTTAGTTCTAGCTCTAACCTTTGTGAATCAGGACCATGTGTTTAAAAAAAAAAAAAAGTGTCAGCATTATTGCCAGCAACATCTTTCATAGAAGATTTTTTTTTTTTTAATGATGTATCTCAGAGTAATTTGTAACTGTGAGGATTTCACAAGGGAAATTAAGGCACAGGGAGAGAACTGACTGCCTTGTGGGGCCCTGGAAACCCAGGCACTGAACTCACATCTTTGCAGCCCCACGTGTAATTGCTGTATCCTTGAGGCTGTACATAAGTGTCTTTTCTGTGTTTATCTTAAAATGTTAATTGAAAATTTCTTAGGGTGCTTTTTGCTGAACTCTAAAAACAGATCTACAACACTGCATAATAATAAAACAGTGCTCGATGAATGGAAAATCCTTAAAGACATCTAAGAACCCTTTTTCACGTGTGCATTTTAATGAGTTATCATCTGGAGTACCAGTAGAATGAGGATATGAATTAAAAAAGAAAAAAAAAAAAAGAGTGAGGGGAACATGTATCACCTCCGTCTCAGATTCCCCACGCTGAAGAGCACAGCAATAGAAGCAATTGCAGGATGGTTTTCAAAACAGAGGAGTTTACGCTTATACTCTGCTTTCAGTGCGTAACTGGGTTGTTGGTTTTTTTTTCTAAGATTCAAACCATTTGAAGGGAGACCAATATTTAAAATTTTATTTTAACAAGTTAGAGCATTTCTGCAGTTACCTGACCCACTCACTGTAAGAGTGCAGTGCTGTGAGGCTACGGGATGTCTGCGAAACCAGCATTAAAATGCTCCCGGCCTTTTATAAATCTGTGCCCCGTCATGTGCAGACTCCTGTAAGTCTCGGGGTGCATTTCTGCAGCGAGCAGAGGGCTGTGGCCGTGCTGTGTTAGCGGCAGGTGGCAGCAACCCGGCCGACGTGGGTCTGCTTGCCGCAGGCAGCGCTTCTGCAAGAGCTCTCCATGTGTCTGAGCAAAGTGGGGTCACAGCTCTCAGATGGCCCCTGCTCCGGCCCAGAACAACAGCAGCAGCATCTCTGCGTAAGGGTCTTACACCTCTGTAGACCAGGGTAGGAGAAGGAGATGTGTAACCCCCAAGGTGCTTGCTGTCCCTTGGGAAAAGAGGCAGAGCACTGACCGCTGTAAAGCACCTACCCAACTGGTGAAGTCCTGAAGTGGAGAAGTCCCCTCAGTGCAACCAAAGGGTCCTTGACCTGTGTCTTTGTAAAGTCTTGCTCTGTTGAGGGTGTTGGTGGGTACCACAGAACTGAAGGTACTCCAAAACATCTCTCTGTTGGCAGGTGAAGGTGGCCCAGCCTGAGGTCCTGCTGGATGGGCTGTCGCCCAGCACGGAGTACTCGGTCGCGGTGTACGCGATGTATGGAGAAGATGCGAGTGATCCAGCCAGCATCCAAGAAACCACCCGTAAGTGCTTCTGCTGCTTACTGAGTTGTTATTAAACACTTAAGGCAGGAGAGAGGTGTTAAATGAGGTGCTTCCCATATTGTGCATGTGGCTTGTAAACACGCTGCCTCTTCCCTGCCTGATCTTAAGTGAATATTGGTCCCTGAGGGGTTCTCTAATTGCATGGTGAGCTGTGAAAAAGGAGTGATTTTCCCCTGGTAAGTAAACTCCTGAAAGAGCTGTTCCCTGAGGTCTTTGTTTGGGAAGAAAAAGGTAATTCTTTGTCTGTTTTTTCACCTAAAGCCCACGTCTTTCATGATGTCCCAGAGACATGTATAGTAGTGACATAAAGAGAATATTTTCCCACACAGTGAATGAGTCTCTTAGTTCAAGGTGGGGTCATTTTTGAGCGTCAGGAGGCAACTGGTAGCCTTGCCATTGTGCAGCCTGTGAAACCTCAGAGTGCCATCACTAACTGTTGTTGCAGTGGCCTTGAGTCCTCCCGGATACCTGAGCTTCTCTGAGCTCAGCCACGCGTCCGTCCGAGTCAGCTGGGAGGCTGCTTCTCCAGCCGTGAAAGCTCACCGCGTCACCTATGTTTCTAGCAGAGGGAGCAACCCTGGGGAGGTGAGTCCCCAAGGGCTTGGTAGGCGGAGAAGAAACTTGGGAGGTCAGATACTGCCCTGTTCTCCTTCAGCTGCATGGTTCAGGGAGGGCTTATGGGCATTTTGCATGCTGTTGCCACCCATGAGCTAACTCCTCTCCTAACGTCCTCACGCTCCTCTAATACTCATACAACTCCTCCAACGCAGGTAGAGGTTCCTGGCACTGCAACATCCACTGTCCTGAGACCTTTGTCCTCTCTCACCCAATACTTCATCAGTGTCCGATCTACGTATGATGAAGGGGACTCATTTCCAATTACTGGCAATGTCACCACCTGTAAGTACAGGAAGGAAATGCTTTTAGTCCCAGCAACAGGCAACAAAACTAGCTTGTGTGTGTCTGAACTAGGATATTTTGAAGACCAGCCCCAACAGCTCATGTCCAAAATCCTTGCACAAGCCCCAGAGGACTGTTGTTCTTTGTGTGTGGAATACATCCAACTGCGTTGTGCTTAAAATGAGGTGGAAGGATTAAAGGAAGAAAGCAAATGAGATAAAAACACGATGTACTGCTAACCTCTGTGTCCTTGAGACCCCTCCTAGACTTCTCCTCTTTACAATACTGATGTGATGTCCTCTCCACAAATGAGATAATCCTTCTTAATTAGGGTTTTAAAAACAATTTACCCCTTTCTGTCCTGATGGCAGTTGTCATATGGGTCTGAAGAAGTGGAAGACAAGACCGTCTCAGACATCTGCCTGGTTGATGTTTAGCTCCCCGGCCATCTGCTCCCCACCTTGGCTCTGACAAGGCGCTGTCAGTGCCTGCCCTTCAGCTGGTTTTCCTTCTGCATCCCCCAGTAAAGGTCCCCCCGCCGCGGGCGCTGAAGGTTACTGAGCTCTCCGGGAACAGCCTCCGACTGCAGTGGGAAGCTGTCGCTGCCTCTGATGTGGTTGTCTATCAGATCAAGTGGAGCACAGTCAGCGGAGAGAAGCCTCAGGAGGTACGGGCCCATGGACAACTCTGGCAGGGCTGGGTTGGCTTTGTGCCTGCTTGATGGCTCTGAACTCACCTGCGAGAGTGGCACAGGGACGTGCAAAAGCATTCAGGTTAATGCACTCAAGAAATCTAACAGTTCAGCACCCAGCTGAAGGAGCCTAAGGAATAAGACAGGGTCTGTCCTAGGTCTGGCTCTATTCAATGGAACTGTCACCTTGAGTGTCAGAAACGGGAGGGACAGGGAGATGGCAGGATCGGAGTCCAACGGGCTCTGGGAAGATTGCAGAAGTGTTCTGGAAAATCTCAAGGATGACATTCAATAGGGACAAGTAGAAAGTATTAAGCTTAGGCAGGAATAATTAAGTACAGGTATACAGGATGTAGAACAAATAGCTAAGACGCAATTCAGTAGAAAAAGACCCGGGGTTGCAGAGAACCACCAGCCCACAATGTCAAGTTGTTGTGGAAAGACAAAGATAATACTCAGGTAGTTATAGCTGGAGGTAACACCTCTAAGACAAGTGAAGCAACTTTTGCTTTTCTCAGTGCTAGTAAACACTGACTACTTTTTGGGATGCTGCTCTTCAAGAGGGATGAGGTCCAAGTGAGGAGCACATGGAAGGGAATGACCAGCGACAGAGCTGGTGCAGGAGGGGCAGGGATGGGCCAGGTGACCTCTTCCACCTCAAGCCCCCGTTTTCAATGAGTGCAAACAGCAGTTGAAGTGGGTTAAATACACAAGTCTCTCATGCAGTGCTTCAAATTTGGGCTGGAAAAGGAGTGAACTGGGGCTTCTGTCACCAACACATCTAAAAGCTGGAAATAGAGCAAAAGGGTTTCAAGTTCAGGGCAGGTTGACTGCCTTGTGTGTGGGCACTGCGTGGTGATACTGAAGTAGCTGCTAAATACAACAGGGCAGCAATACATGGGCATCTACTCTGCTTTAATCAGGGCTGGAAATTTGCCTTTGCTTAGATGTCTGCAACCCACAACAGTAGACTTTGTCCCCAAAGCCTAGTGCTAACTCATTTGTGCCTACAGGCAATCTGTGAGACAGACATTTGGATGGCATGAACTAGCTTGGGGATGCCTGGGAACTTGACTCACTCATTTCTTCCCCTGCTGCAGCTCTCCATTGCTGGAAATGTGGCAACTGCTGTCCTGCCAGGCTTGCAGAAGAACACCGACTATAAAATATCCATCTGGGCCTATTACAAGGATGGTGCTCGAAGTGACACGGTTTCTGTTCAGCACAGGACCAGTAAGTGATCAATGCTCAGTATCCACAGCTCTAGGGGTAATAAACAGGGCACAGGATGCTTCAGAACCCGTCACAGACCAGCAGCTCAGATCTGGTCATCTCCAGCTCTGAAACCCCAAACCTGAATGTCTGAAAGTGGCTAGAGATATTTACCTTTCCATCTTAAAGTGTTCTGAATTAGTCCTGAGAAAAACAGGCTGGGCAAACACGCGCAGGCTGATGCCCTCACGATGTGTTTCATGTAGAATACATTGCTTCCCCCCCCTGCCCCCGCTTCTGTAGAGTGTATAGATGCAAATGAATTGGCTTTCGGTAGGGTGTTCAGCTGAACGTGCTGCCTAATGAGTGTTTCCTGTTAGTAAGATATTGTCTGTTGAGGAGGGGGAGGATTTCATCAGCTACATCACTGCTGAGCTGTGCTTCATCTGAGGGCACTTACAAAAATGAGAGCGAATCCTGCGGGCAGACTCTGCCTGGAAGCATTATCTGAATCTCGCTTTGTACAGGCAGGAGATGAGGTTAAAAAGTGGCACTCCCAGCGGTCCTCTTAATTAATATTGCTTGTGTAATGGCTTTGTTGGCAGCGAATGGGATACAATTCATTCAGCTGCAGCAGTCCTCCCCTCCATCTCTCAGCCCTCAACCTCCTTTGCAGAATGAACTCGTTTAGGCTGCTGTAGAGGTGACGAAGCTCAGAGTAACTGACAATCTTGGAATAAGAAGTTCAGGTTTTATTAATAATGAATAATAATAACATTTGTTTATAGAAAGCTACCTGAGGCAAATACCTAGAAGCTCCATACTGACAAGAAAAATTAATAAATGATGGCATCCTACAGGTGTATAATGATAAAGGGACAATTAGAGCTATTTAGAGGCTTTGGAAAATGAACGGCTACATTTTAAGCCATGAATTACGAAATGTCTGAGGAGCTCCCTCAGCCCACTGCGAACGGCATGGGATGGTCCCTTCTGGGCATATTAGAACAAGCTGGTCCTTGCTGGCTTTGGCCCCCTGGTGGGACATGGAAGGCAATTTTACTTCTGCTTGTCAGCTGCTACCCTCGTGCAGGAACAGGGATGCCTTAGGGAAGTCAGACTTTGCTGTGATGCATGAAGAAAGTGTTCGAAGAAAGCGCTCAAAGAAAGCGAGTGTGCAGCTGGGCAGGAAAACCAGAGTCTCGGTGCCGGGGAGCTGCTGGTCAGTTTGCACGAGGAGTCAGGACAGTGCCACACGCTTCTCAGGGCCAGTATTTGCATGTGCAATCGATGTTTTTGATGGGGATTCTTTCTTTTTAATGTTTAAAGTAAGAGGTGCCCACAGGGCAGAAGTGGCACAGGAGAAGGGATGGATGATGGAGGCAGTGCTGATATTGGTCAGCCCAGAGGAAACTTGTGGATCCCAGCAAACTGAATAAGGCTTGTGCAATGGATGTATGGGAAGATGTGGCATCAGGCAGGACTCTGGGAAATCCTGGGATATGGTTATACTTCAAACCTTTACTGTTTAAAGCAAAAACTACCACTTGCAACTACAAGTGGGTAGGATGTCTAACGGGGTCAATCTATATGTTGGAGCTGGTGAACGGCAGTTTATTCAGCTAGAGGATGGCAATCTCTTATGTTATCTGGAAAATCCCAAACCCTTGGTTTGATTTTTATGAGCCCTCTCCACCCTAACTTTGATCATAAAATGGAATTCTGGGGGCTGAAACACCAACAAAAGCTATCTATTTCTCCTCAGGATGGCAGGGTTTGGGTTACAACCTGGGGAACGGCAGTGACCGGGCTGTGCTGAACAAAGACTTTCATCATCATTTTTTTTTTCCCTTTCTTGGCAGCATCCCCTTGTACAGGAATAGGTCAAGTCATGAAGTTTCTCTTAAAAATGTCTTGGTAGAATTTGCAAGAAACACTGAAGTTTAAGGGCAGTGGCTAAAGTGAAACTCAGCAAGAAGCACTGGTAACACAAGCTTCTCTCCCCATCCTTCATCCTCCCTGGAATACTTTCTTCTTTGAAGGTTAAGGAGAAAAATGCTGGATCAGAGTGATGCTGTTTGCACAGTTGTTTTGTGAAATGGAACCATGTTCCTTCCCTGGGGGGTGAGGTGAGAACAGCAAGTTCATCTTATTCAGGACCACTAATCCCTCTTGCCCCACGTGAAACACACATTTCAAGGCCAAGGGACCCTGCAGACACCAGTCCCTCATAGACAATAGGTCATCAGAAATATCATCCTCTTTTATAAAACCCTAACCCATTCATCACTGTGATGTGCTATTTTGGTAGCCTTGAAATGAGGTTTCTGTTCTTCTTGGCAGGCAGAAAATTTGTTTCAGAGTTATGGCTTGATATTTATCCCCAAAATGTTTATGAATTCAACTTAAAATGGCTGAATAGCTTTAGCTGGAAAAGGAATAAAAGTTGGAGGTAGTGACACGGTGCAAGTCCCTTCTTACCTTCTTATCTAGCTCTGCACTTAGTGTTTAACTTGTAACAGTGTAATTAAATAATCAGAGAGAGAGAGGGTGAGAGAAAGTAAAAATTACTTTTGGATTTAAGATGTGTACCTGGAAAAACTCAGGTCCTCAGTCTTTAAAAAAAAAAATTATTCTTTATTTGTATATTTAACTATTTACATGCAGTAAGATCACTGCAACATAAATAATGGAGATGATACCTTAATTTCATTCCCACCACCAACACCGGGAGATCTGGGTATCCTCCTTAGGAGGAGGGACCCCTCCCCATGACTGGGCTCATGGGAGGGCTCGCGCTCCTTCCACGGGTCCGGTGTCTCTCTCTGCCATTGCCTTACTTTTATATGAGCCTGAAACCCAGGCAAAAACCTGGTGCCAAAGGGAATGCTTTAGTTGTCACAAAACGCATGGAGCAGGTGGAATTTTTTCAATTCTTAATCTTGACTAGGGAAAGAAATAAAAAGTTTAGCATTATTTTTCAGTACCGCAGTTAGGCAAACCTCTCTCTGCAGACTTACCAACAGGCCGAGCAGGAACAAAAGCACCTTGGTGTATTTCACAAGGATAACAAAATGGTTACGTTGTGCTTATCCACAGTTCTGATGTTTCTTCTTGTCTCTCTGTTATATTTAGACTGAAGTCTCATTTGGGTTAAGAGTTCTCCTTTCAGTACTTTAATATAATTTTCAAGGGTGACAAAGTCCTTATCCTTGACCAAAGGATATCCACGGCGATCATTTGTCATGTTAATAAACAACCTTAGTGGTACTTCAAACAGATACAAACCTTTCAAGCAAGCTAGAGGGAGTGCAGAAGATGCTCTTTGGGAGAGGAAGCTGCTGGGACACAGAGGTGTTGCTGGGTGGTGATCCTTGGAAGATGCTGAAAGAGGTTTTGATCCTATTGAGAAGCAGACAGGGACTTCTCTTTTGTACTGAGGAGAAGTTCTTTCACCCAGGCTGAGGAAAAGGAGCTTGAACAAAATAAAACAGTCACCTGTTAGTTCTGAAGAACAAGGATATCGGGGTCTCTCTGCCACGGTGTTTCAGGATTGAGACCCTGAGGCAGTGGTGATGTGAATGAGCACGGGAGGACGTGCTGGCAGCCCTTGGTGACACAGGGACTCTCCCCACAGCTAAAGGGCTGTGACATGACTCTGGAAACTGGATGCAAGGACAGCACTTTAAGGTATATCGTATATGTAGTGGAATTTCAGCAGTTGAACAAGTTATTCAGTCTGTCAGTTGAGTTTTGTTGATACCACAAATGCTTAGGTATTGCTCACCATCCTTGCCCAGCTTAGCTCAGATCCTACCCTGAAGTTTAAAGTGAAGTTGCATTGTGTCCCAGGCTCAGTGGAGGAATGGTTACACGTTAAGCCACCATATCCCAAGTGAGTGTGTCTCATCCTCTTCCATGTGAAGAATGAGAGAGCAGTTTGAATGGCAACTCCAGCTGAAGCTGGGCTGAGCCCCCCTGGCTGACTCTGCACTGAAGAGGATTACAAAGTTCTTATGTGCCCCATTCCTCTTGCTAAGCTGTGCCAGAAACATCTCCAGCCTAGGGTTGATAAGTGCCTTTATCCAGCTCCTCAATGAGCTCTTCCTACCAGAGCATGCACTGGAGATAAAAGGGATTGAAATGTGGGGAAGAAGCTTCAACTCATGGCAGCAAGGGAAAAAATGTGACTTATATAATCATTACAGATGAATATTTTGATGGAGCAGACCCCAGAGTTTTACTCTTATTTGAAAATGTGCCTATGATGCTGGTTAGGCCCAAGAGCAAGCAGCCTGGGATTCCTCCTGTGGAGGAGGAGAGGCTCGAGAGGTAATTGAAGGCACAGATGGTGTCCTCTGTGTCAGAGATGCTTTCCTCCTGGGCAGCTTTGGGAGGTGAACTCTCCCCTGGTTGTCAGATCCATGCCATCAAATTCTGACGGGCCTGGGGGCTTTCCAGAATAAACCCAACTCAGAAGACTTTCCCTAACTTTTCCTTTGTTCACTTAAACAGAGTCTTCGCTTACCTCAGCTGGAGGAAATAGCCACTGCAGCTATGCAGACGTATAGCACAGCACTAATAATAGTGCTGTTGAAGTGACTTTACCTCCCACACTTGTTTTCTTCTCCGCTTTACCTTGCGGTGATGCACAGCAACAGCCTCCAGCCTGATTCAGCTGCCAGCAAACTTGGTTCAGCTTCAGTAAAAGTAAGCTCATTTTATACAGAAAAGGGAAGGAGGATCAATGAAGATGCAAATGATCTTCATTCAACCTCTGCTCTAAGGTCACCCTAGACTTTGCTGGGTGGGCAGAAGAGCCTTACAGGTAAAACTGCAGAACAGAAATCTCAGAGCCTGCGTGTGTGTCCTTGACTGTCTTTAGCACTCACCCATAACTTTTAGTCTCTTCTGAATAAAATACTTCATTTTCTCTGTCCAAGACTTCTGTGCCCTCACACCACCATGGGCTCAAGGCCAGACACATGCATTTATGCAGAGCAAGAAGCTGGTTGGAAACAAGCTCCATGAGCAGAAGATCCCATGGTCTCAAGCCCCTTGTTTGAACAGCAGATGGATTTAGCCCACTCTGCCTTTCTCTTACTCTCAGCCCCTGCTCAGCAAAATCACTCCAGCATAACAGCCTCTGTTACCAGGTCCAGTTTGCTACACAGCAGGACCTCAGGGAAAGAAATTCATTTATGTAATTAAAAATTACTCATCTTTCGTCTCTGGCAAACTCTCTTCTGGCTGACCACAGGTCAGCCCATCACCAGGTTAGGATTCATCCATACATCTCGCTGCAAGATCCGAGAAGGGATCAGGCACTGCACGTGCTCCCCTCCTCAAGGCTGTGGGTGTTGGTGTGAGAAGCACTAGACAAAACTGTTGTGTGCTGGCTGCTCTGGGGGTTTTTAGAACAATTTTAAAACAGAAAGGAAAAGACAGAAAATATTAGAAATTATGATGGATTAGCTTTGAAGTGTGATCCAGGTTTAACCGGCAATCAAGATGTTTGTCCAGTGTGTCTCCAGATCTTTGATGAAACTCAATTGCAGTTTGAGTCTTTACAAAAGGTGTCCTTTAGTGTTTGTCCATGATGTATACAAAGGATCTCTTTTCCTTGTGCTTCCAGGGCTTTTCCCTCCTTCCAAGACTTTTTTACAGGTCCTGGAATTTGAATTGTTGAATGCTTGAGTTGTACAGTGCTGTACTTGGTCAGTCCTCATCCCTCCACAATCTGTTTTCTTCCTTGCCCCGTCCCCAGGGTGATGACTGCTGCTCTGAGCGCTGGTTAACAGCACAGCAGGGCACTGAAGTGTTCCAAGATGGGCTCGGAAGCAAGTGCTGCTGGCCCTGTTTATAGATGTTGCTACCTGCCTTTTACACCGTTCACCTTTAATCCCTGCCACAGATTCCCGGAGCCCACCCACCAACCTCTTCATTGACTCCGAGACCCCCACCAGCCTCCAGGTCCACTGGACCCCCCCCGACGGCCGCATACAACACTACAAAATCACCTACAACCCTGTTTCTGATGCCGGTGCTCAGCAAACAGTAAGTCTCCAGCTCCTTTGTAGGTGACAAACACTGGATCAGAGGGACGTGGAGACAATTCCATGCCCAGGAGAACTCTGATCGCTCCAGTAGGGTTTACCATAAGGATAGTTTGTTCGCAGGACTATGAAAACAATTTTCTTCCTCTGACTTGCTGGATGTTGTTTTGTGAAGAGGACCTCCAGGCTTCTTTGCAATTAAAATAGTTGTATCCGTCAAAGCTGCTAATAATGCAGCTTTCTCCCTTCCCTGAACTGGAGTGGGGAATACTCAGAGGCAGAGGGGCTGAGGATAAACCTACTGCTCCTCTGACTCGGCGAGTTTAAACATGAACCTTTTAAAACTCAGGTTTTCTATGCAGACTCGGACTGGTTTCCATGTTATAAGGCACTTCTGATCCATTTGCATGGGGAATATTGGGTTCTTTACACAGGGCAACATTCTTCCCTTGGACACGGCTGGTCTGATGGCAAGGCATAGCCAGGCTTCCTTGGCTTGCTTTCACCATCGCCTGATCCACGCTGCCCTGGGGCCCTCTGTCCCAGGACTCCCCACTAGAACCCCTCCATGTAACCCTGGGGTATGAGTAAGAGCTATAAAGGGGAGCCTGCCCAAATGTTGGGCTCTTTTTCTGCCCCACTGTAGATCATGGCTTCTGGCAAAAGCAGCAGCGTGACCCTGCAGTCACTGCTGCCTGATCGAGCCTACAAGGTGGTCGTTTCTGCCATCCACTACACGGGAGAGAGTGAGACCACATCCACAACGGGACGGACGGGTAAGTGTATCCATCAGAATGTGCATGTTCTTCATAACCTTCCGCCCACCAGTCTTGAAACAATCTCTATCGGGGCAGCAATGCTCACACTGCGGCCAAGGCCAGGTTTTTGCTCATCAGGGCAGATGACTAGCCTTGAGAAGGGAAAATTCTGCCTCAAATTCTGCCTCAAAGCCTCATTTTCTGTCCATGATCCACAATTCCAGGATGATGGGAAAGGGCTGGTGACCACCTGGGTCTTGAGCCAGGCATCCTCATCCTGAATAACAGAGCTCACATCTGCATTGCTTTCTCTTTCAGCTCCTGTGTTGTCTAAATTCCCTTCAATACGAGGATTCTTTCCACCTAAAACTGAAGGTAAAACAGCTTCTATGAAGTCTTGCTTTGGGCTGTTTTGTTTTTTTTTGTTTTCGATAGCAAATGTACAGTGTGGGCTCTGCAGGACAAGCAGGAGTGGGTACGTCATTTCTTGACAGATGCCTCTGGTGACTGTCCAAGGACAGCCAGAAACCACATAACTTCTTAAAATCCGAGAGACTGATAGTGGTTTTAGAGGATTTCTGCACAATTTGACCAAAATAGAGCAAATAGAATGACTACATGTTGTAAATTAAAGTTCCCTGTAAAGACTCTTATTAAATTTAATGAGCATATGTTCTCATATACTGATATAAAGCACACTATGAAATGGATTAGCGAGAAATGTTGAATTAGCAGGATATAAAAAGTTGTTAAGCAGCAAATATTAGAATACAGATATTGCGGCTGTAATACCTTCCCCTGTCTATTGAAATGACTCTAAACAAAATTTCAGCTTTTAAAATGTGTTGAGGGAAGCCACAAAGGAAAAATGAAGCAGATGAAATGGGAAAATTTTAGTTCATACTCAACACAGAGCATATGAGACTAAATTTTCAAGCGGCTTATTGAGGAAATCCACAGGTATTCAAACCACACTGGAAAAGTCCTATGAGATTTCAAGTAGGAAACATCAAAAGGTTGATGAGTTGCCTTGTAGAATTTAATATAACTGTTTGGCTATGACAGCTAAAAAGACAATAGGAGAAATATTAAATTCTGTACATTTTATAAAGTAACTTCGTTGAAGAAGTGGAGAAGATATGTAATAATGCTGGGAAAGCTGTTGGCTGTGCAGTAGAAGACTCAAATATTGATATGAAACCAAATTATTGAGAGAAATAGTCGACCTTGCAGGAGTGAAAGTTTATTGTATTATGAATAACTGTATTTGGCTGGGACTTGGGGAGAAAAACAAAAAACAAAGAGAAAAACAAGATGGCAGAAGTCCTGGGCTGGAAATTCTGGGAAAAATCTTCAAAGCAGAAGTGCAAACTGCTAGTGTCAGGGATCCTTCCCCTGACTCTGATATGCTTTGTCTAAGCTGAGCACTGCCAGATCAAAGAGCTATGAGCAATCCAAGTGCCGGGGAAGGAGGTGAGAATTGTCAGGCACCTCAGCGAGAGGGACGCTGGGGTCTGAGCAAGGGTCAGAAGGAGCTCCCTGACTCCCAAGCAAAGTTTATAGCCTGTTGATATGACTTTGGGGGGATTTATTTATTTATTTTCTTCATCATGCATCGATTCTGAGCGATGCTTCACATTTGAAAAGCTGGTCGGTTTCTGGAAGGGGAAGGGAAAGAGCCATGTATATCTTGTAGACATAAATCAGATCATCCTGGATGCAGAACTTTGCTGCACAACCAGGGGCTCATCAAGCTCAAAGAGACGGTTTTGAGGCTCAAGTTTCAGTAACTGATTTCTTAACTGATTTCCATGGGTCCCTTCATTAGTTTTATACCCAATGCTAGAGGAATGTATGTATGTGTAAACCTATGCATTAGGTTAAATAATGGAGGTCATGGCAACTTGTAAGTCTTTTGTGTGTTAGCTCTTGGCTTCAGCAGTCCCATGGCCACCAAGGTCAGAGGTTTGGGTGCCCTTTCTTTCATGTATGCCTTGATCATGAAGAATGGCATTGAAACTCCTATAGACTTAGGAATCTCAGGTGCCTCGGGGAGCTTAAGTCATCTCATTTAAATTTTTTACACATTTGACAGAAGTTAGGTATGGAAAATTGGTAACCCTGTTTTTCTGAGGAGGTATGAAATGGCATTGACGCAAGAATAGCAATAGGGAGGCTGCAACGAAGCCTCAATATAACGATCTGCTAGATTTTATTATACTGATGACCTAGAAAATCTTTTATGAAATAGCTCATCTTGTCAAGTGTCCTTGATTTTCAGGGACATTTCTCATTTTGAGTCAAACAGTCCCTTTGTCCCAGCTCCATCTGGCATCCATCGCCTGGGATTTACATGGCAGCAGATAATTGAAAGTAGCATTCGTGTGCTGTTTTCTAAAACCACCCCTTACCTGAGGCTTTTAAATGGAGAGTGCTCATAACCATGGTGCCTCACGTTCCAGCTTTGCGTTCCAGCCTTTTCTCCTCTGGTTTTGTCCCCTGTCCTGTGGCATATTAGAGGATTCATCAAGGGAATTTCTGAAAGGCAAACTGCAACACCTCATCAAAATTCTTTGTGTTTCCCTAAAGATTTCAAAAGCCAAAGTCTGAGGCTGAGATATATTTTTTTGCTGTGTGTATGTTGTGTTTCAGGTACAAAATCTGATATACTGCAGATATCTTTTGGTATTTTACACCACCATTAAGGTGCACCTTGCAGTAAAAGCACGGTTTAAAAAAATTAGTGTTTTGATGTCTGTTTTTAAAGAGAAACTTGCAGAACATGATGCTCCCTTGTATTTCAAATTGTAAGGTGCTGGGTGAGTTAGTCAAAAGGAAGCAATCATGATGATGTTTGTTGATGAAAGACAGTATTTTTATTTTTGTGATGGGCAAGCCAAGGAACAACCTTTATGTTTGTATAACCTTTATGTTTGTATAAACATAAATTCTCTCTCTCTCCACATATATAAAAACAAGGTCAAAGACCAGGCTTTGGATTAAGCTGTAGAATATTCTAAGTTTTGCTGTGTTTTTCCATTGCTTTGCCTAGAGGAACCGTGTTCACTTTACTTCCATAATCCCCTACTTTCTTTTTTTCCCCTAATGCTTTTTCCCTTTTATTTCCTTCTCGCAGCCTGCCCCACCATCAGCTCCACTGAAGGCTCCGTACGAGGTACAGTAGCACATCGAGCCCCACGGGTGCTGGGATGTGAGTGTGAAAACACCACCTTGTCTTGGCTTTTGAGAAATGTGCAAGAGCTGAGCCAGGGGGTAAATGGTTTCCCTGTCCTGAGGGAGAAGTCTGAGAACTGAAATAGGAAAATATCCTTTATCAAGTAGAAGAATATTGCGCACTCACTGAATTGGTATGCCCCTGCTGTTCCACCAGCTCTCAGTTGCTAGTGCTTAATGCTGGGATTTTCACTGGTCTTAAGGAAGCTAGGCTTCAAACGGCTGTTGAATTTCAAGAGGATTTCAATTCCTAACTCATATAGGCTCCTTAAGAAAAACTTAAGATCACCGAGAGCACCTTGGCATGCTGTAGAGGATGTATGGACACCCAAAGAGCTCTCTGCAGCCAGGCTGTACGGACTTACCTGGGGTAGCAAGTTCCCATTTCTCCTGTGCGTGCCTTAACCCTGTTCACGCTGTTGGAGTTGTTGAATGTATTCGTTACTTTATAAGCAAAACTAATTGCTTTCTAAGTGATATCACCTCCTTCCCAGAGAGCTCTGTGACATGGGTGAGACTGAGAAGCTGGCCTCGGTTCTCAGCTCCGCCTTTACTCCGTGGCTGAGTCATTTCATCTCTGCTCCGCTCCCACCCCTGGCCCTCGCAACTGACGGGGATGTGCATCCACACCCGGGGGGCTCTTGGTGCTCTTGCCCTGTCCGAGGATGCAGAAGCCAAAGCAGCCAAATCATAAAGCCACAGCAAACGCTGGCCTCTCCTCCTCCGCCTTTACAAAGGTGGCAGGAGTCGCCGTTTCCCGAGCAGCTCGTTGAAACCATTACATGCCAGACTCATGATATGATAATAATATGAGCAGAATACAATATGTTTATGATTATGACCAAGCCTCATTTTCAATCTTCACACTAGAATATTTTCTGCATGTTTTAAAGGAAGTTACAGTGCCAGAAGCCCCATATCAGAGGTAAATGGCTCTCAAGTAGGTCATTTCCTTTGGCAAGCTCCCTAGAGCTGTTCAAGAATGAAAAAAAAAATAAAAAAAGGACCCTGGAGCAACCCCCAGGCGAAATTAAAAACTCAAGCCAAGAAACTGCAGAAGATTGTAAACGGTGAAGGGGTGAGGGAATCCAGACTGAAAGGACGTGTTGTAATGAAGTTGTAGCCTTTCCATTTGCTGAAGAACGAGCTATCTCCTTCATCCCAGCCTGCTGCAAACTCCGATAAACTAAAAAAAGAATCCCAGTTGCAAGATCTTGTCTTACTGAACAGAAAACTGAAATGAGAAAATGACTCGGAGCTTTAATGATGAGCTGAGAGAGTGAGATGAAGCTTCACGAGCCAGGGAGGCGATGTCGGAGATGTCAGGGGAGATCCTCTGTGGATCACATAAGGCAGGTCACCCCTGGGTGTCTCGCGAATATAGAGAGAAATGGAAATGTTCATATTTTAAAGTTCTTTCCTAATTTTTCTAACTCTTACATATAAGGCATTTCAGAGCGGAAGTAATTGTCTCTCCCTCCTAGCAATTACTGGACTGATTCCATGTCTTTTGAAGATAATATTTTTGCATGTAGTTGAAAAGGAGAAATTGCTGGAGGAACTTCTTTCTCATTTGTTTTTCATTCTGGAAGTTTGAAAAGACAGTTGTGAAAGTCTCCATCTTTACTCTACTCTTGTCCAAGAGGAGAAGATCACAGCAGATATGTGTGGAGGGTACAGACAAAAACTGTTCTCCTTGGCTGCCTCTAGTGGAGTACGCTCCAGGTTCCTAGTGAGGTTGCACCCTGTTGATGTCCGTGTTGCTATGGCATTTTCTCCTGTTGCCGTGTTAGTTGGAGGCTAATTCTACCCTCTCTGCAGTCACACTTTTTTACGCTCTTTTCTAACCACTTATGTTTCTGTTTTTCTTTCTCTGTTGCAGGATTTGATATGATGGAAGCTTTTGGCTTGGTAGAGAAGGAATACGCCTCCATTAAAGGTGTAGCGATGGAGCCATTCATATTCAGCGGTTCCCGTACCTTCACCCTCTTCAAAGACACTCAGCTCACCCAAAGGACCAGGTGGGCGCGGAGCTGTGACCGGCGTCATCCTCACCGTCGGTCTGGTGCATGCACACTAGCTATGCTCACGGCAGAGGAAGGTCACTGATTCACGGGTGGATGATGCGGCCCCACTGGCAACTTCAGAATGAAATGATAAAGATGATGAGCTAAATCAAACCATAGGTAGATTGAAAAGATTGTCAGACTATTTTCCCTTAATATATGGAGAAATTATCCTTTCCCCAGGATGAGAATGGAGTATGTCATGCAGAAGTTAAGGGGACATGATAGGGTATTCGTTACATTTTTTGTGCAGACAAACATTTGCACAATGGGGTTTTTCCTTTTCACAAAATTGCTTTTTCCAGCAGTGTTAGTTGCTATGATGGACATAAGGATCGTGTCATGTGTGGACACTGCACCATTCTTTAGGCATTCTGTCCACAACCACGTGCGCTTCAGTGATGGCAGTTTGAGGTCACATTTTCACCTTCCATCCCTCCTCCCAGCATCTCGGGTTTGGAGACAGATCTTTGCTTTAGAAGATATTTGCCTCATGGCTGCTCTCTGCAGCTGGGTCCTTACTGATGAGAGGGAATAGCCACTGACTCTGGGTTGTGACTTGACCCTCTTTCCTTGCATATGAGGCTTCTCCGCGGGGTCCCAAGCGGGCCAGGCAGCTCCCATGACCTCATTCATTTTTTACTATTATAAATCAGGAATGATCTGCCTCCTGACATTCAGCCCTACTTTGTTTAAAGCCTAATTATTGAGGCACTGGCTCAGTTTAATCTTAGTTAAAGAAGCAAAGCTTCTTAGAGTAAACAGAGTGGGGGAGATTCAGAGAACTCTTTGGTTTAAATACTCAGAAAATTATGGGCAAATCCCTCTGTTCAGCTGGTACATACGGCTTTCAAGGACATTACTCCTTCAGAAACAGAGAGAGAAACAAGAACTAGACATTACTTATGAATCAGTCCTGAAAAGATGCTTGATGAGTTGTGTATATGCCCATGCAAATGTGTCCTGTTTCAGATTACAGATGCATTTCAGGCATAACCAATTTGACCTTCCTTGTTGCCTTCTCTCCTCTGGCTGCTGCTCCTGCCCCGTGTGCTCTGACGGGGTTGGCAGCGGCTGCGGAGGGAGCCGGGTGATGCCAGCAGCGGCTGATGAGCATCAGTGCGTGGTCATGGGTACCAGCTCTGAGCCCAAATTTTGCAGCTGGGACGTGAGGACCCAGAGAGGCATTTCTGTGGGCTTTACGCTTATTCCTGAAGGACATTTACACTAATTCCTGCCAAGGTTTAAGTATTTACCCCATGCTACATGATGACGACCTCTCCTTCTTGAAGAGGAGACTTGGGGGAGCATTTTGGAGCCTGGCGGGGATGTTTTGTAATCTACTGCTGGGCTGTATTTTGAAAAGCATTAAGGCTGCACTCGCTGTGTCTTGGCATTCCCCAAGGGGTCTCTAGCATTGATGGACTGACACTGACTGCTCCCCTTGGCACGAAGGGAAGGCCCTCGAGGGCTCATCACTCAGCACAGGCTTCAACAGCCTGAGAGTGATGCACAAGGTGGGGGCCAGGCTCTCTCCTGGCGCATCACGCTCAGCTCCTGAGGGTGAAGCTTTTCATGCCACCCTGCCCAAGAAACACCATGGGGGAGCCCTGTCTGTAGGGTGGTCCCTGCTGGCTCTTGCTGCTTCAAGCCACTGATGGGTGCTCGCCTTGTCTCGTTGCAGCGACGTCCACCTCTTTGCCATCCCCCCCGAGCACACCATCAGCATCCTCCTGCGCCTCCTGCCCGAGACCCCCAAGGAGCCCTTCGCCGTGTGGCAAATCACAGATGAAGACTTCCAGCCTCTCCTCGGTGTTAACCTTGACCGTAAGGTTTCTTGTAGAATACATTAAATTCAGGTATTTGCATACATTTCTGCGAGCAGCAGAACTCATTTTGGTATTGACTTGGAAAGTTTTAATGTTTTCACGTTCTTTGGGGATGCTTTGTTCTTGCTGCCAACCTTGCTTTTTCAATGTTTCCTAGCGCAATTAAGAGACGTATTTTCATTTTTATTCTACTTGTATTATATTATTTACTTTTACATTTTCTTTTGCACTGTTTAGAACTATTTCATTATAACATCTGAAGTCTTTCACCATGTTTAAGCCTATTGGTTTACTATTGTTCAGTATGTGGGTGAAATCCATTTGTCTTTGAATTCTAAGCTGTTATTTGTCCTATTTTCCCTGTAGCCAGTAAGAAATCCTTGACCTATTTCAATCATGACTACAAGGCTGATTTACAGGAAGTCTCCTTTGACCAGCAGGAAGTGAAGAAGATATTCTATGGGAGCTTTCATAAGGTCCTTATCACCAGAGGGAGAAATGTGACTCATGATCTCATTCCAGTCTGAGAATATAATGCCATCAATGTGTATTGTTCAAAGGGAGGAGTGATTATACAAATGCTTTACATCCAGATTACTAGGGAACCAGCAAACCTATTTGATATGCTGAAGTTTATGATTGTAAAGCATTCAGGTTCGTCCCGTGTTCAAAACACGGTTTCCACTTACTGATTTCTTTCCCCTTAGGAATGCCAAAGCTGAGGGCGTTTTAGGTCTTAATAATCAGGAAAAAATGAAAAATCAATTTATTTGTTTTTAATTTGTGATTTTGGTGACTAATTAGTGCTGGAAGGAAGGAAAAAAAAATCTAGCCTTGTGAGAAAGCCACCTTATTCCTCGCAACTGAGTTTTTTTGGCCATCTATGTCCTGAGAGCAAAGGTGTTCCACCCAAATGAGCAACGAGCACTTTCTATCACTATCTGTAGGCAGTTTCATTATTCATCTAGTTCTGAAAAGTGAATTATTTAATACTACAACTCCAGAAATTCTTCTCCCAGGGAGAAGGGAGTGGAACATCAGGGAAAAGTGCAGTGTTGCACAGCGGACACAGCATATACTGCAACATATTCCTGAGCCCCCCCTTGATGCATTTGCTCATTAAAACCACATCAGTAGATAAAGGCAGCAGTGTGGGAGTTGGGCAGAAGGCATTATTGTCTTTAAAAGACTCCTCCATCTCATCATGGAGCTCCAACCCATCTCCTTCCAGGTGCACGTGGCCGTGAGCCACTTCAAGATCACGCTCTATCTGGACTGTAAGAAAATAGCAGAGAAACCTATCAACACTCTCGGCAGCATCTCCACCGCTGGCTTCATCATGCTGGGTAAAGTGACCAGGACCAGAGGACCCAGGAGCGGGTCTGCATCGGTGAGTTCCCCGGGTTTAATTTCCCTGCGCTGCTGGAGAGTGGGGAGGCTTAATTTTGGAGCGGGCTGGGGTGGGCAGATGGAGAGGAGTGCCACCTCGCATCATTCTCGCTCCGAGTGCCTCCAAACGCTGCTGTGACGCACGACCGTGTCCTGATCCTTTGATCTCTGTGATTTTAATGAGATTTCCTAGCATGGTGTTTCTCCCCCTCGCCTCCCACCTCTGCTCGAGGTCTGTGATGGGAGGCAGCAGCCTGGGCCTGTCCCCGAGGTGCCTTCAGCTGGTTGCATCCTCTGGGGACCGGGAAAGCACCGAGATGCTGAAGCAGACAGGATGGTTTGGGAATTGCATCTGCCAGGGAAGGCTGAGCACATTAGCCCCCACTGAGGAATATCGGGAGATGCTGGTGACCGAAAGAAACAGGGCTGGCTGTGCCTCAGGCTCCAGCGTGTTTGGGCTTGCCTACCTGCATGCAAATGATAGCAAAATAATCTCCAGTACGGAGGCTCTTTTTCAGCTGCTACTTGAAAAAGAAGCAGCACACCAGCCCAAACACGAGGTGCCAGCCTGCGGGTACGTCCTTCCTGCATCGCGTGGTGCTGCGGAGAGCCCACTCTTTGCGAGGGGAAAGAAAAATGGAAAGCGTGGGCTTGGTGGGACAGCCCAGTGCACCGTCCCAAGGGGTAAAACACCCGTGTTTGCGCCCTAAGGGCAAAACCACCGCCATCGCCTGGCTGTCTGATGCCAGACTTGCTCCACAAAACAGTGTTAAATACACACAGAATAAGGGGCAGGTTCATCCCCCCCCATGTGCTAATGGGACTGCAGAAAATCATTCACGACTTCTGTGAAGCTTTTACTCTGCAGCTCTGCTTTTAGATCTGGGAGTCCAGGGAAAACAGCCCATCAGCTGAGTTGCCACTTCCCTTGCCTCAAAGCAGCGCGGTAAAAACAGTTTTTTCCATATGTGTCCCTAACTGCAAAGAGAGAAGCAGAGGTCTGGGATATACCAGGGAAAAAGTGGACACTGGAATTGCCTATAAGACGTGGGGTATAACAAACTGGGGGACAGTGCGTTCAAGCAGTATTTACTTATTTCCTAAATAAATACTGTGGCAATTTGATGACAAGGCTGTGGCCAACAAGGCAGGAATCTGTGCTTTCCTTGTTCCTCCCAAATTCTCCCTGCCAGCAGCTTAGTTAGACAGATCCAGCCGAGTAATGAGCAGCTTCGTGCTGTCCCTACTCCCGTTGCCTTTCAAGCCCGGCAAAGCTTCATGGCTTCCGCAGCTCTGCTGCCCTTGAGAAGACAGAGTGTCTCATTATGTGTTATCATGGAACCTTTTTTAATTTAAGATAACTTTAAATGCTGCTTGATCTCCGGGGCTTGTCTATATCTGTATGCTACATGTCACACCCCACGGGCCGTGCAGCTTGCTCGCTGTTAAACTCATGGAGTGGAAGGAAAAAAAGATGAGAAATGGTGTCAAGAACGAAAAAAAAATCTCTGCCTCATTATTTTGGTTTGGCTTGGGCAGTGTGTGCTCCTTTGTTAATCAGAATGGGAAGATGTGGAAGTTTTGAAGGATGTTGTGAGAGAGACGGGTTGGGGGTTCTTGGGAGGGGACCACATCTGGCTTGAGAGATGCTGTTGCCACTTTTGCTCTTGTCTCTACACACCCAAAGGGGAGCAAAGCCGAGTTTGCTTTCACGTTTCGGTGATGCTGAAGCCCAATTACTTGAGAACCTGCCTGTTGCTGCAGGATTGTGAGTAAATTGGGCACTTGCTGGTGTGAAGCTGCTCGTTGACTTGCTCAGCAAGACACAGAGAAATTAGGGCTTGCGAAACAATGGCCAGGGGTCCTTTTCATGTGGCTTTCTTGGGGAACAATTATAGTTGGGACTACATGGAAAAGTCCTATCAAATCACCACTGAAGATTATTTTTCGCACTTGAATGTCATGAGATTTGGTGGTGGACTGCGTGTGCCAATGCTACTTTCCTGTCGAACTCTTTTTTCCACAGTTCCAGCTGCAGTCTTTGCAGATCCTGTGCAGCAGCGTAGGGGCAGAGGAAGACAGATGCTGCGATCTCCCTGCGCTGGTAAGACAAGAGGGACCGCTCTGCTAATTGACATGAAGCTGGGGATGGTGGAACAAGTCCACAACACTGATGTGCCACCAGAAATTATTTTGACAGACTCAAGAGGGAAAACATTTTTTTTTTTCTTTCCTCTTGGGAATAACACCTGTCTGTTTGTTAGTGAAGTGAACAAAACTGTGTTTGCTTCAAAAAGAATGAAAACTCCAGATCCGGGTGCAGTGGGTATCCCTCCCGTCGTGAACTCCTCTGTGACAGCTGCCCTGACAGTCCTGCTGCTTTGCTGCCGCCCCAGCTCTGAGTCGTAACACCCCCCTGCTCTTCCTTTCAAGTTTTCTTCTCGACACAGAAAGTTGCTTCATGGGGCGTATAAGTACTTAGCAAGGAGAAAATCATCTTCTAGTGTCTGTTATGCAAATTTCAGGCACGGCTGGTTCATATTTTTTTGGCTAAACTTGTTATTTGGCAGAAAAGCACTCAATTGCTCACAGAAATCTCAGTGGAGTAGAGAAAATTTCTCCAACAGAAAGACTGAATTTTGAAACACTGAAAATGTTAGCTTTGATCCATCCCGCTCTTGCTATGCAGCTGCTCATGCCACTTTGGATTGCTCTCGTTTCAGAGGGATGAGGAGACCTGTCCTACCTTAGCTCCTGCCTGCTCTTGTACTTCTGGACGCCCAGGCTTGCCAGGACCTCCAGGGCCCCCCGTAAGTCCACCCTTCCATGCAGTGTATTGCAGGCACCGGTGTCGCTTCGTGTTGTTTGGGCATGCCAGGCATCAGGATAACTATCCTGGGGCTCCATGAGGTTTTAGAATCATAGAATCCTTTAGGTTGAAAAAGACCTTTAAGACCATCAAGCCCAACCATTAACCTAACGCTACCAAGTCCACCACTCAGCCATGTCCCTCAGCGCCACACCTACACCTCTTTTAAATACTTCCAGGAATGGTGACTCAACCACTTCCCTGGGCAGCCTGTTCCAATGCTTGACAACCCTTTCCATGAAGAAATTTTTCCTAATATGCAATCTAAACCTCCCCTGGTTTCCTTTCATCCTGTCTCAGGGAGCTTTGATATCCTCCTCTTTTGATATCCTCCAGGGCAAGGCTGAGAGGTGTCCTTGAGGTTTCAGATGCTGATGAAATGGGGAGATGGTGAGTTGGCAACGCAACAGCTACATCTGGGAACAGGCTGAGCAGTTCCTGGTGCCACATTAATCCTCTCAGGAGAGGAGGATGGGTCATCCTCAGCACCTGCAGAGATTTCATGCATCAGAGGCTCTGAAACTCTGTGCAAATGAACCCCCCCCACACACACTACAAAACCTTCCTATCTGGTTTCCATGTTAAGTGGGAGCCTTATAACTGTCTGTGTGGGTGTAAGGAGGAGGAGGAGACTGCAATTCTGACTGTCCCCAAAGCTGTCTCTCTTTACAGTGAAAGTGACCTGCAAGAAATGGAAGGGAAGTGATAACAGTCATTAAGCATGTAACATACTCAGGGATAAAGGGCAAATGCAATATTTTGCCCTATCTATTATGGAGGCAGGAAAGTCACCATGGGCTTAAATCGTAGGAGGGAATATTCCAGCTAAACACTAGGAGCAGCTATCAAAGAGTTTGCATTTTAGAAATTTGGGGAAAAAACACTTTATTTGCACAAGGCAGCCAAAACCTGACAATGTGTCCTGAGCATCCCTTTTCAACCACTCCGGGTGCTTTGCTCCTGGAAAAAAACCATTAAAAAACCATTGGCTTCCTTGCTCAAGTGAAAATGTTTCGGATCACCCTTTGCATTACTGTGGTTTAACTGTGAATTCAGTTCCACGCTTTGCTAGGAACAGCGTCTCATTGCAGAGTAATTATGTGCTCATTCCGGTGGAAGTTTAATTACATAGCATACTCTACTATCACAGTTTGCTTCGATATCTTAAGTGCATAATTACCAGCTTGCATTGCCCTGTGGTTTAAACATCTCTGCAGTACAACTCTTTAAAGAGCAGGACTGTTTTAAGCATTAGAGAAAATAAAGCTTTGACACATAACCTTATCCTCACACCACTAAACCCTTGGTAATTTGCTGCAGGTACAAGAGCACTCGTTACTATTTTTAAAACACCAGTTCACAAGACTATGTCCCACCTTGTGTTTATCACTGTCCTTAATGAGTGTTTTTGACCAGATCCAGCTGACTTCTGCAATGAGCTTCTGGGTGCTTCTGAAAGCATCTTTCCCAAAGCTCCCTGCCTGTGCTTCTTACTTACAATCCATTGGTTTTTTAGATTCAGGAACAGAAACTTTCAGGTTAAGATGTCAAAAGTTCACACAATATTGGTTCATGCCAGAAGATTGTCTTCTTCTCTCCATGCAGCAGTTACGCAGGTGCAGAGTTAAGCCAGGTCTCCCCAGAGCTGCTTGTTGTCCTCAATCTCAGTGTGTCTGTTCTCTCGGGGTGATATTGTAAAAACCAACATAGTCCCAAAGGGCTGTAGATGTCAGCACCTGTTCTTTTTCTTCACAAGTGTGTCCCCATGTTCATAGGTGATGTTGTCTCATATGTGATGTGCCTCTCCCTTCCCCTCCCCATTTTTTCTCTTGTCTCCTCTCCTCATTTTTTCTTTTGTCTCCATTTGCAGTGAGCTCTCTGGGGCAGGAAACATCTTTCGCTGTGCACAGCAGAGTGCCCCAACTTCTGTCCCCTAGGCTCCTGCTTACACTGCAATAAAGATTATGATATTCATAACAGTAATTTTGTGTCCTACTGGCAGGGCAGCCCTGGGAGGAGAGGACCGCAAGGGGAGCAGGGGGAGCCAGGACCCAAGGTGAGTCCTGATACCCAACGCAACCACTGGTTTTGCTTCAGGCTGCGTCGGAGGCACAATGCAGGAGTGCAGACTCCTCGGTTAGTGCAGCTGGATGTGTTCATTCCTGGTCTGAGCTGGACTCTGCTCCTTAGCTGGGGATTGTCTCGCTGCACCAAGCAGAGCCCAAAGGACCTTAAGCCTTAAGGACCGATGCATTGAGGAGGATGGGATCACTTATTATTAATTAAATGCTCAGTTAGGCTTTGGAAATTGAGATGATCAGCGTGATTGCACTGAATTAATGCAATGTATGTGGTCAGCAATGTTCTCTGAAAGCCGCCTTGCTGGAAAATGGTCAGTCTTTGTGCTGTGCTTGTTCTGGCTGTCAAGCCTCCAAAGCAGACAGATTGGTACTGCTCTGGGGAAGAGCGATGTGAGGAGCAAAGCAGAGCAAGAACCGCACAAAGCCTTCAGGAGCCATCCCGAGGTGAGTATAGGGAATGACTGGGTCCAAATCCCCGAACCCTGGCGACTGGAGCAAGCCCTGGTGTTCTCTGCTCCCCTGATCAACACAGGGCAGAGCCAGACCAGCCCATTGGTACCCTTCTTCGGGATAGCATCTGGCAAAGCAGCATGGTTTCAGGGGAGAGATTTTGGGGAAGGAATGAGAATGGATGCAGATCTCAGCCATGGGTCAAGGAACATTCCCCTTTGGTCTCTGGCCACTTTGAATAACAGGAATTACCCGCTGCTTGCGAAGGTGAATTGTGCTTTACAAAGCACCATCTGCAGCTTTGCTGACTTCTCCCATGAAAGATGCGCCAAAACCTTGGACCTAAAAGGCAAAGGCAGCTGAGGTTACTGGAAATCCCCTCACTGTTCTGACTTCATCTGGAATCCTGTAGATGGCTTCATCTGAAACCTCGGACATGATTTATTCAGACCGAGGCTGTGCAGTGCAGACGATGTGAAAAGCAGGTGCTAATTGCTTTCTTTCCTTATGTTTGATTTACTGTCTTTGGCTTTAGGGTGAACCAGGCCCACCAGGACAAGTAGGGCCAGAGGGTCCTAGCGGCCAGCAAGGATCTCCAGGTTCCCAAGGAATCACGGTTCAGGGTCCCGTGGTATGTGATTTGTTCAACTGCCTTTTTGGTCACTAGCTCTTTGCAGTTAGACTATGTCTCAGAAATGGGTGTCTCAATAAAACACCCAAAACGTGATCTATGTATTTACATCATCCTTACTAACAGCTGGGCGGCTGTACGAGAAAGAGAAGCTGATCGGTTTTTTTTTTCATGCTGACGAGGCCCTGCACTTAGTCATTCTGGCAAAAGACTGCTTTTGTCCAGACTCTCCCTAATGTGTCTTTAATGGAAACAGCCCAGTGGAGTTTTCGGGCATTTTTCTTTGCAGTGATCATCGCTGCTTGGCAAGGAGTAGAGGTGGAGGCTGCTGTGTGTGTGTCTGGGATGGCAGCGTCCCTGTAGGCATGTTGTGGCCGTAAAGTACCCTGTAGCTCTGGAGAAAGCGGGAGCAACCTGGGACACGGATGTGGAGCAGGAGGATGCTGTTTGCCTTAGAGGATGCTGCAGCGTGCCTGACTACGTGCTTCTGTTTTAATCCAAGGGGCCACCAGGAATTAAAGGAGAGAAAGGAGACACTGGAAGTCCTGGCATGCAGGTAATGGTAGACACCACTCCTTCTGATTGTCTCAAAGATTTGCCCATTTTTCCCAGTAACTACTTCAAGCAAGACTGAAAAGCTGTAGAGTTGTTACCTGTTGTCTGCTTGGAAAATGTCTTTCATTTTGGAGTGTCAGCACTTTCCCAAGGGAAACTGAGTCGGTGCAAGAAAGATAGATATATCTGGAAGCTAGATATAATGGAATTAAAAGTGGGATAACAGTGATTGCTCTGTTTAATGAATAACTCTGTTTCTTCTTCCATCTTTTTCTTACATCCCTCATTACAAGATTAATTAGGGCAATGGTAATCAGATGCCAACGTTACCCAGCAATTCTGATTTACAGGGCATTCCTGGTGTGCAGGGAGCTCCGGGCAGGGACGGTCTTCAAGGTGCAAAGGTAAAATACCTCACCTCTGAGTTTTCATGCATGGGTACCTAAAATCCTGCTGTGAACCTACCAGCAGAGACCCGAAACATCCAGCTCTCTACATGCATTCAGTGCATAAGTGAATGGTCTTTTCAGAAAGCCAGAGGGATTGGGGAAAATAACAAGGGGTCATCTCAGATTTGGCCAAATTTGACCATGTGTCACTCTTCTTGTCTGCTTGGCAGGTGCATTTTTTACCCATTCCTAGCAAGCTCCTGTTAAAAGCAGCACATGGAAAAAACACCTCACTGCTTACTAGGTCTCTTTGAATCCTCTTGTTAAGAAATGACTGGATTTGGCTTTTCAGGGGGTGAGGGGACTAGAAGGCACAGCTGGGCCTCCAGGACCTCCCGGACCAAGGGTGAGTACTCACAATGAGTGGTGCATATTGAAATCTCTTCCTCAGCAGGGGCTGGTGGTTTCTGATGACTAGTTATCAGCCAGAGGTGTCAGGGTGAAACCCCTTCTCAGGATATCATGGGGAATGTTGTGAAGATGTCCACTTCTCCTGCCACTGTCAGTGTAAGAAGAAAAAAACCTTGGCTTCCTCTGGGAAGTTCTGGAGAAGCTTTGACCCAGCAAGGAGATGCTTTTGCTATTTTTACTTTCCTGATGCTACTGTTTTTCAGCCGTTGGTTGAGTTTGAGGTATATGGGCTTGTCAGACTGAAGTCAGCAGGAGCTGGAGGATGCGGGCAGGTGCGAAATAATTCCCCCCACACCATTTCCAATACCTGCTGCCAGGGCTGTATGTAGATCAGTGTATTTGCACTCTGTTGTGCCCAGGATAGCAGAACTTTAAGAAGATCTGTTAATTTACATCCATCTGCTAATTTAAAGGTACCATAGCCCTTTCAAGTTCTGTGAAACAGGTGTGCTTCACTTTACATGGGAAACTGAGCCAAATTTGCTTTTAGATGATGGGTGGTGGACCTGATAGTTACTCTTTCTCACTGCTGAATTAGAAGGAATTTGGCAGTCCTAAATACTGGAAGATGGAGGTTGTTTAATGCTGTCTTTTCATTAGACCTCACGGGAGTTGTGGTGAAGTCAGGTATTTATGGGAGCTAAGATTGAATTCAGCACACAATTCAACTTGCTCATCCTGGGAAGATGTGGAGCTGGCAGGGTTGAACCTCAGCTTTCCAAATTCAAGGAAAGCACTGTAGCCTTCAGAGCAAGCTCTGAAAGCTGTTCTGGTGCTGCCTTGAAGAATTCTTTCATTTTCACTGATCAGAAGAGTTGCTAATCTCTATTGAGCTAAACGTAGTAACTGGAAAATTATAAAAGAAAGTATTTCTAGTGGTTGTTTTTGGCTTATTTTCTTCTTCTCTTTATGGCTCCAAAGGGCACAGAAGCTTCATAAAGAGGAGATGACCAAAGAAAGGTGCTTCCCACTCTCTAAGCTGCTATTACTGTTTTAAAGCATTAGAGGCAAACACAGGTCTTAAAGAAAAAAAAAAGAAAAGAGCAGCATGGTATCAGGAGGCTGAAGAAAAGGGTTATGCTCTAGGCTATGTCTAAATCTGAATATATAATGAAGGATCTAAAGTCTGTAGGGTAAAAAACACATTGCAGTTTGTAGGCAAAATTCAGCTTTTCTGGCTTGACCATAATGGAGACAGTAATAGGAAATGATGTGCACATGACTCACACACAAAGTACCCTTTACATCGGCCTCACAGCTGGACGAGATGCTGACATAAACCTTAAGGCTACAGTGCCCTTGCTAGAGTTCTCTAATCTCTACCTGCTGGTGCCCCTGGAGCTGAAGGGAGACGTCAGCCTTGAATAGAAAAAGAAGAAAGTTAGGAAGTAACTGGAATTTTATCTGTGTCTACAAATTAATGTCTGCAGGGTTTCCAAGGAGTGACAGGCTCCCGAGGCAGCAGTGGGGAGAAGGGACCTCCGGGTGACGTTGGGCCAACAGTAAGTTTCTGCTTTTGGGTCTCAAAGAAGGCCAAGTCATGGAATAATTGAGTGGAAACAAGTTGTTCCCACAGCATCTCTCCTTCAGAGTCTAAAGAATAGTTTTAGTTCTCACTCATCCTTCTTAAGGAGATGTTCGGATATTCAAAGCCCAGACTACTTAACTGTTGACGAAGTATTTAACAAACCCCACCTCCCCTTGCTCTCTGTAGATTCAGAAGCTACACAGAATCTACCATCCCAATACGTTTCTGGTGCAAGTTTGTGGAATAAACAAGAGAGTCAGTCCTGAGCTGGAGTAGCCAGCTTTTGGCTTGTAGGGGCAGCTGCAGGTCTAGATGTCACAGTTATTTCTTCTTCTCAGATGTTAAAAACCACCTGCTATGTTGGAGAATCTGTTCTAAGGTTGTATCTGAGGAATTTCTGCATCCCTGTTGATGGTGATTTATGCCGCTGCTCCAGCTGCTGCTTTATTACTCTTTTTCTTGAAAAAGAAACCAAAATATTCCTATGAGCTTGAAGCTCTTCTAGTCGCTGTCATGAGGTCAAGGAAATGACGAGAACGTGTCAAACAAACTTTGTGCTCCATGTCCCACTAATGTAACCCACAGCCCCAATTATTTTTTTGTTTTCTTCTGCCTTTGTTTCCCTTAGATTTTTATTTTTTCTTTTATTCTTTGTAGGGGCTGCCGGGTCCAAAAGGAGAAAGAGGAGAGAAAGTGAGTTTTTTGTGGTGTTAGGCAGCGACACTGTCACTGGGTCCTACACTCAAAAGAGTAGAAGTGGTAAAGTGCTTTGCAAGCTAGAGCTGAATAACTTCACGTACCTATAGGTTGTTGCCTTTCCATTCACCTGCACTGGCTAAGCTGCTGGGATAGAAAAAATCCTGCAGCAGTCAGGAACTCCCCAGTACCAACTGTAGTCATGAAAAAGAAACGCCAACCGAAAATCCATTATTTGCCGAGAAGGAAAAACCAAAAGCACTTGACTTCACTGAGTTGCTCTTTTTTTAATGTATTGCATAAGAGCATTTGATATCAGGAGATCTGCCCTGCCTTTGATGGTTATTTTATTGTGAGAGGAAGTTTTTCTCATCCTGACTTTTGGTTAAAAAGAAACCCTGTGTTTTTCGAGGAGTCCGAGTCTCACTGCTGAGATTGACACATGCATTAGGCTTCAGATAGGAGCCAGCTGCTTTTGATGGACGGCTTTTGTCTCAAGTTAATGCTTCCATATTAAAATTTTTAACACCATTCTCCTTCCATTCCCACCAGCTTTTTGTTTTCTATACTTTTTTTGTGGTGGAACTTTCCTGTTTTCCTCCCTTGGGTGTGGGGAGGAAACAAAGCCAAGCTTTTGTTTAAGTCTGGGTAATCTGCACAGTGATCCAGCCAGAGATGCATGTTTTATAAATGTTTTTGGAAGTATTCAGCGTGTTATGAATTTTCACAGATAGAGTCAGTGTTTATTTTTAAGCAGCATTTTGCATTTTTAGCACTTTTCCCTACTTGAGCAAAACTTTCTAAAGAACCCTCGGACATGATTTATTCAGAATACAGTAAGTCTCAATATTCATAAAAGATTTAGGCAAAGATAAGATGTTGTAATATCTGATCATATTAAGTGTTTTACATATCACAGAACATTGAGTTATGGACTTAGCATATTTTTTGATAAAATTTGAGAGTGAAATCTACTCTCCCTTTTTTGGTAGCCTGGGTAATTATTGAGATTCGGTCTGGGCTTTTTGATGTGCAGGAGAAAAGCAATTATTGATGTTTCCCAGTTTCAATTTTATGGCTTCAGAGCTTTGTGATAAATAAATAAAGCTGCATTTCACAGTAATTAATATCTCTGAAACTCAAGCTGAGAAAAAGAATGGGCAGAGAGCTATCATGCATTATGATATCGATCCTTTTGAAAAGATATTAATACTTCCTTTTTTTCTTTTTTTAAATAACAAAAATTGTTTCGCTTTAGGGGGAACCACAGTCCTTGGCCACAATTTACCAGCTTGTTAGCCAGGCTTGTGAGCGGATGATTCAGAGTGAGTATAACCAGCCCAGCTCCTGAGTGTGGCACTAGCACAGAAACCTGTGAAATATTTCTTTGGAAAACCCATTGGCGCTTTGCAAAGACTCCTTTACCAATGGAAAAGCTTGAAAATAATTTGGAGGAAATTATTCTTTCAGTGGTTTGTGCTGATTCCTCTTGAGATGAGGCATTTTTGGTAAAGCCCCTGTGCTGCGCTGCACGAAGAGAAGCAGAGGCTTGCCCGAGGTCAGGTAGCCAAGTCGTGACCCAGCTGCCCATTTTCCTCTTCAGCTTCTGGCTTTTTCGGTTTGGACTAACAGCCTTTTAGCATTAGCTGATAGTTTTAAGTACCTTTTTAGACAACATCCTCTGATTTTCTCTCTTTTCTGAATTTCCCAGCCAAGGAAACATTCATTTTCTGTCTTCCCTTCTCAGGTCATGTGTTGAAATTTGACTCATTCATTCATGAACACGCAAGGAAGCCAGTTCCTGTTTGGGAAGAAAGGTTAAAACCAGGAGAACCAGGACCACCTGGTCCTCCAGGTCCTCGTGGGAGCAATGGAGAAAGAGGAGAAAATGGCATCCCTGGACAGCCAGGCAAAGATGGGTATCCTGGAGAAAGAGGTATGGACAGAAGCATTTGTAAGCTTTTTTTACTGCATTTTTGATACCTTAACTAAACATTTTAGTGCCTCAAGCAGTACTGTAAGGATAATCCATGATATTATCACATCTCATGTCATTGCTATTTTCCTTTTGGACTTTCCTAAGAAGAGAAACAGAAGTTAGGTAGCTTAAGGAGCAGTGAGAAGACAGGTGGAGCCCACTTTTTTTGCAAGCTTTACTTTGAGAGAAATGCCAGTTTGATACCATGTCTGGGTGTTGGGGGATTTAGTTTTAGAGGGCAGGAGGCTTTCCCTATAGAAATGCAAAAGAAACATCCATTTGAATGAACACATGGTGGTGGAACAGATCGCCCCTGGGCAGAAATGATGAGTCTTGGAAAACACTGAAGGAAGGCACAAGGCAACTGAAGTAATACCGAAAATGGAAGTAGGTTTCTGGAGGAGTAGTTCCAACAACAACAGCCTGACACATGACTAAAGAAATAAATTACTGTAATCTCCAAAGCGGCATCAGCTATTACACATGAATGAGTGAACGGTGGAAATAGTTTTGCTTGGATTTGCAGACGTTTGTCACTGGCTCAAGTAATTATCTGTCAAAATAAAATGAAAAACGTTGGTTTCAGCAGTGTCCTAACACCTCTAAGCGCCTAAACACCTTCTGTTTAACTCCTTGCTCTGGCACTATTCAGTCTTATCTGATATCTGCTGAGCTTATCAAAATGTCACTTAAGAGAAAAGGGAAGTAACAACCTGCAGATGTTTCCAGCCTGTCCATCCATCCAGGAGATAGGAGGAGACAGATCTCACAGGAAAACAACCTGAGGGCGTGGCTGATCAAAATATTTTCGTCTTAAAAGTATGAAAAAATGGTATTTTGTCAAAATGCACGTTTTGCTGAGATGTACTGGTTTCACGAGCAATTTCATGCGAAAACAGCAATCCTGACTGCATCTGGTCGAAGAGATGGTTCAGCTTTGTGATTTGCCTGACCCATGTGAAGAACATGACAGTGAACTTCACACTCAGGCCAATGCACTCACACCAGTGCTATGACATTCTCTGTGAAAAACCTCCATTTTCACCCATACCAGGCTGCAAGTCAATGCTAATTGGAGCCCTGTTGGTCATGGGCAAATGGCTATTCTAGAAAATATAGTAGGTGCACAGACAGAATTAAAGATAATGGATATTTCTTTGCGTTGCCAAGGGCTGTGGTTCTCCTTCAATTTAATATCTAGAAGCCTGGTGAGGAGACTGCAGGAGACTTAATTCAGCAATAAAAAAAATGCAGTGAAGTGACACTTACCTCTTATTTGTGATTAGGTGCCCCAGGGCCCAAAGGAGAAAAAGGGATGTCTGGAGCCAGCGAGGAAGGGATCCAAGGACCCAGAGGCAGAACAGGTAGAGTGAATACAACCTCTTTGTATTGACCCAGTGGGGCCATCCGGAGCTCACCAGCTGCCAGATTCAAGCCTTAGAACCACTGTGGTGGGGCAGACCGACTGTTGGCAGCATCCTGGATGGTGGTTGCTCCCTTCTAGGATACAAGAGACTGCTCTAGGCTGTCTCCTCCCTCTGGTGCCCATTCGCAAGTAATGATGGATTTTAAGGACCTGAGACATATCCAAGGAGTTACAGTTTTGCTTCCTTTTTGCATGCAAGACCAGATGCTCAGGGGATAGAAACTCTGAAAATTCAGCTCATGAAATAGAAGGGGTTTTGAGTAATCTGTTAGGATTTGGTGTGCTCCTCCACCCTTATCCCTGTCACTTGGCATCCGTGGGAGGTTTGCTGCTGACGTAACAAACCAGGCATATCAAGAAAGTGTGGTCAAACATATTCTTCTGTATTTAATTTTTTATAGTTGAGATGTAAAGACACAAGAAACAAGGACTCTGGGATTGATCCTGGGGTTAAGGTGATTTTCTTCATTGACGTGTATCTTGACTTTGAATTCTCAGAACCAGGCTCTGTTTTTGGCCAAGCTGGGCACCCTTAAGGTCAAGAATAAGCCCTCTAGCTACTGGGATTCAGAAGAGGTTTTCCAACTGGCAGGTCTTATTTTTCCACCAAAATGAGGAAACAGTACTCAGAAAATTAACCAACATGTAGGATGGAGAAAATGTAGAAGAGGTATTACACTGAAGCAACTAAAGTAGATGTGCTACAGCTTAGAGTGCTTATCCTTCTTCAGGTCCACCAGGAGAAGTTGTGCTGGGGAAGCCAGGTCCGAAGGGTTATCCTGGGAATGCTGGTCCTCAAGGTTTTCCTGGTGTCAGAGGGCAGCCTGGACAGTCTGGATATCCAGGAGGTTGTGATATCTCTGGATGTTATGGTAGAAGAGGTAAGTAATTTTTTATCTCAGTATTTTTATCTCAGTACAAAAGTTAAGATTTTGTAGCTGGTCTCTCTGGTTACTTCTCTTAATCTTGGCAGAGACCTTTGTTCATCCTTCAGGCACTGTCAGTCCTGTACGAACCTCCTTTGCAAAGCCATCAGGATGATTCCTGTGCAATTCATGTGGATAAATGCCCGTTCAATTGACTGCTCCTCAGCACCCTTCATAGATTAACACATAACTGCAGCAGTAGTCGAGCAAGTGGAGTGATCATGGGGGTATCTTCAGCTCCTAATGTCCCCAGCAATGTTTCCGTGGTGGATAGAGAGGAACAATATCTCGGTTCCTTCACATACATTATTTCATGGAGACTCAATTGTACAAGGTCTTGGGAAATTAATAAAATCGCTGTCACTGAACAAAAGACTCACAAGGGAAAAGAATTAATTCTACACCATTCCTTCTCAGTACTTGATACCGATTTATTTGTTTGCTCAGTGGCCTCATCTCCTTTCCACACACAGATTTCATCCCCTGATGGCCAGTGCAGAGGCAGCCGAAGACATTGCTTTGCCCTGGAAATCTCTGGGTGAAGCTCCACGCACTCTAAGAGAAGCATCAACCTGCACACCACACATGTTGTTTGTGTTTTTTTAATGTCCCATCATTTCTCTGTGGACAAGTCAATCAGACACTAAAGCCACTAGACCAGCCTGTGTTCAGATGAGTCATCCGTCTGTTTTTCCGCCCTGGAGAACTGCGGTGTTCAAACTCACATTGCACATCCCGCAGCAAGACAAAGACACAGCCGGAGGTACAGGCTGACAGACTTGTAAAGAAAAAAGAAATAATGTATTGAAATGCTCAGAAATATCAGATAATTTTTGCCCATTTTGCCTGCTTGTGGTTTCTTTTTGTCGCTTGTTTTTCTGGGTCCCCAGCACAGAGAAAAACAGCACCTCATGCCCAAAGATGCAAATCCACTGGAGAAAAACTGCATTTTCTGTCGGTTGGCAAGGTAACAAAGCCTGGCACCATTTTGACTGTTTCTGCTTTTGGCAAAACACTGATGGCTTCCTTGCAGGGGTGTTATGTACACAAGCATCGCAGGCAGCGTGATAACCTTCCCGTGATGTGACAAACCCCACCATTTAACCCCGTTCTCTGGGGTTTGGTAACTGTCAAGCAAAGCCTTAGATGAGACAGAGCGCAGCCGTGTAGCGAGAGGAGCTGGAGATTGACCTGCTGGCCTTTTCCCTCCCTCCCTCCATCTGAGTAGCTACTTTGCATTTTATCAGGTAGAATATCGAATAGCGCTGAATCTGACTTGTATCTGTATGACGCGGAGGTAGTTGACATGTTACTCCCCCGTCCTTGCCTGAGCCATGGTCTAATACATATCATCCACAACACACCACACCTGTACTGATAAAAATGTCCCTCCTGCTTTGCAATCGCTACTTTAGGCAGTGCTCAGTCACACCGCTTGCAAACTGCCCCTGCCTCCCAAACAAGTGTTTCTGAACTGTGATTTAAACCTGGAGCACCAACATATTTCACGTTTTGTAGAAGCAAAATGAAGCAAAAAGGTATCATTACAGACTTTTCAAAGATACGAAGGGGCAAAAATGGAGCATCATGCATATTTCTGTGCACTTAGTTTGGATGTTTCTGCACCTACATGCAGACTGGTCACTGGGTATTCATGTGGCTAATGCCAACCTTTGAAAACTTAACAGCAAGTACCTTCACATTTAGAAATTAGATTGTCACATAAATACCAAAGAGAAAGAGGTCTACCTTAAGAGAATTCATTTGTTTAGTCGAGGAATCCAAATATTATTTCTTCTCGTCACTATGGAAAAATCCTATAGGATTAAGAAATTTTGCTAAAGGAGCATTTGAACACATCAGACTTGTATGGGAGTCATCCTACAACAAAAGTCACATGAAAATATGATTACAGCATCCTGTAAGTATTTAAAGTAGTCCTGGGCTTAATGTATGTTCATTCTCTAGAAACTCCCAAGAATTAATGTTTTCAGGATGACATACATTCCCTTTGGAAAATGTAGGAAAATGCATAGAAATACCACTCTGATAGAAGTAACATTTCTGTTCACTTTGGAGCTTTCCAGAGTTGCCTTGACATATGAAATAGGAATCCTTCTAGCCTATATGAAGTGTTGCTGCACACAGAGCTCTAGCCAGAAGAAAAAGGAGTGGTCAGAGGAGCTGAAGTTCACAGCGCATTGGGAGTGTGGTGTTTGGAGGAGGCGCTTTCATGGGGAAAGACACTCTGCACGTGTGTTAGGAGTTGTAGATGTTGCCATTTCTACAGGTCAAAGAGCTTTTTATCTATGTTTTCCCTATTCTCTGAAAAATGAATCTGTTCTGAAAATAAACCTACTAAACCTGCGTTAGGTTGCATTCAGAACGGTTCTGCATTTAGCACTGGGTATAAAACCTGTGATAACCGGCAGACACAAAGCAGCGGGCAGGAAGGGCAAGGAGGTGAAAGGGGTACCTTGCACAGCAGAACCTAAAATTGTTCCCAGGAAATGTGCACAACCTGTGGAAGGTAAGTATTTCAATGTGCAACATCTGCGCTTCGCAGGTAATTCTCTTTCCTTTCCGATTTAAATTAGTGCAGCCAAATTCCCAGTTCTGAACTTGCTCTTCCGTCTGTTCAAACCTAGTAACAGCAGGTGATGAAACAAAGAGCTCCTTTAGTTTTCTTTATCGACTGTTTTTGAAAGTTACTAACATCATCTCGCTGCCTGTCTTGGGATTTAATCTATTTGGTAGAATTTCAAGTGACCTTTCTTTTGTCTGATTATTTCAGATACAACATGAAGGGTCGGACTTTCACAAAATTGGGTCCCAGAAGGGCTATTGATTAGGAGACAGATGACCTGCGCAAAGAACTTGCCCATTTATGTTCCTAAACCTTGTCCCATGGGTGGTTTTGTTCACTGTTTTCTAGATAAACCTGAAATAACCTCAGCACATAAATTTAACATGTTTGGGTGAAATCTCACAAGTTCCTACCCTTTCTTTACCTTTGCAAGCCAATGCCTGTTTACCTTCCCCTCTGTTCAGTCCTTATGAAAAACTTTTGTCCTGATTTACTCATTCTTCTTACTGCCTTTAAGTAATCTGTGTCATAGAGACTTTATTTTCCACATGGTGATATTGTGTCTTCGGTTTCTTTGAAGCTTTTATCCTACAGTCCTTAAATCGTGATAAATTTGGATTTTTATCCTTGCTACAGAGTTTTTGACCCACCTCGTGCAGCTGGATTCTGGCAGAGGCTTGGGGACCTTCCAGAGACAGATTGTTTTGCCACAAGCGTCATTTTAAGGTATTAAATCAGTCTCAGAGGTAAGGTGCAACAAATACAGAGGACAAACCAGCAGCACGGCTAACAGGCAGCTGTGAAGAGGTTTTCTCTGGGGATCAGCAGGTTGGCTTGACCAGATTTAAAGGGCTGGAAACAAAAAGGCATCCTGGCTTGTGATGAAAGATCTGCACTGGGGAGAGCCAAGAGGGGCTGTCAAGGCAGGTGGGGCTGTTATGGGGAGGCTTTCCTTAGGCATTATATGTGAATTTTACATCTCACATGCATCTTTCTGCCTGTCTGTCTCCACACGAGTGGATTTCCTCCAGTTCAGTTTCTTGCTAAACGTCTAAAGAGAAACTTATCCGAAAGGGAGGTGATAGAGGTGATGGGGATTAGCTCACTGGAGAATGAGATGATAGGGTGGGAAACAGTCCTGAGAACAGCTGGGGAAATGGGGATTACACAGATCACCCTACCAGCCAGCTGCAGATAAAATGCCCTGCGTGCCCTATAGACCCAGACAAAGTGAGCGTTAGGGAACCAGAAGAGAGAGGATGTAGGGAAAAATAGGAAAATGGTGGTAACTGGGGTTATTACAGTCAGGTTTCTGTGCTTTTGGTCTTCTTGCATTCATGGCCAATGGAGGTGGGAAAGGAGGAAACGCTACAATGAGGATATGATCTCTCCTCCACAACTGAACTAGAAAAGATCAGCATCTGTATCTGCTTTCTGTGATGCCTTCGGG
The DNA here is from genome assembly GCA_013400135.1 of Rhinoptilus africanus. Taxonomy (NCBI): domain Eukaryota; kingdom Metazoa; phylum Chordata; class Aves; order Charadriiformes; family Glareolidae; genus Rhinoptilus; species Rhinoptilus africanus. The sequence goes on from VXBO01008402.1 coordinate 159,596, forward strand.
GTCTCTGAGCTTAGTTTTGCACTCCCAGATCCTGGAACCCAGTTACTTTGCTCTGGGTCTCTTCCAAGGCAGCTTTAGAGCTCCTGCTGTATCACAATCTTGCTTCCTCGCTCTTTTTCTGATGGCAGCTGGTTCACTCAAGTCCTGGGAATCAGTTCTGAGCTGGGAACATTGCAAATGTTAACAGCCTGACTGCATACATTTTCCTGGAGTCTTTCATATGCTAAAAAACTCTCTCTTTGTGTTGCATGGGTTTGGAATAGCAGAATTATTCATTATTCTACCGTTATCATCTGGTTCATGTCCCAGTTTTATTCCAGTTTCTGATCATTGAATCCTGTGGTGGGATAGCACGCTCCTTAACAGCCTCCAAGATGGAATAACCCATCTAAGAAAGAGCAGTAAGTGTTGATTCCTATTTTCTCCCCTTAGATTGTACAAGGAGGCACATTGGAAGCAGGAGGCAAGACTTTATTTGAATTTTAAAGTGGGGAATTATTAGTGCCATGTGAGAAGAAATGGGGTTGCCCCCATATGAAAAATGCTATGATGTTAGCAAAACAGAGCTGCATTATCCGAGCTTCTCCCCAGCTACCAGTAGCACCTCTGTAACTGGTTTCAGCTGCCACATCTCATCTTGTCCTGCCAAACCCTGTGATCCCGCAGTGTCGCTGGCTCTTCAGGGACGCAACCGCACCCTTAGCACCCCTCATCACACTTGGTATTTTTGATGTGCTAATGGAGCAGACACATGTGGCTCTTTCCTCCTCCTCCTGCATGGCAGGGGAGCTCTGCCAGGGGCTGCGCTGCCGTCCCATGTCCCTGCCAGGCAGTGCTGCTCTCTTGCTGTCACCGTGCCACCCTCCCCTCGAGACGCTGCAGTTCACACTGTGTGCACTGGCAATAACTTTTTTGCAGAAAAGGTGAAGATTTGAGATGGGCCCTTTGCTGTGAGCAAAGTACAACCTATGCCTGACCCTACTCAATTCCCCAATGTGCCACCTTAAACATTTGGCTGTTAAATATCTCCTTAAAACTTTAGCAGTTCTCCTACCCTCAAATTGTTCCATTCTGCTTGGCAGGGGCATGACTGCAGCTCTTGCTGTACAGCCTCCTTCACCTCTGTGGGTCCCCAGCACGGGTCTGCCTTGGCCATCGCTCCGAGCCCACGTTCGCTGAGAGATGTGAGCAGAGACCTGAGCTGGGGTTGACTCTCCAGCCTGGCTGTGAAAGTGCATGTGGTTTTATAGCTAAAAATGTGCATGCACAGCCGAGCCTCCCACCTGCTCTGCTGCTATGGGTGCGTGAGGAGGAGGAGGAGGGATGCTGCACAGGGAGCTGTGCGCAGCCACCGTGGGCACGGCTGCAGTCTGGTGATAGGTTGCTCCTGCCCTAGCAATGCCCAGGGTCAGAAATCATCCCACCTTCATGACTGTTTTATCGGCACACTCGAAATGGGAAAAGGCACCGGAGAGAGTTGCGGCCGCCTCCGCGAGCCCAGCCTGTCCCCCGCCGCCCGCAGCCGCTGCGGCGCAGACTGCAGCTGCGATCCTGCATTTACCCACTAGACCTTGAAGATGTTTGACTGTTTGTTTTCCTTCCATTGCCATAAGCAAACTCACTGGCTGTGAAAAGGGATAAATTAGCATCTCCAAAGACGGAGTCTCTCTTTATTCTGAAAACAAGCAAAGAGGCAGCAGCAGCCCAGGCTCCCTCCTCCTCCCTCCCATGCCGTGCCAGCACAGCTCCTCGTGGAACTGGCCCAAACCACGCTACTCTACATTTTTGTGAGATGTACAGATTTTAAGCACTTGGCTGAGCCTGTGAACACAGAGGTCAGTTGTCGCTCCTTAGATGAGGCCAAGCAGGCTGATGACTGCATTGATTTTCAGCCTGTATTGCTCGGACTGAGGGCAGTAACTTGTGTTTCAAAGAAGTCTCTTTACACCAGATTGTTTCAGTCCCAGCGTTGCTGTCACAAGCCCATGCAGCTCTCTGCTGCTCACTGAGCCGCGTGGCATGAGCAAGCCTCGTCTACCAGGCTACCACAGAGGGGTGCCACACGTCTCACCTGGGGTGTCACCTACCCCGGGCACTGGCTTCTACTGGGACCTTTTCTGCTGGCCTCCAGGCAACTGCCTGCCTCTCCCGATGCGTGTTCTCCAAAAAGGATGTGTAGACTGTCTGCCTTTCTTGGCACACTGTGGCAAACTCTTTAGAAACCCTTCTGCCTATGAGACCCCTGAGGTAAGCAGGGAGATGCTGGGCTGGGGGCTGCTGCGCTGATCCCTCCTGGCACCCAAAAATCAGCAATGAGAACGGGAATGGTGGGTTTGGAGGTACCAAACACAGGGGATGCTGAACTGGACAGACTTATGATCTGTCCAAATGTGGTCACTCTCCTGTGGTTGCAAATATGTACAGAGAAAAGGCAGAAAGCAGATGAAGCCTGTGCTTGCCCTCTGTTTTCCAACCTTTCACCCACGCATCTGGCTCAGCTGTGCCCTTGTGCACCAGTGTCTCCCTGCGGTGGGACAGGGCTCCAGTGTCCCCCCCCCCCTCTGGCCAGTGGTGCCTGTCCCTCCTTCTCACTACAGATCCCAAAGCAAGGACAGGATGTGCAAAAAAGGTTGGTTTAGTTTGGATAAAAGCACAGTTGCTGAAACAATGTGCCAATTTTTAGGCCATAACACCTGTAATTTCCTCAAAGCACCATTCTGAATTCCCAAGTGGGGCTGTGTGTCCTGTTCAGGTTTCCGCATGTAATGGCACATTTCCTTATTACAGTAATGCACCATCCTGGATTTCTGTCGTGCTTTCCCCATCTCTAAGTACCGTCTCTACCCACAGCAAGGGCTTCTCAGCTCAGGGTGACCCTCTGCTACTTTGCAGCAGTTGTGACTTGGGTCCAGGAAATTTCCCTTGAAAATACACTGAAGTGCTACCAACGTGGTCTGGATCTTAACCCCAAATCCTCCCTCCCTTGGCATGATCCTCACTCAGCTATGGTCCACACGGCTTCTGAAAGGCATTGGCCAAAGTAAAAAATCTGTCAATGTAGAGGCTGCAACTGCTGTGCTAATGAGCGCTGTTGGTCCCGATGGGGCTGAGCCGCCTCGAGCAATTCTTTCAGCCTTTCCAGCCTCTCCATCCTTACCAGCTGACCACAGAGCACATCCCGCACTGGCAGCCCGCATCTGGAACTTTATTTATAAAATGACTCGTACAAGGACAGACAGTCCCGAACCACTTTAGCTTGACAGGGCGAAATTACTAGGCAGGGCACACTGAGACCTCTGGAGACAACTGGAGCTAATTTGCCAGGGGCTGGTTTGTAGGTGCGAAGCCTCTTTATGTGCTGCTTTAGGGAAGAAGCTCGTGTTCTTACACTGCTGAGTATATGCCAATGGATGCCACCAGGCTATGTACAGACTTTAATAAGAATTTTTCCCCTAAATTAGATGGAGGAGATGAAAATGGCTTGGCAAAATGACACGACCTCGGAAAGTATTCCCAGAGAGCTCTGGAGCAACTCAAGCACGGACACGCAGTAAATTATTCAAAAGGCTGCCTCCATTTCTCTGCTCCTATCCTTCCAGGTGAACTAAAATCCATGGGGTAGGATGTACTCTCTTCCTCCTGGGGTTATATTTAGATCATTCCTGCCAGCCACGGTGGGAGAAAGAGACCAACAGTTCCCAGCAAACACACAATGATGAACATCCAGAGGAAGATCCGGTCAATGACCATTGCGACGTACTTCCAGTCTTCCTTCACCTGGGAAGGACAGAGAGGAAAGGCTGATTATTAACATTGATTTGAGATTAAAACTTATGAAGACGACTAGTACTTTACTCCAAAATAGGATATTTTCCTTTAAGAGCAGAGATAGGAGGGGAAGGTCTCGTTATGTGTCGTGGCCTTATATGATGGCAAAGATTTATTCTATCAGATGCTGATGTGGGAGACGGATTCCCAGACTGTGTGGGTGTGCATGTGCAATCGCAAACCCTGTTCACAGCTCCCCAGGGATGACAAATGCCTGTGGATAATTAAGCTCATCTGCACACTCACGAGCCCATTTTCCACAAGCAGCAGCTGTAATTGGGTGTGTAAATGAGGCAGTGATTCAAGCTGGGGAGGGTAGGGCAAGAGGGAAAGAAATTACTCCTTTTCCCATGCTCCTACACAGATTTGCTTACAGATTAACGAAGCCAAACTCTTTCTGCGAAAGGATTTACAGCTTTGGGTGAGTAAGCAGTGAAAATGAACTAGCAAATTTTTTTAAAAAAAGTGATCTTGCTCACCCTGTTTTTTTCCCCACTTTTGTCTTGCTGTGGGAGGATTTTCCAGCAATTCCTCTCTGGGGAGGTCTAGCACTTATTAATACCATCAGGCGAGAATTGTAAATGGCTATTTCATTAAGTAAGAAACCACATACATACGAAAACCTCTTTTATGACATTGCTGTTATTAATTTCTTTCCCGGGGGGAGGACTGATCAGATGGCAAAGCTTTATTTGATACAGCTGTACCCATTATGATTTCCTACAATATACCACTTGGTGACGAATAGACCCGAGGGCTGAAATTTGGCACGCTGCCTGGCTCTTTAGGGAAAACATCTCAGCAGGAGCCAGCTCGAATCTCTTTGGTGGCCGTGATCGCAGCAAGGCGGGAGCGTGATGGAAGGAGGAGGTGGCAAAGCCAAGACTGTGCTTTGCTGGGGCTGTTTCACTGCAGCATCCAGTCCGTGACCATGTAAATGCTGCCTTCACCGTGCCCAAAGCCACCGCGTAGCTGCACCAGGCTGTAGCACCAGTGAAAAGCACAGCACATTAGTAATATAGCACTAATGGTACAGGCCTTTTTGTCCACAGATCCCAGCTTTATTTTTAAAAAGAGATAATAATAAGCAAGTAGCCAGAATATCAGGTGTCAGCTAAAAGATGATTCGTAGGAGACCTGGCTTGATTTTCTATATTTTTCTTAAGGATTTGCTGATTATACTGAAGAGTAATGTTAGTAAAGGAAGCAATCAAAATAGCCATTAATAGCAGATGATGTTTAGACATCAGGTATAACAGCAACGTCAGGTCCTAAAATATTGTGATACGTCAAGCAACAAAGAAATAAGCTCTGAGCACAAGACAGTGACTCTCAAAACTCACCCTGAGCCTTCTATTTCTTCGTCAGTCACAGAAGCAGCACTAAATTTTATCTCATACCTAGTGGGTGGTACAGGGAAATCATGATGTGTCAGAGGGAGAGAATATACAATCCTGGCTTCTGTGACCAATGCTGTGACATTTTATTGAGCTAAGAGAATCAGTCCTTGCAGGTAAGGTGTGTGCATTTACCTTATTTTGGCATGCTGAGCCCTTCATAAACTGTTCATGAGTCTTCCAACATATTTACAAAGTACCTGCTGTCACTCTGTGCCTCAATCACACCACGTTCAGCCGAAGCAATGCCAGCAAAGTGAGATCTTTAACTACGCCTCTCATTATTTGCCATGTGGACTGCCTGGTTAGGCATGTAAATCACTGGGATTTTTCCGGCTCCTTGGGCCAGATAAGTAGCTTTGTAAACTGGGAAACGAGGCACGCACTGGAGAGCATACCATATTTTCACATAATTTGTGCTCTGAACAAAGCATCTTAAATTTCAGGCATATCTGAACATTTTCAAAAGTCTAAGAATTTGTGAAATACTTTTGTGCAGTGGATAATTTTGTTCCCTTTAAAAATAGCACCAAGTTAAGCAGGTCTTTACTGTTCCATAGGCAGGGGGAAAAAACAGAGGTTGATCCTGAAGCTTCTAATCTTCCTGGGGGGGGAAACCATGTTGCTTTATGATCGCACAGCCTTTAGCAAATCCATCTATAATTAGGATGAGTAAAAGAAATAGTGACCCTTGAAATCAAGAGGAATTCTCTCATCCCAAGGATACATCTCAGTGGATAACTTCCCTTGGCTGTACATTTTCTGATCTGTTCATCACTTGCTGAGAGCTGGAGTGAGTCTCTGATACCTAAAATTCCTGGTGAGAAGGGCAGCTAAGGAAGCTCTGGATGATTGTGTTTATGGGATTCGTGTCTCATGATGCAACCAATATGTAAAGAAAATCTGAAATTGAGTAAATAGTTCCCCATTTTGGGAAAACAAGCTTTTTTGAGTATTCATGATTGTAAAACTAAGTGCTAGATCACACAAACGAAAGCAATGAACTAGATGAGTTTCTTTTTGAGAAAAGAAGGGGGAAATGGGAGAAGAGGAACAACTTGAAAAGTTCAACAGAATTTTGCTTTCAAATGTAATGGTGTATGCATAAATACTGCGCTCATCTTGAAAATGATGGCTGAGAGTGTGTCAGATGTTTGCAAAATCAATATCCAGCTTCAGACAGAGAGCACAGGAGGGTGAATTTGGAAATTATAGGGAGACAATGAAAAAAAAAAAAAGAGGAGGAAGAAAAGAAAATTATCTGGATTTTTTTGTTTTGTATTGCTTTCTGTCAGCACTAGCATTTCCCTGTGGTCCAGCACCTCACGTGGAGCATGATCCGCAGAGGCTTCTCTGAAAACATCTATGCAGCTGTCAACATCTGCCACCCCAACTCCTGAGCTGTATTTTGATTAGTTTTTAAGAAGCTCACTCAAAACTGTTTTCGCGAATGGATCTGGGGGCAGGAACCAGCTGACTCCCCCACACCCAAATTCCTGAAAAATGAGGGCACTTGGGGCTTTTCCCTGGTCGAGCTCCACACAGGTCCGAGCAGTGGAAGCGGAGCATCCTGCCCCAGGGTTTGAGTGGAGGGTGGAGGTGCCTTGGTGACATCTGATTGCCAGGACCCAGAGCCTGCAACCCAGATTAGAGCAGTCCTGCATGGTTTTATTGTACTTTGTTAAAAATAAACCCGTGAGATTATCCCATGTTTCCTCCCCCTCAGCTACATTCTCTCCCATTTTATTTTTAAGCTGTCTTTAAAGTCTTCCTGTTAGAGTAGTCTGGAGGTGCCCACAGGCATGAGGACAAGGCTTTCCAGACGGTGCTGTTGGTGTCTGGTTATTTGGCTCGTGTGTGACACACAGCTTGTTTTGCTTCTCAGTCTGTAATTAATTTCTAATGGCATTTCTATCATACGCTGGGACAATTCAGTCTTGCATTTTCCCCAGTGTATAATTGTGCTTGTATTGTTTGCAGGTATGTTTTTGTGACAAAGAAATGCCTCTTGCATTTCCCATTTTCTCTTTGCTGAAGCACTTAATTAAATGAGCTATTTACTTTTAATTTAGAAGCGCTGCCCCCGTGGCAATGGTGCTTTAGAAAATAAAAAAGACAGGAACTTCAAAAGCAGCTCTGTTCTCATTCTGGGAAGGTGCACGTCTCTGAAAATATTACCCAAGAGACAGCAAGTTGTGTCTCAGGGGCTGCAGCTGCATCAGAGGTGCCTGCTGATAGATTTGTCAAAGACTTCCATGAAGAAATGCCACAATTTGATTTTAAGATGAAAGCAAATTTCCAAGTACTGCTTTTTCCCCAATAAATTCTCATTTTATTAGATCAGTTCTGCTCGTTGCAGTAAATTTCAGTTCCAGAAGATCATATTTCCTTCTTCTTTGTCATTGCCGCCTGGAGAAAAAAATAAGTGCTTTCCCACTTGGCTTGACTTAGATCCAGACAGAGAAAGTAGTACTATTAGGTCAGTAACTATTCCCCCAAAACAGAAAATCCAAACTCTTCCTACAGTGCCAACCACAGCTGCTGGGGAAGAGCAGAGAACCGCGGGCAGGTTTGCAGGCTCTTCCTGGGGAGGCTGGTGCCTCAGTGGCCCTGGGGGTGACCCTTCTCCACTCATTGCTGGATGTTTTCCTGGCATCTTTGCTTGCAGGCTGTGCTGGCAGGAGGTCTGGTCAGAGCCCTCAAAATGGCTCCTTTTCTTCTGCTTTTGATGTTTAGTGCTGTAAATAGCTTTCTCCTCAGGATAATTGCTTCATTTCAAGAGGAAGGAGTAGTGGAAGGTATAAGAAGAAAATTCATGGCTTCTGAAAACTGTTTTCATTTTAAAGAAGGTTGCAATCATGGATTAAAATGAAAGAACCCAAGACATTCATCGACTCAGTTCATGACAATATCAACAAGCTTAGCAAAAAAGAAAATCAGTTGAAATGAGAAGTATTATTGGTGTAATATTCTTTCATTTGCACCACGGGGAACAAAATGAGTTAAAATCAACCGGCTTCCATGGGTTTACTTGTGATTTTTGCTTGGAGGAGAGAGCAGAGTTTAATTCCCGGAGTCCTAATGTGCTTGTGAAGTGCTTTAGCCTGGCAAAGAGTGCTGGGCTGTCAAGGAATGAAGATATGGATTCACAGCCCATCTCTGCCACAGATTTGTTCTGTGACCTTGAACAGGTCACGTCATCCCTGTATTTTGGCTGTCACTCTTCAACATGAGGAATAAACAGTTACTTCCTCAAAGGGATGTTGTGAAGTGAAATACATTAAAGAACAGAGGCCTCTCAAACTATGGTACCAAAGAGTATATAAATGGACAGTAGCACTTAATCCTTTGTTGCTGCTGCTAAGTGCTCAGTACTGTGAAAAATGCAAATAAAAGACACTCTTCATGCCCAGGAAGTCTTGCATAAAAGCACTATGACTTGCATTGGCTCTAAATGTCGAGAAATCAAACTGTAAGCACAGCTGAAAAAGTACCTTTTGCTGACGGATCCCTCTAGGAAAAGCTAGATAAGACTTTCCTTTAGCAAGAATACTAACTTTGCGTTATCATGTCGCTTCCTTTGCTATGGCCATAATTATCCTCCACACTGTATCCATAGTATTGCAGGGGAAGAGCTCCAAGAGGTGTGAAAGGATGTGGCATTTGTACGTGCATCACCATCTCCATTAAAAGAAATTCTTTCAGCATCTACTTTCCTTCTCTACTTGTAGCCATATTTACCCCTTCAGAGTAAGTGTGAAATTTGTCTGTCCACCCACCTTCCTGCACAGAGCCAACTGCGCCAGTGGAAGTCCACTAATGAGGAATTGCATCACGCAGAGCTAAACATACCCTGCCGTGTCCCCACGCTACTATGCGCTTCCCACATCCACAACCTATTTTGGGACTTTGCTTTCCCAGGCTCAGTAGCCAGAGTCAATGCCTAATAGAAAACAGAGCGTGAACTCCCCATCTGTCAGAGGCTTCTCTGTAAAGAATAATTCTGCTACGTTCCCACCAGTTGACTTCTTCTTGAGTCTCTTTCACAATCTCGGCTGCTTCTTTCCTACCTAACGACAACTTTACTCCTGTTTTCTGCTGGAGAATCCTGTTGCTCTAGAGCAGCCCTGAGCATGGTCTGGTTGTGTTGCCCACATGCCTGCCAAAGACCCCAAGGATAAATTCTCTGGCTGTGCCTGGAGTGGCTAACGTATTCAAAAGCCACACTATCAGGGATGGCTGAGCCGGCATCACCAAGTATAGTCTCCATATAGCCCCCAGGTTTAGTGGGGCTTCCCTATCAGGTGTTTTTTTTTTACTTACCCAAGGAGAGCAGGCTAAGTTAGCACACTTACTGAGAAATCCGCATCTTCTGCTCGCAGGTGGTCTGCAATGTAGTGAACACCTTCCACTGCCAGCTTCAGGGCTGGGGACATCAACAGCAGATGTTGCTCTTTGGCACTGTGAGTCTTGCTTCCTTGAGCCGGTGTGCCAGCTGCCTCGCTCTTTTTGCATTTACACTTGCACTGAGGGGGCTTGTGCTGGGGCTGCTCTTCATTTAGGTGGCACCGCTGGGATGCTGGAGAGTCAGTGGATTGGCCATTGGTCTGGGAAGAGTCCTCTTGCAGGTAGCAATACTGGATGCTCCGGGACCTACAGCGGATGCTTCCTTCCTCTGCCTTATTGGGGCTGTACATCTGCTGAACACTTAGTGATCTGCCTTTGGAGATGGAGGTGGTCTGGGTGTCACTCAGGGGGTGGCGTGAGGGTGGTGGAGAGGAGCAGGTCACCTGTACAGGCTCTGGGTGCAGCACAGAGTACTGCCCAGAAGGGGACTTGCAGGGAGGCGGAGGCTTGGCTGGCTCCTCGAGGTGGGCACAGAAGGAAGATGTGGGTGATGGCTCGTTACTCTGGGGGCTGGGGGAAGACGAGGTAGTGAAGTTGGGCTCCACTTCGGCCTCGGACCAAAGCCTTGGCGCGTTGGTTACTTTGTGCATGGATTCAATGAGCTTCTTGCAATTGTCTTTCACTGTGGAGGGACGTTTCATGAAGAGGAGGCGTGGGACAATGTCAAGGAAGATCCTCCTCACCCAGTCAGGCATCGTGTGGGTACGTGGGGAACGATGGTGCACGTTGAGCACGAAGACAGTGATGATGATAGACAAGGTAACAAATATCATGGTGAAGAGCAGATACTCTCCAATCAGGGGGATAACTAAGGAGGTAGATGGAATGATCTCTGTGATGAGCAGCAGGAACACAGTGAGGGACAGCAGCACGGAGATGCACAAGGTTATCTTCTCTCCACACTCAGAAGGCAGGTAGAAGACCAGGACAGTCAGGCAGGAGATCAGCAGGCAGGGGATGATCAGATTGATTGTGTAGAACAGTGGCAGCCTCCGGATAATGAAGGAATAAGTTATATCGGGGTAGATCTCTGTGCAGCATTCGTATTTCTTGCTGTTGTAGTTGCCCACAGCATTGATGATGACCCATTCCCCACTCTCCCAGTAGTCCAGCTGGTCCACGTGACTGTGCATGCTCACCAGGTCTATCTTGGCTTTGTCATAGGTCCAGGAGCCAAACTTCATCGTGCAGTTTTGCTGGTCAAAGGGGAAGAAGGTAACATCGATGCTGCAGGAGCTTTTATAGATAGCAGGTGGCATCCATTTAATTCTCCCATCATAGAAGAGGTGGGCCTTGGTGAGGTGGGTGACTGCAAAGTCACCGTCAGCACTGGGGAGAGACAGAAGATAAGAAAAGACTAAGGTTTCTCTGGGGCGTCTCAGCTCTGTTACAGAAATAGGATATTTATTGCCTGGCTTCCAAAAATGTACCTGGGAGCCGCAAGATGTACATCATGTGCTAACACTGGATCCATCCACTTTATCCAGTGGTTTTTTAACTCCGTTGGCTTGTGCAAGCCCTGAATTTGCATGCGAATGCCAGCCCTCACCTTGCATAAGCCAGATCCTTGAGGTGAATGTGCACAAGTTTTCCTCGAAGCTGTCCCATAAATGCCCTGGAAGGGGTTGAGTTTGGTTTAGAGAGGTGGGAGGAATCACTATCAAGTAGTGTGGCTGTGGGCTCTGCAGAATTGATTGTGACAGCTGCTATAAATGACATGGTGTTGGGTAATCATTCAGTCTCTTACATGAAAAACAGCAAGAACACCCTATTAATAGGAATAATGAAAGTTAATCTCCTGATTTCCCAGTCAGGAAGAGAGCTGTCTTTTATGGTGTCTTCTTACAGGACTCTCAACTGGGGTCTGTGAGCTTGCATAAGATAAATAGTTAACACCTTCGGATTTTATAGCAGAAAGACATTTTGCAAGCAGTTAAAAAGCTACTGCATAAACAAACAACATATTTTTTTTATTTGGATCTGCTTTTCTCAGCTGGAAAGCGTTGGAAAAGCACACTGCTTTCCAGCAGCATTGTGCCATGAACCCATGACACCGTCTTTCTTCCAGCTCATTGTGGGGACTGGGATACAAGCGGAGGAGATGAAGAAAGGCAACAAGAGAGGCAAGCGCACCGGGGATTTGGGGGAAGAAGGGCCACTGGGAAATGCCATTCTCGATCTGTAACAGTGTGGGAGAAAAGAGGGAGACCGAGGAACTCTGGGGACGGGATCCCCAGCCCTGGAGCCAGCCCTGTCCTCCACCTCCCTCAGCATCACCAGCCGCAGCTCCGCTCCTTCCTCCCGCCTGCTCTGCTGCTGCACTTGGAACACTGAACCTGCTGCTTGCCCCGCTGCGTGGAGGCCACAGAAGAAATTAGCTCATTAATAGATTCAATTAGCACAGAAGGTAATTACTGCCCTGCATGACCATGCCATGCCCTGTTCCTCCCCTGCTCTCAGGGAGGAGGATGTGGGGATGGTGACAAACTCCGTGTCTAAGGCCAAGTCCACAGGTACCTTCTGGGCAGCACGTCCTTCCCCCAGGCAGTGTCTGCACTATCCGCAGGCTGCGTTAGCTTACACAGAGAGGCAAAACTGAAGCTTTCAGAGCTGCACAAGCAACATATCTCCTTGTTTGAATAATCATCGTCATGGAGGCCAGGCATTTGAATCACAAAATTACACCTTCACCTGAAAATGAGCCAAGCTCCAACATCTGCAGCTTCTTTGTGCAGAGGCTGGCTGAAACCTCTAACCCTCTTTCTCCCTTGATTTCTACTTGCAGACAAAGGATTTTAGTATCCTTGGACAGTCGCGTCCTGGATCAAACACCCTGGTCCAAGCAATCTTAAAATGTGGGTGAGCTTTGGGTTGAGCTGCAATTTCTTTTCATCCTGAGCAAAATGTCTGTAAGGTTGAAATCCCAACAGAAAAAAAAAAAGCAGGTGGAATCTGTTTGTAGAGAGATACCCTCAAGTCTAGCTACAGAAATAGAGAAAAGAGCATTCGAAAAGCAGGGAGGGAATTGGGGACGTCTTACACACCCGGCTTGAGCTGCTGCAGAGCTTGGGGACACGGAAGGAGAAGCCCGTTGTGTGATGCCGAGTGGCAAACAGCAACGCTGCTAAACAAACGGGAAGCTGAGCAGGGGAGGGAGAGTTTCCGCTAAAAACTTGAGATGAATTATTCAGGCTGGTGCGGATAGAAAGCTCTCTGCTCCTGCCCAGCCCTCCCGGCTGGAGTCGATCCAGCCTGCAGCCGCTTTCCCAGCAGTCGGCAAAGTCCCTCGGTCCCGCACTGCTGCTTCAGCGCTCAGATGTGCCCTGACAGCAGCCGTACGAGGGCCACGGAGGGCCCATCTCTCCTCTTCCTCACCAGCAGCAGGATAAACAACACGGGGGTGGTCTGGTGGGGAACCGCAAGCTGCAGAAGGCAGAGGAACTTCCCTAAATTCATTTCTTCAGGAGACCATCCATTAATTCATATGCAAAAGGAGAAAAAAAAAAAAAAGGCTTTCTGATATTTCCTCTTGCCCTGGAAAGCATCCTCATCACTCCGTGATCACACTGACTTTCAGCGAGACTGGTGTGGTATTGCTCATTTTGGGAAAACGCAGCAGGATCTGGCCCTCAGTGAGCTGTCGTGGCTATCATGATATCTGGGCAGAGATCACACATGCCCTAGATCCTAGGATCACAGCCCAGATCTCTGTCTGTTGAGACAATTTTCCAGGTTGGTTAAATTAATAGTAAAAATAAACTCAGAATTATTGTTTGTGGTGGATGTTTCCTACACTCTTTGTTTCTATACTGAAAAGCCTTTGGAGAAATTTTGGAAAAACAAAAGCACACAAAAGGACCCAGTGCTTTTTGACTTCTGAACTGAACTTTTTCTAAAGCTTTAACATGTCTTTTTTTCTTTCTTTAAAAGACAGGAAAGCTAAAAATATGTACAAACCCAGACTGCTGTCTCAAAGGGATCAAGGCAAAACCACCATTGTGTTTTACTATGATGCAAATAAAACCAAGCAATGTCATTGCAGCATGCACCCGGCTCCTTTCTTACCTCTTCTTTCTTAAATCTAATTTATGCTCTAGGACCACTTGCTTTGTACGAAAACCATCTTTTTTTTCTCTTGGATTTTGCCTGCACTGTAAAGCCAGATGGAGACATGGAACACGCACAGCAAGTGACAGTCCAGTGTTTGTGGTTCTCAGTGGTTTTCTTTCTAAATCTCGATAGGAATTTGGAATCTAATTCTGCATTTAATGAGACCTCTGAGGCACGATTAAATCATTCATTAATGGAACAATATGTTTATAATTGGACTCGTATTACAGAAAAGGGATAATGAGCATCAACTAGTGTTTCCCTTCTTAGGTAGAGCAATGTGTTAGTGGCTGAATAAATAACACGTGTGTGTGGTTTTCCTTTTGAAAACTGCTGGAAAAGGGCACGAAACTCTTGCTAAAAATTCATCCACGAACAATAATTATTCACATAATTGTGTTTCATTCCCAGAAATGTCTTGTCTGGTAATTTTGCAGTCTCTGCGTGGCGAACCACACTCCTCTCTTCTAGATGTAACCAGTGCGATGCTGCAGATATAGTGTGTCAATTATTTCCATAATTGATCTGCTTCTTTGATGAGGAAGATATTTTTTAATTGCTTGCCTAATAAACCCAGCCTCATCGGCTCACACATTATTAGAAATAACACCGGTGCTGTCTTCCAAGCATGGCAGGACTGAAACCAAGAGCAGAACTACTTCTTGTATTTGAGAGTCAACTCATGACTTTGAGGAGCTGTAAAACACCCTGGGATCCTCCTGCCTCTCCCTCACAAACCTAACAAGGCTCTGAAGTAATTCCTGACTTTACTGGGCATGTTTGAACTTCTTTGCAGTTCAACGTGGAGATATCTGAGCAATTGTTAAGCAGGGCGCATCAGCCATGCTGTTGTACATAGACTGGATCGAAGCCACCTGTATCATGCAAAGACAATGTTCAAAGTTGTCTTAACCCTTCCTGCATACGTATAATTTTTGCCTCCTTCCCCAAGCTTACCACCCACACTGGACCTTCAAGCATACGCTTACTGGGTTGGAAGCTATGCTGGCTGGCACCCTGCCCACGCGGGGTGAACCTAGAGATGCCCTCATCCTGGGTGAGGCTTTCGTTCTGCTCCTCTTGACACATGAGAGGAAGCAAATAAGGTCACTGGGCTGTTGATGGTCTTCCAAAGCCTTTCTCCAATCTCCTCCAAGGAGTGACGTTTCAGACTGCAAATTGAGCCTGCAGGTATGACATTGGGGAAAGCCTATTTTCTTGTGGAAAACTTTGCTGTGGGAAAACCCATTCCTGGCCAAGTTGTGCCGACAGCCCTGACTGCATAACGTGAATATTTCCTTGGACAGGAAGATCTGATATAGTGGGATGGAGAAAATCTGCAGTCATTCCTTTATAGCGGTAGCACATTTCCATCTCTTTCAGTCTAGATCATCGTGTTGTGACAGTTGTCATCAAAAACCATTTGGAAGAAGGAGCGAGTGCAAGGTAAACATCACAACAAGAGCTTGAGAATTAAGATAGTCAGGCTCTCCTGATTACTGTGACCTGATGGCTCAGAAATCTGTCAGTGATAAAGTACTGGAGCTCCTATATTTTCATGTCAAATACTACAATACACACCGATAAAGAGAGAAGAGAGTTGCTTATTCCTTTGCCAATGGAAATAGCACTGCTGTGTTCTGCAGCCTTTGATTCCTCATTTTGAGTATAAAAGCTGCTCTTCCAAAATCTTCTAAGTTTATAAGGGTTCAAGAATGGTATTGTTTTACTGGCAGCCTTCAACCGTATTTCATTAAAAAGCTCTATATTTCATTAAAAAGCTCTGCTGATGCTTTTTTTTTTTCTTACAAGTTTCTATTTTCCCTGCAATTGGGAGATACATCATCCCACAAAATTAAATGTTTTCAGAATGCATGTAAATGAGGCATACAGTTATTTTAATTCCTGATGATACATTTTAAATCCAAACAGCGCTTTTAAAGCCTGAAAATTAACTGTATACATATATGGATATAGCTAGAATGTCCTCATTTAAAGCACTTTTCATTGAACAGTAGTAACCAAGACAAATTGGAGTTTCAAGAGCCCTTTAAAGAATGTACCCTGCACCCTTTTGGTAGACATTAAAGAGACGCTTCTGCAATGTTCAGATTAAAATGCTCTCCAAAGGAAAATCAGAGAATATTTCATTTAGCTTTTTTTTTTTTTTTTTGTGCTACCAAAATGGTAACTACAAATTCACAGGTTGGAAGGGACATCTGGAGATGGTCTAGTTCAAACTCCCTGCTCAAAGCAGAGTCAGCTACAAGATCAGGACCTCCTCTGGTTGGGTTTTAGATATCTCCAAGGTTTTGGCAAGTTGTGCACACAACAGATGTGTCGGTCTACGTTTTGGGTACACAGATGGAGGTGTCTGTGCACTGATGTGTACTTCTGTAGGTCCCATCCCAGCTTTTGCTACCTTCAGATGTTTAGAAATCATTGGTAAGTGAAATTTTTATCATTCCTCGGTAAAACAGGCGTCTATCTCAGAAATGGCTGCGCTACACTCATGAAATAAGCACAATTTTCTCAGAAGGCCCTAACAGTGGTAAATTTGTGCTTTTTCCTTCGACTCCTTCCTTTGACAAGCATCCTTGTCAGTGTTTTGTAGGCAAAACTCCAGCTTTTTCCTTAGCATAATGGCAGAAGTCCTTGGATGCTAACACAGCAATAGCCCATGAGAGCGATCCCTCTTATAGGTTTCTGTCAATTCCTGTATTATTGGATAGAGCTTGTCAGCAAACCTCAAAGGCATCTTGAGATATAATTTCTCTCCAGAAACACGGTTATTTAAACTCCCAGAAGAATCAGGAAAGCTTAAGTGTGAAGTGGTGATTACGGACCTATAATAAGGACAATCTGGTGCAAAAATTACACGATCTGCGCAAGTACACACTCACATACAAAGAAATGTCAAGAATGTTTCCAATATTTTAAAGGTTAGACTAGGGCATATTTTGGTATTTCTCCTCCAAAGAGCTTTGGGATGAGTCAGGAAACCAGAGTTACTACATAACTCTCAGTTGTTGCAAACACCATAGTGCAGTTCAAAACAACAAGCTGCTATAGTACAGTTCAAAAGAAGTCTTTGCTTTCTCATGATTTTCAAAAGCCGCCTGCCAAATGATCTTCTAACCCAGTCCGGTAATCCTTTCTGTCCATATTACCACTGGGTGAATTCCTCAAGATGTTTTCCGCTCCTAATTACAGAAATTTGTATTTGAATTCCCTTAGTGTATGATCTTGTCTTTTTTTTTTTTTTGACTATGGAGGCTAAGGCAGGGATTTCTCTTTGGAACAGCTAATACCAGAAAATATTGAGGAAAAAAAGAAAAATTTGAAGTCTGAGTGTTCCCGATAGTTTCTCACGAACATCAGGCTAGAGAAGACAAATGCTATCGTGAATATCTAGTTGAAAACTAGACAGGGAAGCTCACATTTCTAGTTCTCTGTCTGCCCATTAGGCTCAAGGACACAATCTGCCATTCCTCTGGACAGCCTTTAGCAGTTTCAGGGTTTTCTCCTCTGGTGTTTCTATGTTGTATGGGGTCCAAATGGCTCAACACAGTGGTGGATAATTAAACAAAAAAAAAAATTTAAAAAATTGAAATGCATCCCCAAGGGCTTTTTCCCTGATTAGACAAAAAAATGGGAGTTTTTTACTTTAAATATACAAAGGAAAACTAAAATGTACCATTCATGAATGGGAAAATAAGTCAATGCAGAGGATTAGATAATTCATTTATAAATGATTTGGTGGTGTCTGAAGAGCCTTTGCAGCCTCCGATAAGGAACAGCTGGCCTTCTTGGCAGAGGAGGAGAGGCTTTGTCGCTTCACTATTAACTCACACTCCTCTGTTATACATATGGTTTGTCACATCTAGTAGAAACTATTTACAGAGTCTTGGAACTTATCTCATCAAGCCTGAAAATTCAACAGCATATTAATTTCCCTGTAGGATATTAATTTCATTTTAGATTCCTTATGAATGTTGACAACTACATATACTCTCTAGGTCAAACCAGCTGAGTTTACTGATTTAATTTGGGCCTCTAGAGTGGATAAATGAAAGGTTTTGACAATAATGAGCTTAGATGTGAGAATAACCTCACAACAAGGGGTTAGGTTTCCTTAAAGATGTAAATCTTAAATCAATTTAAATTTCACCATTTCTATGTATACCCCAAGATGAAAATAAAAGAGGCATTTGTATAATCTCCTGTCCAGAAAGTCCTTTTTCCAAAAGATACTATCCCAAGCAGAAATACCACACTTCTGCCAGAGCATGTGGGGATAAATAAGTAACTCGCATTAAAAAGCCTGAAAGGTGCAAAAGGCCACTCTCTCTCTTCCCCTAAGGTCTCTGCACAGAATTCTCTTGCTCTTGGGGATTCAGATTTCCCATCAAACCTGATTGTGAGAGCAGTGCAACTATGATGATAATGACTGCAGCTTCGGATGTGTTTGATAGGAAGTTAGACAGAAGAGAGATGTATATCGCAGGGTAGAAAACAGTCCACACAAGACTGTATGAAAGAGCATGGGCGAATATAGCAGTAAAGAGATATAGAATTAATGGCTGGCTAATGTTTGGCGCCTACATCCATGTTTAATTCATGGATAAAGTAACCAATTAAAAATGCATGACAGACTCATGACAACTGACAGAGGAATGCATGATTATTAATGGTAAGTATGGATGGAGGGAGAGAAGCAACTGGGATCGTGCTAGCTGGGGCAGTAGATCTCCTCGCCCGGTAGCGGCTCCCCAGTCCAGTTCAGGTTGCTATCGGCCATACCTCCCTGCAGGCCAGCCTGAGTCAAGCATCCGTGGGCAAGGCTGAAAGCCTCGCGCCCCAGAGGAGCATAAGGAGAACATTCAGGAATAGCCGCTGTGGCCATCAGATCGGCAGCTGCTCCCTGGGGAGCCTGTAGTTGCTCAAGCGAGAGCGGCGGTGAACTAGGACAGCAGGGCAGAGGGACAGAGCCTGCAAGAGGCAGAAGCCAAAGGGTACCCAGCTCAGAGGTCTGGGCTGCTTTCAGCATGATGTCCCAAAATTTCTAGTGCACTAAGGGAGACCAAGACCTCCTTCTTTAGTGCTAGGGCCCTCCTTGTGTGGACCATGCTCATCAACCATGGTGAGCCAAGGGAGCAGACGCAGAGATGGCACAGCAGGCTCTTGTGTAGCAGCAGGTACAGCAAATGGATGGTTTGAAGCACAAAGGCCCCATAGATGATGGAGATCTGTGTAGCACAGTTTCCTTTGGCACTATAGTCCACCACAACAATCACCAGAACCTCCAAAAATAATAATCCCTACTACTGTCATTAATTATCCAACGAGAAGGACAAGGACATTATTTTTTTTTTCCAGTGGGAGCTTTGAACACCTTTCTTGGCTGCAATGTGAGGTACTTGTAACATAACATTCATGCTCAGACTGTGTCCCTGTAGGATAGGAAGGTCCAAGTGTCTATGAATTAGTCATTCCCATTGGTCTAATCTCTGAAAGGTGCTGTGTGAGGATACAGTGATTTCCACAAGGTTTGCAATCATTCCACACCACTGAGGATCAGAGACAAGCTAATGGGAAAGATAACAATTTCCATAGTCTCCAAAGCTCACAATCGCCTGGACAGATTCGTCCCTCAGTCTTTTTTTTTTTTTTTTGGAAAACAAAACAAAATCCTATCAAACTAGAACCAGGCAACTGTTTATTAAAAATGAGCCTGGCTTCCACTGTGTTTTCTCTGAGTGTTAGACACATACAGAGATGTTTTTATTTGATGCTTGCAGTAAGTGTTTTCTCTGGAGCCTGTGTTGGGGAGGGAGACTGGGATATCCTGCATCCTAGGAGACTGGAGAGCTCTGATATGATAAGCTAAGGAGAAAAGAGTCTTGGCACTTGGACAATCTTTCCAGGAATATCATCAGTCTCCAAAAGAAAGAAAGAAAACCACCACCTACTTACTCCTTAGGAAATGTCAATACAAGGAGAGATTTCAAGCATTTGGGATCAGGAACAAATACCTATTTAAGAATAATTCTAGAATGGTATTGGGCTGACCTGAAACCACTATTTGTAGACATGGAAGCCCGACGTGTTTCAGCATATTAAGCCCATCCTCAGTAACTGGCTTTTTCAGTTGATGGTGATGAGTGAGGGGAGAGCTCCTTGGTGCAATGAAACCGAAGAGGACTGAAAGCTCAAATTCAGCTGAATTGTGTATCTGGCATGTGAAGAGAAAACAATACCCACATCCTACACAAAACTTGCTGTCCGGAGAAAGGATCATTAGGAGAACAAAGCCCTTGTGATGACTGTTAGTCATGTCACTTCAGGCATGTCTGGGACAAATATTGTGAGAGTCTACATAGAATTCAACCCCTGAGAACAAAACAAGGAGGAACAACTTCAAGAAGCACATTAACACTGTAGGCAGAGAAAATTTGCAAGAAAATTTGCACTGTGGCCCTCTGGCCCCAGTTCTCACACTCACTTGTTGTACAGGACAATGTCTGGCCTCCAGATGAGCTCCGAGGGGATTCGGATGGATGTGACATTTTCATATTCTTGGGGGTCCCAGCGTAGCTTGTAATCATGCCACTCCTGTCAAAAACGAGGAGGTTAAAGCTGGGAGAGTTCAGATTACAAAGCCAAAAAAGAACATGGAAAAGCACACATTTTGGTGCACCCACCTGCTTCACCCACACGTTCGTGGTCATCATTTGATTTTTCTCATCCTGAAATGCAAGATCAGATATTGGTTACAGAAGCAGATGAAGCGGTCCAAGGAACTCATTAAATTTCTGTTAGTTGTACTTAATTTCTGTAATTACAGATCACCTCTGCAATAAATGTAAGTTCCATCTTGGAAATAAAAAGCAGATGTTTCTGTCATTTAACGTGGGACGGGGCACAGCTGCCTGATACCACTGAACAGCTGAGCCTGCACCTAAGCAATCTTGTGAGCAGACGGACTCAAATTTATTGGGATTTTTCTGGGTGCTGATGGATTCAGCCTAGGATGACAGGGACAGGCAGAAGAAAGGGCTCCACAGCTTGGCTTTGACGTGACCACCGAAGGAAGAGGAGTGCTGGTATATATCTCCTTACTCACCCGTGTGTGCGTGGATTACAATGCTCAGCTTCATCTGTGAGTAGTGTTTAGCACTTCTACTGTGAAACATTACCCGTCTGGAAACATGAAGCTCAGCAGTATTTCTCCTTCTGTCAAATACATGAACTTTGAGCACTATGGATTGGCTTTTCTGAACAAACCCAGGCTACTCTGCTGACACGTAACCTTTGGACACTCTGGTGTATACCCAGTTGGTAGACCTTTCCCTAACTCTAAGTACAAAGAGGATAGAAAGGCAGATCTATATATATACTTTTAAATAACGTAAGGCAGATACAATGCTAGCAGTACTGTAGCAGAATTAATTACTGCTTGCCGCTTGCCTTGCATGCTGCTTACAACCCCTATGCATATAATGAAGACTAATTATGTGGGGCAGAGCCTAGTCCTGGTCTGATTTAAGTGTCACACCAGAGCTCAGAGCTTATTTGTGTGTTTGCTTCTTTTCTCTCTTCCTTCGGTCTGGCATCAAAACCAGCTCAATTGACAGGGCTCATTTGGAAGCAAACTGCTCATCATTAACCTCACTCTTGTGGCAGTTCAGCATTAATTCTAAATGTTAAAAGCCAGGAGATTCATGGCAGAGCTATTATTCCTCCCCCTTACTCAGCCTCCTCATTGCTGTTGTGGCATCATGTGTAAAACCTGACCAGAGATACCCTCGTCCGCAGATTATGGACCAGAAGCCCATGGAAGAAGGAAGAATATAAAAAACATTCAAATGAGCAACAAAGATAGGAAAAGATGCAGCTGCTTCCTTGGTTTCAGGTATGCTTCCTCGGATCAGGAATGCCAGTGGAGGAGGCTGCCATGCTTGACCATCTGCTTCACTTTATAATTCAAGCATCTGAGAGCCTCCACCACAGTCCCTGCACTGAGGATCCCAGTCTCGCAGTTGCTGCTCTTTACTGGAGTTTCCCCCCCCTGGCTGGGTGCAGACCCTTGGTGGAAGCTCCTGCCCATCACTACTCCTGAGGGCTCTGACATCCTCCTGACCCAAGCCAAGCATGACTCCAGTCCCTTGGGTTCATCTCCTGGGGGATTTGCAATGTGCTAATGGCCGATTGCCTCCTCCGGCCACAGGGCTGCCGTCTCCAGCGGGTGATTCCGAGCGGGTGGTGGTGTTGCACTGCCTGGCCTCTTTTCTCAGGGTCAACACGGCACATGAGGTCCCGCAGAGACACAGGTTTAAGAGCCCAAACCTGTTCCTCAGTGGCTGCTCCTGGACACATGCTTGATCCCTTACCAGCTCTTTCTGGGCACAGAAAACCCTTAGCACACCAGGGTGAGGTAAGGACATGAAGGGATGTCGAGTTCCACATTGATTTTTGTCCCCCCCCCCACCCTCTTTTGTCAGCAGGAGCTGGAGTTTGAATACGGCTCTGATTTCTCTTTCAGACTTTTTGTCGTTGGGAGCTGAACGTGGATTCTAACAACTGCAGTGGGGCTTGCACCAAAACAGTGTCACTCTCGGGAAGGGGGAGAGACAGTGGAGGTGCTGCGGTGGTGGCAGGGGGTGTCAGCAGTCCCCAGCCACACAGACTGGGGCAGGAGGGGATGAGACCTCTCCTCCAGTCATACCCACTGGCCCCAGTACGCAGCTGCCTGCTAGTTGCACTTCCAACCACTGACGTGATTTTAAGAAGATTAATTCTTCTTAAGTAAACTGGGAAAAGCACTATGAAGCAGGTGTATCGATCCCACCCTTCCACGATTCAGCAGCTGCATAATGGAAAGTCTCTCTCATGCCTCCACAGACACTAATGTCTCATCTTTAGTCTTATCAATTATTCAGATAAGAACTCTACAACTTCAACATTAGCAACTGCAAACAGCCCCGGATCCCTCAGGCTGACGTAAGAGAGAGGAGGGGAATGAAAGACCATTTCTGGGCTGCGAAGCTGGAAGCTGATGTCTTCTGCACAAGGAGATGCCACTCTCTAGCAACTCATTTCCGATTGCCCACCTCCCACACCACCTTGGCTCTGTTTCCTCTGCATCTCAAAACTCTTACCCCAAAATATGAAATGCTGTGGAGAGTTATGGCTGTCCCACACCAGTAATGTCTTCCAAGTTGCATTACACTTTCTATTATCACCCCTTTCACTCTGCCAGACGAATACAGTGAAAGGTGACAGATCCTCCGAGAGCAAGGATGACACTTGTTCAAGAAACACCGACCTGGGAAGTGTTGCGTGCAGAGACAGGAGAGAGAAGCATGCAGGAGCAAGAGCTGCAGAAGCTAGAAAGTCTGTGTGTGTGCTTAACATCTGCAGCCCTGCAGGGATCTCCTTTGGGTTCAACATTTGACCCCAACACCCTGTGATCGAGTAATCCCTTAAATACCATCTCAGTGCGCATCAGTCCCAAGTGCAAACCACTCCGTTTTGTACACAGTGTATGCAGTTCACACACGTGTAACTTCTATCTGAGAAAACATTCAGAAATAATTTTCCTGTTAATATCTGCCAGGTTAGCTAAAAACCCTCAAAACTTTCATTTGCCTGAAGTTCCTCAGGTAAGATATCTTCCAGAGATGCGTAAACCACTGTTCCTATTACCTTGTGTAAACTAGTGTTAATAATTATGGCTCAAATTCTAAATAAGCTATTTGGTATTTTTTCCTTATCCCGGACTCTCTGGCATTACCAGTTGCTCCACTGCTCTGCTGTGATCAGTCCTATGGGTTTTGATAAGGAATTTGGGATTTTGCCTATACTAAATGAAGAATAAAGGATCCACTTGGATGACCAGCTACTCACATGAGTCATCCCTCATTCCAGCAGGGCTCTCTGCATGATAAAGCTTCTCTGCTGAGGGTAAAGTCTTCCCAATCCAACCCCAGATCAGCCAGTAAAGCCTGTGTGCCCCAGGAGCCTCTCCCCGAACCCCAGCCCCATTCATCTTGGCCATTTCTTGCACAAATGGGTTGCACTTACGACATCGATGAGCTGGGCAATGGACAAGCCGAAGCGGACGAGGACCACATCAGAAATGTTGGCGACGGGGCGGGACCACTTGTTATAACCGGAGAAGAGTTTCTTCAGGAGACGCTCCTCTGCGTGGGCTCGGGTTTCCACGTGGCCGAGGGCTGCGGGGGAGGCATGGGGCACAGTGGCGTGAAATGCGTGTCGGTCCAAGCACCAACATACCTGGAGCCTTCTCCGGGAGGGGACCCTGTGCTAACCTCAGTGACGGGCAAGTAGGGACACATGGGAGGGTGATGCCACCTTAGTGACTTGCCCTCCCGCTACCCCAAGCATTGCCTTGTATTTCTTCACTGTAGCCAATTCCCAAAGTAGAATTTCCATTGCACAGCAGGATTGGTCTGCAGAAAGTGGGGGCATCAGTAAAATCATTTGAAAAACCCCACCTGGGCCATTCCCCCTGAATCTGGTTTAATTTTTATGGCCACTTTGAGGCAAGTTTCTAGCACTGAAGTCTGCAAGCAGGAAAGAGGGATGCTAAAAGGGCAAGGCAAAACCAAAAAGGCAGCCTCCTGCTGGGAGCTAGGGATTTTGGATCAGATTTACACACAAAAACTGGCATCAAATGCATCAGAAAAAAAAAAAAAAAAGCCAGACTGAAATTCAGCTCTTCAAACTAACCTTCGTAGCTGATCTTTCACAAAAACAGCAGGTGAGGAAGAGGACGGGGGAGAGAACAAATTGGAAAACAAGAGCGCGGTTTCCCTCAATAAGGACTTTAAAAGTTGTAGGCTGCAAGGAGCAGCCCTGACCCTGCACGTACGCTACAGGAACCATTGGAGGTGTCTGTTGGTTATTAAAAATTAAAGCCACCCTGCTTCCAGGGGGCTACTGAGGGAGCTGCGCTCCTGTGGCAGCTGCACAGAGGCATCCTCCAACAGGGACAGGGGGAGAGGGAGCCGGGGGCTCTCCCTGCATCCCTCCTGGAATATGGCTCCTACTTAGTCTTTAGCTGCCCTGGATTATACAAAGGGAAGCATTAGCTGAGCGCTGGCTGTGCTCTCCCCAGCCGGAGCTGTAGCCCGGAGACACATTAACACACTTTACTCAGGGAAGAAAAATCCAGGCAAGAAGCAGGATGCTGAGCCCCTGCCTGTGTCCTCCCTCCTGTCCCCCTTCCCCACCGCGGCTTTAACCCTTTCCCCATCAGATCAGGCAAGGAGCAGAAAATAAAAACAAAGCGTTGCTCAGTAGAGGCTGGTGTTTAGGGAACCAGCAAGGATAAGGCAGGAGGATGCAGGAGCAGGGGAGATTCCTTGCTGATAAGGACCAGTCTTTGCAGCGTGCCTTTGAGAGGGCTAAGGGAGAAAAGAGCTAAAGAGCAGAGCAGGGGTAGAAAAGCTTTCTCAAACTTACCGGGGAAGATGCTGGCACACAGCAGGAGGAGGAGGTTTCCTTTAGACACAAGAAATCCCATTGTGGAGCAGAGCTCAGGCTCTAGTATGCAGAGTCTCCCGTCACGGCAACTTTTCCTCTCTGAGTCTCTGGATCCTCCAGCTTCATTCCCCTAAAGTCCTTTCTATCTCTCCCTCTCACCTGTCTCCGGGAGGGGATAATAGCTGGTTTGTTTGGTTTTTCTTTTATCTTCTAAGCGATTCCAGCTCGTTCTCTGTGAGAGATGCTCTTCCCTGGGACACAGATGCAAATATACTTGCAAGAGATGCGTGAAAGCAGAAAGCTCCTGTAAAGAGACGCAAAATGCACAGCCTGCCTGGGCTCTCCTGCCTGCTCCGCTCCCCTCTCCTATGGGGTGCTTTGGCTGCTGGGGTTATTCGTTGCTGCTGCTGTTTCCACCCTTCCCCCAGCCCTTTGGGCAGCCTTTGCTCGGATTCTGCTGCGGACGGGCCACCAATGCCCACGCCAGCCCTCCGTGGAGCAGAGCGGGAGCAGAGTATGTTTGTATATTTAATGTAGTTAGACCTGCCCACCTCCTGCTGAGGAGGAGGAGGAGGAGAGAATCCGTGCTCTCCAGCAAACAGACTGCGGGGAGGTAAACTTTTAGCATGAGAAATAAAAGGGGAAGATCCAGAGCCCAGCTGCAGCCAGAGGTGGTGGATATGGGGCCATCTGGGATCTTTATAACACCTGAAGCCCAAACAGTTCTTAATTAATGAAAGCTGTCTGTTTAATCTTGTCCAAGTGCTTTTCAAAATCACTCCTGTAGACGAACAGGGTAATTATCCTGAGAGATATTTCTGGCCTGGGCATGTGTCTCTGCTGTCGACAGTTGTTGGGCTGATGAAGCTGCCCAGGAGAATAGGGCTCTGCTCTGCTCGGTGCTGTACAAACACGTCCTACAAACACAAACATTAGTCTCTGCCCATAAGCAACATGCAAATCAAAGGTGAGACTGAGTCAAGAGGTTACCTGAATATATCTAGATACTTGAACATACCTTAAATATATCACAAATAACTCCGTTGAAGTCCTGAAGATATTTTTCTGGAGGAAAAGATAATTCCTTGTGTTAGTTGGAATTATCACTCCAGCCCTTCATCTCGCATCCCTGATTCCTCACACGGGAGACATGGAGTAAAGCCCTCTCTGTTTCATTTTAAAACTAGCTTTGATATTAACACAATTACTTCCACACGGATAGCAAATGGATTTCTTTTTCAGGCAGGGGTAATTTTGCCAGCTGCAAAATTAATCAAAGTCTGTTCTAATAATACTAGCTACATATTTTATGTGTAATAATTTCCCTACTCCTGAAGCATCTCAAATATCTTCCAATATAATAGATTGCAGGCTGAAAATGGGGAGGATGAAAATCACAAGAGAAATTAGGTCTGTCGTGAGATTATAAATAATGTCAGTGTAGTACCAAACTCGACTTGCCTTATCTTTTCTTGTCTTATCTATTCCTCAACAGTTGTCAGACTTTTCAAAAGGCAAACCCCACCATATTTTCCAGGGGGTGTATGGACTCCTGTAGGATTTGCCTTCCTTGCTCTTGGTGCCCTGACCCTCATTGCAGCACCTGAGCACCTGTGACACGCTATAAAAATCTGTAGCGCTCCTTCCAGGGAACCATCCAGCATTAATTCAATAAACGGCAGATGTGGGATCAAATTAACTTAAAGCTGAAGCGTGGGTGACATCCTGAGAGCCAGGTCCTGTGCAGCACTTGGCACTTCTCCTTCCCACAGCCAGCAATAGGGAAGCAGAAGGGCAATCATTCCTCATCAGGGTAAATCCAGCATCACTCAGTCACACACTGCAACCACACGTTCCCAAACACCCATGCAGCAACCAGAAAAACCCATTTCTTTAAACCTCTCTGCTCTATGAACCCTGGAAGGAGGGGGACATCACCTCGGGTTGAATGCTCCTCCGCTCCTCGCTGGGTCCAGCGCTCTGCAGTTCCTACCGAGCAGCGTTAAAAAGGGAAATCCTGGGTTTCAGCCCATCTATTCCAGCAACAAGCACCAGATACAACAAACCTTACAAATTCCCAAAGGCTCATGGTGGGAAATAGGATTTTTAAAGGCCATTTTTCAAGGGGGTTGATACTCTGCACGGGTCACACATTGGGCAGCCAAACCCAAGGGAGCCAAGATCAGCTATTCCCTTTTGAAAACCTTGGCCATAAATAATACAGGTATCCTTGACTACAGGCCCTCCTGCGCAGAGCTGATTCAAATCCCATGGACGAACCCCATCCATCTTCTCCTTGCCTCGCCTTCTGTGCTGGCGAGCAAATACTGCCTTCGGATTAACCCTATAAATAATTTTGATTAAAAAAGGATTTCCTTCTTTTGGAAATTAATCGTAAATCATCACTTCCTCTAAGTGAAAGGTTTATCCCTCACCTCCCTGACCCTGTTTTTATATGATGAGGGGAATGAGTATATTTTACAGAGGTTTCTGTGCCTTGAAGTGACCTTGTTAAATCTCACTGCCAGTTTCTTTCTGCATCATTGGGCCATAACAAAATTTCCATCAGCTCCTCTGTGTATTTGGAAGGCAATGTTGTCTACTGGTACATGTGCAAGGGGCTTAGTCTGACTGGGGCAAAAGATGCCATTTAAAGAATTTAATTTTTTTTTATTGTGGGAGAAAGCTGCAACTCCAACCTGATACTCAGGCACCTGGCTCTGAGCCTCCGCATTATTATTATTATCTTCTTTTGTCTGAAAAAGACACGGATAATTTGGGTAATCCAGATGTTCACAAAAACTGAGTGCACACATCCCAGCTATTGACGATTGTAGACTGAACTAAACAGGACTAAGGCAGTGCTTCCCCCCGGGTTTTCAACGAAACCTCAGACTTGTCCTTGGAATAAGGGCAAGGCAGTAACGAGCTCAGGTTCAAGTGTTTTGTGTCATTTAGTAAAATTCCATGATTTTGTGAGGATCTGGTAACTCTGGAAAACTCTCTCTTGCATTCTGCACTCTGGCATAAATTTTCCCCATTTTAGCCCTTTCTAGTTCAATATGGAAAGAATTCACCTGCTGAAGGAGGCAGAGGCATGCTGCACTAACAGGGAATCGAAGGAAACATGCAGTCCTAGGAATTTGCCCTCTCTTTCTCCATGGTCTTGTCTTGGATGTCACTGCCAGCTCTCCAGGGCAAGCCCTTGGCCTCTGTTTATTTTGTAAAATGTCATCTACAGAAGTGGGACATAATAATGATAATAGCTCCTTATTCGTTCCCTGTTTGGGCTTGACACAGGGGACAAAGCCAGTTAACGGAACGCTTGAGAAACATCCTCTTTGTGTTCAAAGGTGATCTGATTTTTTATTTCCTTCTGTCCACTCCTGTGGATAAAGATTTCCCTCCCCTGTTCCTAACTGCTTTGTCATCAACAGAGACTTCAGGTGAAGCAAAAGCAGCAGGAAGAAAACCAGCACTGAAGGGGGAGGGATCTCCTTTCGGTGAAATGTGCACTGAAACGAGCAGAGGGACATGCGAGGCTCTTTCCCTCTGGGGAAATCCGCAAGCACTGCTGGCCTCACAAGAGTGACTCTGATTCGTTCAGATGTATTTCACATTGTCTGTGCCAGAAGAGTTTAAAAGGCATTTTTAACTAAATCAAACATTTTTACTGTGTAAGAGACTTTTGGCCATGCAGGGAATATGAGACACCTGAATGGGAGTAAAAGCAGCAGAGGAAAAGCAAGTGTGGTAACGATTATTGCCAAAGCAGTAGATACGGTTATGAAGCCCAGGCTTCTTTCCTTCTTGGAAGCTGGCTGTGGAGCGGATGGGTTTCCAACCATACAATACTGCTGTAGCCTCTTATTATTTCCTGGAGCACCCTCATGGCAATGATCAGAGTTTGGGGACAAAGGCAGTGTCATGGCTTTACAATTACAGCATCCGCAGCAAGAACCCGGCTTTCTATTCATGATGAGCAATGCATCTGGCGTGAGATGCTCCAAAGCTGCATCCCCCGCGTAATTCCTTTCTAGACTAGTTTCCATCACGAGGTGCACACAGTGAGCAGACAAAACTGGCAGCCCCTTGCCTGGCAGCCCGGCCCCGGGTACCTGAGGCCACCGCGGGCACGTGCCCTCCAGCCTAGGCACCACAGTCCTGACCGAGGACAGCCCCCACGCTTCCAGCCGTGCGGAGATGCTTATTGGGACATAGAGCAGATAATACATACACTCCACAGCAGGGCAGTCTTGCTAATGCAACATCTCTCCCTCCTCTCTCTCAGCTGATTTGAATCCAAGCGCAAGAGCTCTAATGCATTAACCTATTGTGTTGCCTTGAAATTCTCACGCGTTACTGAGATGGGAGTTAAGGGAGCTCAGCTCCTTGCAGGATTAGCTCCATAACGAAGCTCTGGGAAGCATCCAGTTGTAATTTACCTCTGGCCAGGCTGCACTGATGAAGAGCAGGGGGAATTCGCTCACCATCTTTGTCTCCTGGCTGGTTCCCACCTCTCTCTCCTCCACAGCTGTGTAACATGGCCATGACCTTTTTCTCCGACACTGATTCATGGTGTCAACAAAATGCACTAATCCAGGCATTTCTTCTTCTTTGGATTTCTCCTCTTCCTGTTCCTCACTCAGACATATCTTGGGAATTTCTGAATAAGGTTCATTATTAGTAAAGCAACAAGAGGGCTTGTGATTCTCTCTATGCTAAAACATAGCAACAAACAAAGTGAGCCAACCATTGAAAACAGAAAGGAAGCAAAGCAGCAAGTCCTGGCCTCATTAAGGCTTCCAGCTCTACAACTATTAAAGACCTCATGTTACAAATCAGATGAACCTCTACGTCTTATTTGTAAATGCCAGACTTCATTGTAAAGAGCCCGTAAAGAGCAAGGAGGCAGCTTTTGCTTCTTTCGAGATCCAAGAAGATGGATTTTTAAATTAGAGAACAGAAGTATGTCTCTCCAGACAAGTTTGTTCTCCAAGGATGGCTTTGGTTTCACTGCTCAGCTTTGTAGATCTAAATTAGGCTCTTGTCCTTCCTTACCAGAGGGCAAATGCTGCCCAATTTATTTGCTAAGGAAATCTGGAGGTGACTGATTGACAAATCCTTCCCCTTTTCTCTCCATAATCAGCAACAGCTACAGATCACATCTTCCCAACCAGCACAAACCTGTCCGAGGGCGCTGCATGCTATGAGCAAAGCAGGGCTCGATGAAAGCCACAGTGCAATTAGCCAGATGACGTGGCTGAATATGTTACAACTTCCTCCAAGCTTCTGGCCTGATGTATTAATACGAAGTGAAATAAATCTGCTGAAAACCCCAGGCTATGAACATCAGGGGCTCAGTGGTGCACGTACCATCTGTCCAGCTGGAGATTAGGAGCTGAGAGATTCTCCACCCACCTCAGTTGAATCAGTGGAGCTCAGGAGGTGCCACCCTTATTTGAAGCCCTTGATCTCAGTGCATAGACATCATCTAGAACATCCATGCCAGGCATTAAGACTGAGCAGAAGTTATTTCAGCCAAGCACGGAGAGCAGAGAAGGACGATCCAGGCCTTCAGAGGTCTGCTTTGAGTGCTCTCACCAAAGCTACTGTAAAGGCGGGGATGAGATTTGCCAGAGACAGACCCTGCCCCAAGCTGCATCTTGATGACTTCAAGCTTCGGTTTCATGCCCACAACAGTGTGGATGTGATCTGTGTCCTCTGTGCAAAAATCAGCATTAAAAAATGCAGTCAGTGCTAAAAACTTGGTCATAAATATTGTGCTTGGCATCAGGCTTTGGCCATAAATATTTCCTTGGTTAACCAATAGGAAATGATAGCTCTTAAATCTCAATTATAGTTGAGTAGTAACTGGCTCTTGTTCATTGGCACTGGGGTCCTGTCTTTCTTGTGCAGGAAATAAGGGCAGCTTTCCCACAGCTTCTAAGTAACCCCAAAAAGATGATTTCTGGTGATTCATAGAATTCAACAGCATTTTTGTCCCTGTCAAGTTTGGAAGGGCTAGTATGAAAAAGAATAAAATATATATGTGTGTATTTACTTACTTAAACTCTGTCCAAAAA
The DNA here is from genome assembly GCA_013400135.1 of Rhinoptilus africanus. Lineage (NCBI taxonomy): Eukaryota > Metazoa > Chordata > Aves > Charadriiformes > Glareolidae > Rhinoptilus > Rhinoptilus africanus. The sequence continues at coordinate 190,935 of VXBO01008402.1, forward strand.
CTGCCTGCAGTAGAGGTTGTAATGACAGTTCTGTTCCAGCTTCTTATTTTTTTCATCAATCTCCTCATTACTGGTTGGATCCATTCATATATAGCTGACAAACAGTCAGGATGTGAATCTTCCAAAGTACTGTCCAAACAGGAGAGGAATTTTTTTTTTTTTCCAGGAAACTCAGGGAATTGGGGGTCATTGAGTTGCTGCCATCCTCTGTAGTAGACCGGCTATAATCAAGCCAGACGAGATGACCTTTGGTACCTATTATAGAGCCTGCATTCAAAGTTTTTTATAAAAAAAAAAAAGGGGGGTTTCAGAGCATCATTTTTTTAAATGGCTGACAGACAAGCTGCGGCCACACTCATCACAAGGGCGCCTGATCCGGGTGCTGCATCTCTCCAATGTGCACCTGGGGAGGTGGAGAATGGGCAGTCCAAGAGCTCCAGAAAAACATACCCTAATAGTCTGAATTAGGGCCAAAGATCCCGTCATCCCTTCACAGACCCCGGCACATCTCTTTTTGAAGAACAGATAACTGTTTTTCGATAACTGGGATGGTAACACCTGGTTTGTCTGCATCCATCACCCACGTTACTGGTACCTTCAGGCTCACATCTTCTTTCTGCTCATTAAGACACATGCTTCTATTATTTTCCTGCTGACTGGCCTACATGAAAAGAAACATCAGCCATCTGTTACTCCCACAGTTTTCTGGATCTCAAAGGTTTTGTTGATTAAGGAGGAAGTTTTTCAAAAAAGCACCCATTTCCCACTGATTTCCAAAAACTATACTATCTTCCTCTAAAATTACAGTTTCTTTGCCTGCTTTCAAAGCAGAAGTCCTGCATATTAATAACGCACCGGCCTCTACTTGGGTCCAGATCCTTGTGCAGCGCGTGTATTTGTACAGGAGTTATTTGCAGCACTACGTACTGCTCAGCCTGAGCAGTGGAACCCAAACACTTGATTTCAAGTGTCTTGATCTTTGGAGATCTGAACCTTGCCCATCCAAGTATTGTCTGTAAACAACAACAGTCTCTTGCTACTTAAGAACGTGATTATTTTTTCACAAAAATATGTTATTTTTTTGTCTTTAAGGCTCATCCTGCCACTCTAAATACCCAAAAGTGTAGGGATATTTATACCTGTGGTGCTTCTTATTTTGCCAGTTGGGTTGGCATGACTACAATAAGTTCCCTTCCATCGTGATGACTCTAGAGCTTGGAATTAGCATGAACATACTTTAACGTATTTTATTCCTAGTTCAATTCTTCTTCATTTGGCAGAGACTAACGTCCCATATGGCCTATTGTTGGACCCTGCACCAGCTGAAGGGAAAGCATCTTTGATTGACACTTGAAAATACCAAGTTGTGCCTTTGGGCTGGCTCAGGCTGAAAATGCTCTTGGCAAATGGAAATAGTCATGTCATTTTTATTTCTCTGTTCAACAGGAAGAAGACATTTTCTACACTGAGCAATATACATAAAAGTTCATTCTCTAAGGGGATAAAATATTCCTCTTTTGATGTCCTGTAGTGTATTTCCAACTGGAAACGGGTTTCAGATCAGACATTCAGCTCTGAATGGAACTTGGGAGAATAGAAATCCATTCCCAGCTCTGGCCTCCAGTTCAAAAATCAAATGGCTCCTTCCTTTACAGAAGAGAACCCTTGGCCTGAATGATCTCCTGCTCCATGGGCTTGAAACCCTTGCATGGAATACCCACACCCAGGGATGGGCACTGGCATATTTCTTTTTGTAGACCACCTCCAAAAAACATAGCGACATGTTTCTACTTACTTTCTTTGAAGTCTTCAAGACCATCCAGACCATCAGGAGTAAAAGTTCACCCATCCTTTCAAATTTTGGCATTATGAACTAGGAGAAAAATGAAAAAAGACTGACCAGACTATTTCACACAAAAGTAGGTACGGATAAATGAACAGCAAATAACAAAAAAAAACCCCACTACCCTTGTTAGCAGGAAGGCTTGTGCCAGCATTTTTCTCGTAATCCTGATGAAACCATTTTGGTGCAGTCAGAGAGGAGCTGACTCATTTGTGGGCTACAGCAAGAAGTAAAATTTGTGTAAAAAAAGAAAAGGTGGGCATGGGCAAATTATCCCCTCTGCCTGTCCAGAAAGTGCTCACAGTAGAATATTTGGACTCCTCAAATATTCTCAGTCGTGGTCTTGTTGTTGGCAGAGGAACCAAATCAGGCTCTTGGAAGAGGAGAACACTGAAATCACAGATTACATCCATTTTGTGGGACGGAAGTGTTGGTGGATGCAGAGCTGTTCCTGTGTGGGAGCAGTTGAGTTTGATCCCATGGCTTAAGTGCGTATAATGTATCACACACATATAAACTCCTTGAGAAAAATAGTTTTTCAATAGAAAACAGACAGACAGCTCCACACAGCACAGAATGGGGGGAAAAAAAAAAATCAATCAACTATAATAGCAAATATAAAAGGCTGGGCTGCCAGGACTTATGAGCCATTTTGCTCTCTAGTCAAACATCTCCAGCAGAAGGGGCTCCTGTGGTGCGTTCTTTCTGCTGGAGAGGGATTTCTCATCTTTGTCCTTAATGAATACTCAAATCATTGAGCTGAGCTTCGAATTGTGCAAGGAAAAAGAGTGCTGACCGCTAAACAGAGAAACAAAAGAGCCCACAAACATGAGTCATACTCCAAAAAGCAGGAGGTTTTCTAAAAAAATCATAGGATTAAAACACGTATATGAGGTTCTTTTCAATCCTCTTTTGTCCTGTTCTACAGAAAGTGTACACTTCACTTCTTGATTGAGACTTTTTACAGCTATAAGAAAGAAAAAAGCCCTGGAGGTTCTGAGATGCTTATTTAACTTCAGTGGCTGAGGCTGTTGCTGGGACATGGCAAGTCCTGCAACGTAACCCTGACACCCGGCAGTCCCAGCTCGCAGCCCCTTTCCCAGCAGCAGTGTCCATCCCTCTGCCAGTGCCGCTGCTGCATGGTTTCAGGAGAGCAGCAAGCTTAGAAAGCCAAACCTCTAGCCCCATTTCAGCACGGTTTGTTCGACTCCGGAAAATGTTGTATGCTGGAACTGTGGAAAACTTCCTAGATTTGAAAACCGACATAACTAACTCATTGTTATTGTTGTTGCTGCTAGGATTTGCTGCTTTTTATTTTCTTCTCCCACGAGCGAAGGAGCTTTGAAATTCATGAGTGTCTTTCGTTGAGGGATGTTTGCTTCAAAGGACTGGCTCTGTGAGCAGACCCGGTCATTGTTTGCTCCTTTATTCACAGAAGGCAAACACAAATGTATAAATCATGCAGGCAAAAAAATCAATGAGGTTTCTGAGGGGGGGGATTCACTGAAGCTGGTTTTGAAGGCAGAGCGCGGCTCAGCTCTGCTACAGCCAGTGACTCATAAGTACCAACCACACCAGCCCTGCAGTTTATTAAAAATCAAGTCAGGTCCCCTGCAGAAGTGATGTTATTCTAATACCGCAATCATTTTTGGCAAGGTGTAAATTGCTAGGTTGCAAGGAATGACGTTGCCCGAGGCAAGCTATCACTTTTTTGGAGGGGGACAGGAGATCATCTGTGGAAGAGAGAGCACAAGAGCAGGCAAGGGGCTGACAGTCTGAATATTTCCGTCAGGATCCCAAATGTAGCAACCACAGCTTCGGTCAAAGACAATCATTGCTAGGATACAAGAAAATCTGTCCAGAGCCATAGCAACAACTTATTACAAGCAATTCCCCAAACATTCCAAGGGATGGTTCACCCTCAACTTCTTGGTGTTTCTCCAAGATACAAACATCTGTATACAAATAATCTAGCTGGTAGCTGAGAAAAAAATGATAAAATGGGGAAGTAGCTGCCTATAAAGAGAATCCTGCAAAAATCTCTGTTTAGGTGGGATCCAAGGGGGTCAGAAGCGTTGGTCCCAACGCGGGAGCTCAGAGCCATGCACATCCTTTTCCTTTATGCACATCAAGTTGTGCAGCCATGCCAAGGCTCTCCTCGCCCCTCAGATGCCATCCCTGTCTGTGGTGGGGACTTTAGCCACACTTAAGGAAACACTGCACCGAAAATTGAAATTGATACTCCATCACCAGTGAAGCTGTTGGGGGTTTCATGCAGCCAAGGCTAGAGACAGCCCTTGGCTGGCTAGGGACATCCCTCGCAAGGTAGATGAGGGTAGGACCTCACACCACATCCTCCTGCAGGGGCGTGCTGGGCACAGTAAAGATTCCCACACAGATGGCAAGATCAGCAGTTCAGAAATGCCAAGCCCCTAGTGCAGCGAAAGGCCATCAGAGGCAGGGCCAGAAGAAATCAATTGGAGAAAAAGACATTTTTGTAGCAAGCCTCCCCTTTTACCACCCTGAGAGAGTCCAACAAGCCTTCCAATGCCATTTTGACCTGCCTTTTTGAGTGCTGCTGTTTGCTGCCTCCTTTCTTTGTTTGCTGCAGCTGAATTTCCCATCAGACCGTCCCTGAGCAGCACCTGATAAGGCAGCACAGGGCAGCGTGTCCACCGTGGGACAATCTCTGTGTCGAGGGGTTCAGCTGCCACTGAGAAGGTGTCTGCACTCAGCAGGGATGATCTTCATGCCCAGGGCTAACCAAGCCAGAGCAAGCTTGCGCTTTGGGCATCAGCTGTCAGCAGGGATGAGTGTCAGGGTTTGTGACAGCCCTGAGCTCTGCTGCCCTTTGTCTCGCCGTCCAGGGTGTCACCACGTGCCGTGCTCAGACTGACTTGGCAAGATGCTGACTCCCACCAGGGTGGCTTAAAGATCTCCGAACCAGGCCAGAACAGGACAATATGTGCCAGAACATTTACCTGCCTCTGCATCTGAATGGCCAGCCCTGAGCGAGGTGAACCTTGGAGGAAATCAGGCACATTTGTTTTGGGCCGAGGTGAGGGAAGCGCACACTTTGAGGATCTTCATCCAAAGGCTTCGGAGCTGGAGCCGCAGCAGTACACAGGGTTGGGAACACAGGCTACAGGAACAGAGTTACAAACACTTGCCCAGAGCTCCTTGCTGGGGTTTATTTCATTTTTAAAAAGGTTTACGTGACAGGGAAGGTTCCATGCAGCTGATGTGTTATCCACAGGACTCTCTCTAGCTCTTTTGTAAACTCCCAGCCTGAGCCCTTTTACAAACAGGTTTCAAAGTAAAATTCAGTGACGTACAGGATAGGGGAATTCAGGGAGAAAGATGACTACTGCAGAAACTGGCTTTAACTCAGAAAGGCTGCAAAGGCTGAGACACAGACATCCCACCCCTGCTGTGCCCGGCAGCTACACTGGTCCTTCGGAGCAAGATGCGTGACCGGACCCTGGGACAGTGGGACCTTTGCTGAGCGCCTCCCACCTGGCTCCAGGCGCTGGTTCCATTATCAGACCATTTGATGGCTTTTTATTTTTTTATTTCCCCTAAGGCTGTCAAACACTCATTAATCATATAGTGACAGGTAACATTGCCATTGCCGTGTTGGGGCTTGACTAATTGCAGCATATCAAAGGCAAGGAAGGTCTAATTGCCCTGTGTGAAAGCCAAATGAAGGAACAGGGAAATACCCCATGTTTGGGGGTGGCAAGGACTAGTGCCCAGAAAAGCTGGGATGCTGCTTGGGCCATAGCATTTGGAGAATAGTGCTCCAGAGGGGGCATTTCCAATGTCATCCCTGCAAAGGCAAGGCGCATTTCTGGATCCTCTGCCTGGAAGTGGCTTGGAGTTGGGAGCAAGGGAATGACCCATGGGGTCTGTGCTCAAAGTGACACAGCCACTCATGGACTTTCTTAAGAAGGCTCAAGTCAATGCTTGACTGACTTTAGCCTTCCCTTGGATAGGGATGAGCGAGGTACAGGGGAACTGTTAATATCCAAAAAGGCCAAGTTGCCCTACGGAGCAACACTTCCCGGTGCAAAGGCCTCCAAGTGCTGTACAAATCAGAAAAAAGAATCGTGGGCTGAGCACAGTCCCTGAGACTCATCCTCCAAGGCATGGGGGCTTACTAAGAATCCACCCTTGGGAAAGCCAGGGCTGAGAGCATCTTCTGGTGAAGCTGGGATGTCCCCCCATGCCAAGGAGGACAATGACTTCCAGGAGGATCCATGTTTCTAGGCTGTGGTCTGCACCCCAATGGTGCCAGCCACGTTCTCCTCCCAGCTCACGCTTCTGGGAAGCAGCTGAATTTCCCTGCATTTCCCAGATTTGGCACTCACCCCCCACCTCTAGCAGGGCAGTCCCTTTCCCTCGGACCCCTATTTTAATTCACCACCTCCCTTCCCCGGATCTGTTTGCCTGGCAGAAGATGCTACATATGAATGATGCCACGTGTGAATAGAGCTGGGAGCTGGCCTTTAGGGGAGGGAAAAAATGTCAACCAGAAAAGTCCGAGTTGGTTAAGTGAGCACAAGGGAGGCTTTGTAAGCCTAATTAGAGTTAATTAGAAGTCCTCCAAAGCCATCCACCAAAGCCCCGTTGAATATTTATTGCCCTATTAAGGACTGTTCACAGGTATTCTCCAAGATGACTCATAGTTTTGGGGGCAAGGCAGTGATATATGTACTTTTAAAGCAATTCTTTTCCAGAATTGCAGTGTGCTGTGGCATTTATATGATTTTTATTATTTTTTTTTTAATTTAATAGGGAAGGACAATGACTTTTCTTGGGATATATATATATGAGAGGTGACCTAACCTTAACAGAAACAGTGGTTCACCTGCTATTTCTACAACAGTTTGGAGATACATTGAGGAATCAGGATGCCATTTGCACCCTGAGCTGCATGTAGCATTCTGTGCAGGCTCAGGGAAGCCGCTACTCATATCAATCTCTCAGGAGGAGGGAAAAGTTTCTGGAGCTAGAGCGTGCAAGTCAAACAGCGATATACATTGCACAGTCACAGCAGCTGCAGATTTAATGGCGCTAGCTCGTTTGGGTGGTGGGCCCTGAAGCCATTAGAAGAGAGAAGGTACGGCCGAGTTGCTGGGTTTTAGTCTGGGCTGGAAAGTTGGGGTTTTGAAAGTCTTTAGTGATACCTGCCTGAGAAAGCGTTACACACAAATAAAACTTTCTGAGCCCAATTCTCATGAGGCTTGCTTGTGCAATGCCTTTCCTTTAATATTATACATTGTGCAGCCAAAAAGCCTTCCTATTTTTTATATTAATTCTAATGTAAATTTGTAAACCTGATATTTGCAGGTAAAGTCAAAAAAGAATCAAAAAAGAAATGGCAAGCAAATCAAACACAAAAACAAATCTCAGCATCAGCTTTAAAGCCTTACAATTTTAAGCTCCTCAGGATTTTTGAGGCACTGACACATAGGTTTGCAGAAAAGGCGTTATGCACAAGTCATTCATCCCTCTCCCACCCACCCAGCATCACATGTTGCCCCCAGTAAAGGCAACTGCCCCATCTGCACTGGGACGAGCACCCACATTCCCACGTGAGAAAGACTGAACAACCAACACGGGCAGGGAGGAGTGGGAGGGAAGGAGAAGTTTAACATCTCCAGAAATCCAGGCAAGAATGAAAGTTGCTGCAGGGCATGAGCTGTGCAGAGGGATGAGGTGGGATTTCAGTGACTTTTGTGCTTTATTTTAAACACGGTGGATGTGCTTTGAGAGTAAAGATCATTTACCAAAGTGGGTTTTCGTGCTCCTGACCCAGAGACCAGCAGAGGTGATACGCGAGGCTCTGCTCATCAATAGCTTTGCTTCAGCAGTTTCAGCACTGAAAATGTTTGACACATCTCACCATACAACTGTGGTTAAAATTATGGGACTCATGTCTCTGAAAATATACAGGTACCTTGAATACTCAGGATCCATGTAAAAAAAAAAAAAACAAACAAAAACTTAGCCATTGACCCCTACACATCACCTATGCTTCCAGGGAGAGCAGAAAATCTTTTGCACACTTGTGGTTATACAAGCCGTAAATCAAACCTCCTTCTGACACGCATCTCTGGAAGACACACAAGATAAATATAGAGAAGGCAGTATCTCAGCTAATTAAGCTCTCACAAAGGTGAACTGATGAAAGTTTAATTAGCTGGAGCACTGCTCGCCCATGTTCCTACTGCAAGGGTGTTTAAATCAAAGTCATCTTCATCTGGATCTAATTTGCAACGTCCAGGAATCCAGAGGGGTGACTAGTCTTTCACCTTTTGTTGGAAACAGCACATCATCACAAGTATGGGGAAAATAAGGTAATGACGTCATCAGGGCTCCTCCAGGCAATGTGTTACATTTCTCTGCTGAAATTATTCATCTGTTCTTTAGCTTAACATTGCAGCTCTTTTTACTGAATATGCTCAGCTCAAAAATTCTGTGGCTTAATTGATTTTGAGTTTCAGTCTTGGTTTAGTAGAGAAATGCTTGGAGAGGGGCAGCAAAGGGTCATGGGGCATTGGGTGACTCTTTGCTAGTGAATCCCATCATGGGGGATCCACCTGGAGGTTACCTGAGCTACTGGTTTGCTTCCCCACAGCTTGAGCTTCTCTTAACACCATTTTAAAGAGAAGATAGACTGGAATTTTCCAAGAAAGGTAGAAACCACAGTCAGACCTGCTGATCCCAGCCACGGCTCTTCCCAGAGCTGGAGCAGCACCATTTGCTCTACATCAGCAGTCTGGTGCTGGTGCTGCCACGAGCAGCAGGGAAGCCTCATAAATCAACACAAGTGTTAGTTTTAATTAAATCTCAAAACCATCAGCTTCTCTACGATACAGTGAAAATACTAGATATCAGTTGAAGACTCTCCAAAGTTTGAGAGTAGAAGTGATCAAATGCACATGGAAAAGAAATAAACACACGGCAACTATTAACATCTGCAAATTTGGTTCTTGCTGCGTCAATGCCTCCTTCTCTCAAAAGTGCAAATCTTCCTTTGAGAGCGAAGCACAGACTGGGGCCAAAGTTTCTGGAAGTTCCCAAAACTTTTTCCTCCCCTTAAAGAGGGGAGGCCACTGCTGGCCACCACCATCCCCGCTTTCCTCCTCCACCTGAGACTCCCCCACTGCCCCCACATTTACAACTAAATAAGAGAATGGAAAGTTTCAAACAGGTTTCTAACCCTTTCCCTAAATTTGGCCTCTTTCTGCCCCTCCGATACAACCCAGCGTGCTGCTTCCCTTCTAGCACACTGCTGCCTCTTCCTCTGTCACTACTCGTCCCACAAGGCTCTGAGCCAGACGGTGGGAAGCACAGCTGGAACATCCAAGGAAAAGTAAAGATAGAGACCATCATCATGCTTCTGGAGCCAAACCCTGATAAACAGGAGGTCCCCTGACTCAACATTAACAATCACTTTCCATGGGTAGAAAAATCAGCATTTTACTAGTTATTCTTCTATGAACAAATAGACTCCTTAGCTGGACAGACAGGAGCTATGTAAATGGATCAATTTAAATATACATCAGTAAAAAGACATCTTCCCTCCCTCCTTCCTTAGATTTCAAAGTCAAAAGGGTATCCTAATTCTGCCTATCTCTGTCTGAACACATCAGCTGTTTTGGTCTACCCATATGCAAACTCTTACCCCACAGTAAGTGAGAACTAATTGGAAATGGTTTGCCATAGATGATTTAAAAATATTTTTTTCCAAAAGCAAACCTTGTGAGTCTGAGGCTGTCTAGGCTCGAGTAATTAAATTAGAGGGGAGAAACATTATTGTAATCTTATCCACAGTCCTTTGATTCCACAGTAGCATTTTCCCACCAGTATCAACAAACAATTAGTGTTTTTGCTGAAACTTGTTTACACTTGCTATACTTTAAAATGAACAGAAGATATGGCTTAAAAAAAAATTAAAATAATTAGAGGTAAACAGAATATGCTGGTAGGAAGGAATTACATAGTGCCCGGAAGAGAACAATTAATACCCTCTGTGAAGTTGAGTAAGAGCCACAAAATTCATTTGTATCCTAACAGGATTTTCCTTTATGAAGGAAAATATGAAGTATAAATCAGCGATTGACATTTCTCCGTGGGGAATAACTGAGAAAGAGTGACATGTGACAGATGGCAGAAAAGTGACAGTACACTTGGCAGAGATGTTCAGATCATTTGTTGACAAGGAGAGTTTAAAAGCTTGAACAAAATGAGATATTTCTGCTCACACATTTAGTCAGCTAGCGTTTAACTGGTTTTGTGATGAAGGCAGAAAAATGCTATTTAAAGTTTCTGAAGATCTGAAAAAAATAGCTCTCAGAAGAGCATTTTCTTTAAAGTCCAAGTTGTGAAAAAATGATAACGCACTGGCATAACATTTTCTCCAGGATAAGACTTGAAAGCCAGCACAGGAAATAGGTTAAATAAACATAACTTTACTGTCATAAGAAATTACAGGTTTGCGTTTTCCCTAAAGATTTTTTTAATTTTAAGCAGGCAGTAGAAACTCTTTAAAGCCTCACTTTAAAACCCCATATTTATATACAGTCTATATGTATATGTGTGTGTATATATATGTAAAATATATTTTACATATAAATGGCTAGATAAATAAATATAAAAAAAGACATATATGTTTTATTTTATTTTCTCTCAGTAAGAGGGACACTGGAGCCTGAGCAATGAGGAACAGCAAGAGGAAACTTCCAAAGGTGCCAAATGGGATAGGGGACAGATGAAGCAGAACAAAGATTCAAAGTCCACCTCTTCCAAAGAGGTTTCTGAGGAGTTCAAGAAGACAATACAACTCCTGCAGTTTTTTGTGCGAATCAGCTTTGCAGATGCTTGCAAAGCCCAGTCTGACAGGAACAGGTTTGGATCATCCCAGACTGGCTTTCCATTAGAAGAGAAGTCAATGACATGAGGTCTTCAAGAGCTGTGTAAAAACTGTTTCTCGTACACAAAGTGAAAGATTCCTGTTTAGCGCTGGTTACAGGTTCCTGTGACAGCCGTGGTAAAGCTGACCTGACTCACATCAGAGAACATTTGATGTCTAGAAACTGTCTTAGGAGATAACAAATGTGATCAGGCAATTACAGTTTGTAACAGTTTGAGAAGCCACCAGTCAAGTGAAATACAACAAGTAGCCATGTGTGCCTCCAACCCACACTGAAATATGTTCACCCACAGAATTAGCCTGTCTGTGGACTCAGAGCATGCATCTGGTCAGATGAGACCAGTTAAACCTCAGTTTAATCCCGTGCCACCATTGGCAGTCACCTTACGGATGACTGACATATCTTCGGGATGAGTCTTCTGCTGCACACAACAGTTTGCTCCAAGGACTGCTCCATCTGGCAAGGCAGTCCTCTTCTACAGCACTTACAGGCAACGACCCGCTATGGCCATGTGTAAGAGCACCATCTGGTGACTCTTCCCACAACAAGAGCATCTCTCTTCTTCCAACCTGCCTGCAATAAGTGGAACCTCCAGAACACGCTGCTGCTTGCAGTTACGCACCATCCATCTGGCCAGGCAGGAAAAGGGGATTCCCCGACCGATTCCTCCTGGTGCAACTGAGAAGAGAGCCATCTCCTCTCAGTTTTAAGAAGTGGAAAGTCCTGTACAAAACTAAGCAAACCACTGTTTGCCTCAAGTTGTATCAAATGAGTCTTATCACTTCCACCACCCCATTTAGGTTCATCTCCTACCTGCAATGGTTTTCCACAGCCATTAGCATTCAGGACAAAGTTCCCTCTCTTTAATTGTGCCAGCAATAGATGCTCCTTGCTGCATGAACTCTAGCTCTTTTGGTTTGTTTGGGTTTTTTTTGTTTTGTTTTTCCCTCCTCCCCACCTTTCTCCTCTCAGGAGTTTGTTGCATTATTTACTGGATGCCATGAGGAACACAGGGGTTTGTCATGTCCCTTCTGCTCCACTCTCCAGGAGCTTGAAAATGCGTTTTACTTATTTTGCCTGTTCTGAAAACACAGGCTTTTTTTTCCCCGCTCTGTCCATGAAGATCTTTGCAAGTTCCACAATTGCACGAAAAGAAAAACGAAGCAAGTTGTTTTTGAGCAGGACTCTGGGGTATTTTTATGTGGCTGTTCAGGAGCTTTGACCTACCAGCTCTGCATGAGCAGGACTATAAGCAGATGGTTTCAGCAGAGCTGATCTTGCCTTAGGGTAGGTGAACGGATGAAGCATTCTTCCAAGGTCTGGAAGTTCATGTCTTCCTCTCTATTCCAGGGACGCAGCCCACACAGCAGGCGATTCCCAGGGGTTTTCTTTCAAGCATAGATGCATAAACCCCCTCCTCCCTGAGCATCTTTGTACCCAACCACTCAGACTGTCTTCACAGCCAGTGGGGAGGCTCTGCCATCCCTTTCAGCCACCTTACATCCCGTTGGAGAGAAGGCGGCAACATCTCAGCCTGATGGCAGGGAAAAGGGCTTCTAGCAAAACCTGTCAGCTACAGAGAACAACCCCTGGCCTTTCCCTATGGTGAATACACATCATCGCACACCGACTGGACCTCAGAGGTAAAAAGCAAGCTTAACACTCCACAAGAAAGCATAAACTCTTGCCAGCAAATCATGGCATCGTGGCGGAGCAATTGCTTACTCCCCCTGATGAATGTGTCAGCTAAAACTTTGCCCCAGAACTGTGCCAACCAAAAGGGCAAAGTCAGGGTAAGAGGCCATGAATTCTTGACTTCTGGACATATTGAGACAGGCTTTGTAAAGCACCTCAGTGTAATATGTGTTTTGGGGGAAGAAAGACAAGGAAAAAAAGTGACCTATGCTGTGTTATGTTAATTTTCAGTTCTTTTGAAAAGCCTGGAATGCTCCGATAGCTTTAAGGAAACTTAATTTCTTGAAAATTGTTAAATCTATCAGAGATCTGTCAGGGTTGTTTTTGGCACTGGAAGCCCATTTTACCCACCCAGCTTATTTGGTGTGGGTGCAAAGTAGAGTTACACTCATTGCTTTGTTCTTTTCTTCCCTAACAGAAGTCTCAACAATTTATTTAGACAAATTTGGATGAGGTAACCCCATGCCAACCCTCACTTAAGGGAGGGTATTGAACAAACCGATAGAAGTGTAAGGTGTCATTCATCAGCCTCATGCTTGCTATGAGGCATTAGGTTTTACTTTTGCTGGAGTCTTAGCTTTAAATCATTCTTCCATTATCTGTTTGCTGTGATTTAGCAAGGAAAAACAAAACCAACAACAAACCAAACTTCAAAGCCCAGCCCAAATATTCAAAAGGACTTGGGCTGCAATAGCTGAAACCAGCTAACCACACTCGTGGCTAATCTCCTTTGACATTCCAGCACAAACAGTATCTGCAAAACATCTAACAGTTTAACCCAGAATTTGTCAAAGCCCAGGCATTAAATTTCCATCAGGTACCAGCAATGGATTAAGGCTGTCTCTGATGGATTGGTTGACCTGCTCCAGAAGCTCACAACCAAAACCAGCAGGTGATGGATGGAAACCAGTTCATCTGGTCCCTTCCTCATTAAATTTAAAATTGCAACTGACCAAGAACAGACTCCAAAAAGGACATTTTTCAGCATTCAACAGAGGTCTTTTTCTGCTCTCTCCAGATAGAAAAGAAAAATCTTTTATCTAAACACTTTTAAATACAATATGCAGTGAGGTAGAAGTACTCAGGCAGGACAGGACCAGTGGGATGTGCGTATGGAGACCAGCAACAGGCTGTTTCGCTGTGTGACCAACCTACTTGACTTCTGCAGCATGATGCAAATTTCAAATCTAACACTTATTTGTTTAATAATAATGAAAATAATTAGCAGAAATACTTGAAAATCTCTGCCTGAATAAACCCATATCTACAGTTAGTCTGGAGTGGATTTAAATCCCTGAGAAATGGGGGACCTTCCTCGTAAGGGGAAGGTCTCCGTGCAGGATCTGCTGCAGAGCAGAGTTTGAGGTTAATGCTCCATCTCTTTAAGGAGGAAACAGGAGGCTTTAGCAGGAATGAATTTTGAACCTATGCAGACTGTGAGGTCTGTGTTAATAGGGTTAACAAAGCTTCATATGCTTATATATGCGTGGGGGAGCACCAGTTTTTTAGGCTTATTGACCCTAATAGCTGGTTGGTTGGGATAATCGTGCAGCAGAGAACTCCGATTTCTGTATGTTGTATTTGTTTGGAAAGCCTGGAGCATTTCAGAGAGAGGACCACACTCGGGTTCGAGCTGCTCGTTCAGGCTGGACCAAAGAGGATTCCCAATTCCACCTCCTGTTGTGCCCCAGTTCAGTGGTGCTTTGGCTCAGCCTTTTGCAGATGAATTTGCTGAGGCCGGAGGGTCAGCACAGCAGGGAGATAACCTTGCCCTGCAGGAGTGGGCAAGGTTATATAGTTCATCAGCCATTCCCTCACATGCACAACAGCATAGCAATGAGTTGCTTCCACCCTTTCCTCCTCTTTAAAATACTGTACTTTTATGCCAGGGACTGCCTCACTTCGAAGCTCATAAAAGAAGTTTCATCTCAGTCTGTGAGACGAAGGATCTTTCCAGAAAGTACTGGGAAAAAGCAGCCCAGGAGGGAACCCTATATGCTTTAAATTAACTGCAAGACTGGAGCACCCACATGTTACCGTCCACGTGAGAATGCTGTTAACTGAAGTCTTTTAGGATGACTCTCAATACTACGACATGACTTTCTACATAAGCACTGAAATGCGTGCAGATCTTCTCACGCGTGCGTTTGACAGAATGCTTAACATTTAGCTAGAATCTTGGTTTGCCTAACGTCAGCCTTCTGTACAAAGCACGTTGCTCTGATTACAGTTAGTCACAGCCACAGGGTAGTCAGGAGTCACAATGCTGAGACCCCCAGCGCGCTCCTCCAGCCCTGCCCGGGGAGCTGCGGTGGGGTTTCACTATCACTCTGTTCAGCAATGCTGAGCACAGGGCACAAAAGACGAACAGAGACAGAGAAACTGCAATCACACAGCCTACAGGCAAGGACAAAGCCCTGCCTACAGCGGGGAGAGGCTTCCCCAGCAGTCATGCAGTTTCAGAGAACATCCATGAAACATCCAGGCTACTGATTCCTCAATAGCAGAGATAAGAAAGAAACAATCCAGTCACTTAATTCTTTCTTTCAATCAGAAGGAAAAATTACAATTGAAGTGCGGTTCACTCACCAAGCAGTAAAAGCCAAGAGAACACCAGCTACCTCTCCAGGACCAGGGGAGATTCTCCTGGATAATGCAAAGGGACAGATGCATGCTGGGCACTGAGCTCCTATAGGAAGGCACCTAACGAGCACGAGTTAATATAAACGAGGTAACAGTGGAAGGGAATGATTGCTGCTAGGGAAAACCTGTTCTTATAAGCTTGGGTAAATGTTGGCTTGAAACTCAAATGTATTCTCTCAGCATGGATTCATTTTCTTTTACTCATTATATTAGGAGTCAGGCAGAAGATCAAGCTGAGGTTCCTATTAGACCCAGCGCTATTCTGTCTCTCTTAATTTTTCAGTTTAAGAAAAGAATAAAAGGAAGAAGGGCAAGACTGGAGAATGGGAATTTCATGGAGAACAACAGCTTTGAGGGCATGAAATGAAGGCCCAAAAAGGCTGCAAAGATGAAGTATAACAATGTGGGTCTTCTGCTTTTTAAGTCCCTAGTTGATAGTGCCTAGTCAGAGGATTCTGCCTTTTCTGCGAGCTTTTCTCCCTGAAACCTGTCTTATCCAATATTTTCTGTTTGTTACAAGTGAAACAAAGAGGAAGCTGATTCACAGAGCTGCAGGTGCCTCTTTCCCAGTGGGGTCAATACAACCCGGAGCCATGGAGGAGGCACAGGCAGTGGGGAGAAAGCTCTTAAGGTTCTAGGGATGGACTGTACGAAAGAAAATAGGTCATATTTCAAAGAAATGGGTGAATTTACGGCAGGAAAGAACAGACTCTGAACCCCTGTGCTTGTGGCTCAGCATGAGGTTGCAATTGGGGGGTTGCTAACACAAATGGAAAATTACCATTGCTTTTGCTGCATCTCAGCAAGGGGACAAGCATCATCGTGCTTTTCAGCAGCACCATCAAAGGAATAAAGTTGGGAGCATCTCTCGGCCCCGACAGCCTGCTGCACGCTCCGCGTGTGTTTACTGCAGGGATAATGACTCCTTGTCAGGACTAATTCTGTAACGGGAGTGACAACCATTTAAAGGCTGAGTGGTGTCATTAGATGTGGCTTGCACGCTCTCCAAGCTCCTTTTGCTTGCAATTTATGCCATGTTGTCTTTCAAGATGTGCGGGAGGGGAGGAGGGGGCGCAGTGGGTTCTCTATTTTCAAACCTTTCTAACAGCGTTAGGGCAGCGGCAACTTACTGCAGGCTTAAGGATTGACTTGGGGAGGCACGGAGAAGAGAAGCGTGTGCATGAGGAGTGAGGAAGCAACCCCAAATGTGCTCTTCGTTACAAGGTGCAGGTCTCTGATCTCCTCCATGTTCCTCTGAGCATTTGCACGTATCAATGAACAGGCAACTGCTCCTGTTGGGAAATGAGCTCTTTTCTGAGCAACAACACTTACAGTTTCTCGCACACCCAGAGGACTGCTGGATCCCTATTTTCATATCACTCTTATGTTACATCTTTAGATCTAACAGTACAAATTTGACCAGGGTTTCCCTCCCGGACTCGCAGAGGAGGGCACTGTTAAGCCCATTGCAAATATACTTTTTGACTGATAGCTTTAAAAAGTTGGTATTCTGAAATAAGTGTTCCCTGGTCAAATATTCATCATTTATCATTGTTCACCTTGGAAAATACAGGCTGTAGTAGCTCTCAGATACTCACGTCTTAGCAGTTGGCAAGATTTTTTCTTAACAAGAGCTTGACTTTGATCAAGGGCAAACAAATTAGGGAAGCAGAGCAAGCTGCTGTTCTAGCTGGAAATGCAGTTACAGTTCTCATTTTTTTAGGTCCGATCTCTGGCTCTCACCCTGAAGCAGAAAACAGCGTGGGGTTTGCTGGAACAACAGTCTTTCCATGTCATCTGGACTGGCACAAGCTTTGCACTTGCAATCTTGTCAGTGGGATAACAAGGTTTGCTCTTCCTTTGGGCGGAAAGAAACCAACTTAATGGGAGAACTGGAAGGGGTAAAACGCAACCAACCCCTGAAGCAGCCTGAGCAGGACCCCCTTGGCTTTGTCTAAAGCACCGTGGGTCAGCATCGCCTTCTCTAACGCTGCTGTGTGACCAGCCCAAATCCACTTGGTCACAGCAGTCGGAGAGTTGGCTATGTCCTGACCGCAGGTGTCAGACGGCATCAATGCCCAGTTGAGTCTTTGCCATTTATTAGGCAGCTAATTTGTTCTGACAACAAATGAAGATGTTTCTTTCTCTTCCCCCATGGTTAGCTTTTCCTTAAAGTAGCTTTTTTTTTTTTTTTTTTTCCCCAACAGTCATGCTGAAAAATGGCTAAAATGAGTTGAAAAGACTGAATTGATTTGGGGAAGGTGGTTAAGCACATTTAATTGTATGACACGTTTGAGCCTTGGTGCAGTGATATGGTCTTATGAATCATGTTCCCGCGGGATATGAAGGAGTTGCACCAGTTTTATATAACAACATGCATTTGGACAATAAATCCCCCACGTACTTTATCTGGCGGGCTCTACCGATTCCTGCAAACACTATACCCGCTGATTTTTGTATATTTGGGGGGGATATTTGCATTCATTTGCACATACAATTAGAGTGGCTGCTATCAATGGGAGCTATACTTAGCAGAGGGCAGGCAGGCTGGGATTTAAAATAAATACACATATGTTAGACAGAATTCATGTCAGTCAAATATCTCAGCTTTAGTCTTGGCAAAAAAAAACCCAACAAAATAGCGAATTGTTATTTTCTTAGTTGTCAGATGAAAGTTAGAGTTGTACAGTGCTGAAGGTAAAGGGTGGAAGAGGGAGCTGCTGGGCTATCTCAGCAGCCCCAAGTCTTTGCTCGGCAATAATAATTTATGGTGCTGACATGTTGTGGACAGAAACCTGAGGGCAAGTCAGCCCTGTGAGGGGAAGGACGCGTCTGAGGGATGTGAAGTGTGAGCTGCACGTTACTGTGAGTGCTGACACGTGTGATGGATGGGCAAGAAGTTCAAGTAAGTGTAATGATGGATTATGAAAGCTGTCTCGACTGTGGGAAGAAGAATTGCCCAGGTGCTGAAAGGAGAAACATCCAGGGTGCCGCAGGGACTGAAACCCTTTATTTGTGTCACTGGAACCGCGCCAAGAGACCGTGTTTAGGATCTGCATGTCAGAGAGACTCTGTGTTGTCCAATTTCTTTTCTGTCTCCTGGATGGTGATTGATTTACTGACCTTGAGTCTAACACCTCGCCTTGTGAGCCGTGCAGAGCCTTCCCTGTTCCCCCACTCTTCGTCCAGGCTCTTACCTTTAAGATATCTTTTCATACATAACCCAGGAATCTCATTTTAATTCAGTACAAAATAACAGTTTTATGCTACTGCATAATGTAACAGGGGCTGAGGCAGGTGGTAAGTCTATTGAGGGTACTTGGGAACGTGCAGGTGAGGGAGAAACTCCTGTATTCATTTATTTATGTCTCAAGAGCTAAAAGACAGGGCTTTGCTGTCCCAAGAACTGTGAAAACATGTAGGAAAAAAGTCTCCTGAGTGAAATAAACCTCCTGTCACTTCTGAGGGCAGAGGGGATTCAGTCACCCCAAAGGGTTTTCTTCCAGCCCTGCTGTGAGCCCCAGGGAGGGGGAGCATCTTGCTGTACCCCTGCTTTGGGCAGAGATGGTGTTTTGGAAGACAAGAGGGCTATGGATTTCCCTAGGGAAAAGGGAAGCAGGTAGGAATAAAACTCTGATCTCTGCATCCCAATGCAGAGCCCTGAAAGAGCAGGTCACTGAAAACTGTTTGCCCTGGTTCTACCTATAGACCGGGCTGGGCTGAGCTTCAAAGGGAGGTCAGCCCCATCCAGATGTAATCCTTGGGCTCTCTCTGCTGAAACACTAAGTCCTCTCACACCCCAAAACACAGCCTTTTGCCTGTTTGGTCTTAATCACTTTGCAATCTCATTTTCTCTCACCCAGCTGCACTCCTGCCTCTTCCCTTCCCTTCCATTTTTTTTCCCATCTTTTCCGAAGTTTGCCCCTTCTCTCATCTCCCTTTCCCTCTCTCCATCTCAAATTGTCCTTCCTTTCATTTCCTGATCACTCTAAATCCTTCCTGATGTCTGTGCTTTTGTTCTGCTCCCTCCTCACCCCTGCTGGGACCTACGCTGCCTTTTCTGTTTACACGCGCGTCTGTACAAATTCTGTGTCTGACAAAGCGTAGAAAACTGCCTCTCTGAGACCTGTTTTCCTTTTGCAGAACAGACTGTCCTTTATGGCAAAATAATGACTCAGCACTGCTGGAGGAGAAGGGCTGTATTTACTCCTCAAGTGAAAGAGGGATGTGGAGGAGCCGCCCAGGCTTTGGACTGAATCTGTACCTAGAAGACGATCTGATGCTAGCAAAGAAAACAAGCAGTGAGGCAGGGAGATGAGAAGGAGGAGAAATGATCCAACAACACAAAATGAGCTTTTTGCTTTGTTTCCCTCTGCCTGGATGGACCAGAGTTTGGATGACAAGCAGCCCATCTATCGCTCTTGCCCACAACACGCGTGCAAAGAAGTTCCTACTGGCTGGCCCATTCTCTTTGTGTACCTTGAAGCATAATCCCATAATAAAAAACAAAAAAATGCAGCATTTTGAGCTTTCAGCCAAGTGTTCTTGAATGGTCAGTTGTCCCCTTGACTCCAGCATCCTTTATCAGTCGCTTTATGCCATGGCATTTTACCTTGAAGTCGACCAACTGCATCTTTCAGCTTTGCCCACTTGAACTGGTTGCCAGTTTGTCTCTGACTCACAGCATTTTATTTTAAGCAAAAGGAGTCATGAAATATTTATCCTCTTTTTGGGAAACTAGAAATTGAAGGCAAAACGTAACATTTTTGTGTTTTTCTTCCACCTCCAAGTCTCTGAACCTTCCCCTTCACTCACTGGGATGAGAGAGCAGCTCAGGAGTGATGAGCAGCGGTAGGTGCAGCCTCACTTTACAGATATTGGGATTTCTTTGTGGGACAAGGGCATGGGAGTCTCCCCTGAAGATGCTTCTGGTGACAAAAAAGCCCTCTCGCCTTCTGCCTGTCCCCATGAATTCACCCTGCCCGTCTTTGCATCCTCCCATGCCTTGTTGGCTCTGTTGGTGTTCCCCAGTATCAGTTCTGGAGACAAATTGCACACTTTCTCCATGGATTTCTTCTCTTATGCTAAAAGAAGTAGCAGAACCCCCTGCTGTGAATTTGAAAATCACAAAACCATCTACTCATTGTTTTTTGTGCAACTTCTATGCTCTTGGCATCCTTTAGAGACGGATTGCCCTAATCTGTCACCAGTGGGAAAAGGGGAAAAGCCCTACTAGAGCTTCTTGGTAGCCCAGTATGGGGATATACTGGGAACAAGCTGATTTTGCCCACACAAGATAATAATAAGCCCGTGGGAGGAGGCGATTAGTGGAACCGATTCAAAAGGCGCCCTGCTGAGTCTAATCTGTCTGTTGTCATTCCGCTGCTGCTGTTAGGTCTAAACAGCCAGGGAGTGAGCTAGCCGTGAATTTCCGTGGGGTTTATTTCAATCTTCCGATTTTTCATTTTAATGGGGGGGGGGAGGGTGTTATTTATTTAATGTATAGCGTTGGGCCTGGCTTGGGTTGTGGATAATCTCCTCTTAGAGCTTTTTGATCCATTTTCCAAAAAGATTATTTTAATCTCTTCCGCCCTTCCCCCAGCCCGTCTCGCCACACCAAAGGATAATTATTTATCCTCTTGGCTCACATTGATTCCACGAGGCCACCATTTAATACTGGCCAGATGCCAGGGGCAGAGGAGTCAGGGTCAGTTTTTGTACAAGGGATGCAGTGTGGCACAGCAGCAACAATTTGAGGCAGCGGGACAAAAGGACTAAATCCCTATTTAAGTAAACTCTTGCAAAACACAGTTTTCTTGCTTGTCTGTACCCTGGGCCAGGCAGAGGCCAGGCTGACCCTGGCACAGCTTTGAGCAGTCCCCGGGATGCTCTGGTTTGCTGCGACAAGTTGTTGGACCAAGCAAGGAGAGAGCAGGCAAACAGGCAAGACCTTCAGCCAGAGCCAGGCAGCTCCACAGCACCCAACATTGCCTCCGCTCCTTAAATTTTACCTGCAAAAAAAGACAGTAGCAAAGACCTTCTGCCTCTTTAGCCGCTCAATTTTAACAGCACTAAGTTTTTTTCTGGAAGAAATGACCATATTCATATTCAAAAGCTCTAAACTGTCCCAAAATGACAGTCAGTGCTATTTCCTTCAAAAGCAGCTCTAAAGCCAAGCCCCGCACATGGCTGGGTTTGGTGTTCAAGCTGATGATTAGGGTGAATGTCACCAATCTCGGGACACACAGAGCCAGAAAGTATGTACAGGCTGATAAAGGGAACTGGAAATCCCATCAAAAATATGATTCAGAATATTTTCTTTTCCCTTTTTCCTCTTCCTGCTTTTTTCTTTAGTAATCCTCCTCTTCCTACTCACCCGGTTCTGGAGGATAATTTGTGTCTTTATAGCTTGTGGAGGCTTCTTGAAAAACTTCAATTAGTGAAGAAAGGTTCTAGCTTTGTATTTGCAGCACTTCCATTTCTTGGTTTTGCTGAACCTCTGTCTTCATGGAGATTACACACTAATCTTAATTAGGAAGTGGAAGAGGAAAAGAGGGGCCTTTTAGCCTGCATTATTCAACTTTGATCTGACTCACTCTCTTTCATTCTGGCAGAAAAACATTTCAAAGACTTCCAGGAGCCTTAGTCTAATGGCATTGACCAGAGGCACTGTCAGTCTTGCTGGAGAAGGGAAAAATGCACTGATATTGGCAGTTTCTGATAGAATGTAATAATGCCTTTCTTAGCAGCTAGCTGTGATTAGACACATTTTTAAATTTAAGGTCATATACTTTTCCTTGGGTGGTTCTCATTTAAGAGTCTATAATACATCTCATCTTATATTTTGGTTAGCTTTTTAGCCAGTCAAAGAGAGATTCACGGTCTCTTTAGGTTTCACAGGCAGTTATTAAACACACTTAAATATACTGATTATTTTTAAGAAACCTCAGGCACCTTATCCTCAAAAAGGAGTAGGGACTCCACATCCAACCCTCCTTCTGGTGCAGCATTGACACGTTGAGTGGATTTATTTACAAGGTAGACTGAGCTAGGTGGTCCCATCCTGCTCATTAATATTTGTTTAGCAAGTATCAGAACCACCACCAGCTTCATAGGAGAGGGTTTTTATTTTTGCCATCTTTTCTGAAAGATATTTGTATTAGACATGTAAATGCAGTCATGGGGGAGAGCAGTGCATTGATTGGAACCCCTGGAGATGTCACCTTCTGTAAAGGAAATGCACATAGTAGAAGAGGTCATCACGTCTACGCTGGGTTAAGTTGTACTACAGATCCTCACAATCTCTGTCATTATTTTGGTTTTAAGAATAACTGATATGATGGAAACATACTGGTGGGTGTCTCCAGTTTTTGTGCTCACACTCGTGCCTCGCTGCTTTAGCTGTCATATTGATGTCCTCCTCTCCAGGCTGTGTAGAGCCCTCAGCAATAATACATTACTAACATCCTCTTCCTGGGCACCAGCAATCAAAAATTAATAGACTCATACAAAGTATTTCAGTTCAGATTAGTCCTTTCTTCCTCCTGTTTTGCTAACAGGAGTTGTCGATACAAAGCGCACGCTGAGCTGGGAACTGGGCTCAGGGTGGGATTTCAGCATGAAGTTACTGTTGGAGAAGGGGGAAGTTTGGTGAAGTTTGGTTCACTTAGTCAAAACTACATGCTTGTTTACTGCAAGACGGAAAATCCAGGTTTTGCTGATTTGAGAAACATGGGCCTTCATCTGAGGTTTAGTAATAAAAACAAGCAAAACAACCACCCCAGACAGGATACTCTCTTCCTTGTCATGTTCTTCTTGTTGAGCATCTCAGATGGTTTCTCACTGGAATCTTCCACTACCTTTATTTAAAATATTAATTTAAAAAATAAATAAATATGGGGTTTTCAAAAGCAGGCAAACCTCCTCAGAAAAGCTCCCATTCAGTGCTAACAACTCCTCCTGATTTCAATAGAGGAAGACCTGGGGCGACTCTAAGCACGTGTGAAAGTCTTCACCCTGTCTCCAGGAAAGAAAGAAGTTTTACAGTTGGCTAAACTTCCTCAGTCCCTCAGCTGTCTTCCTCCTTTCACAGGACACAAGCGTCTCCTCCCTCCAGATGCCAAAGGGCTGGTTTTTGGTAAATAGCCCAAGCCAGAGTGGCAATGATCTCCGTCTGCAGAACTGTCAGATTGTCCTTTGCAAGACCCATGGGAAGTGGGGCGGGGGAAAGGAAGTCACTGTGGCACCTCGCTGCCCTTCTTGTTAATCACAAGTAATTCAGCTTTACAAATATCAACACCTGTAATAAGCAGGCTAGAGTGAGGAAACCAGCTTCCCGGGCTGTCCAAAATGTGGAAGATTTCATAGCTCCAACCCTAAATTTTCTATCCCGGCCAAAATGGCCCAACAACATCCTTCAGGGACAGGCTTGTACCAATTTCTGATCTAGAGATGCTCGGGCAGCTACAGAGGCTGGGAAAGAGGCCAGGATGAGAGATCTGAAGGGTTAGCTGAGCATCCTATTTATAGGACTGTTCTGGTAGCAAATGAAATGTGAACCCTGCCTGGTCAGGGCTGAGGGCAGAGCCTGCCCTGAAGGGTCTGTGCAAAAATCTGACCCCCCCAGGACATTGTCAGGGACATAAACTGGGAAGTGTCACCTCCCACGCCTTCAGCAAGTGGTGCCGTATTATCGGTTCTGCGTCCGTGCAGCCATGTATGAATTAAACATCACATAAATACACTCATTCTACCTGTAGAGCTTGATCTGATTTGTCTGACATCCCAAGAAACCAGTCAGCTACGTATAATAAAGAGCTATTGGTGCTTCAAAGGACCCAGGTTACATGAATAAATTATCTCTTTCAAAAGTAGCCTGAGATTTTACTTCCTTTCTTTTTTTTATTTTAACAAGACTCAACAAGAGGAGAGATAGGGAGAATCCTCAGATTGGGCTGAATTTTAGATTAGTTCCTGTCATACAGGAAAATTAAATACATTTCTAACTACAGCAGGAGATATTTTATATTTAGGAAAGGGCAGCAATGAGTGATTCTAAATGTAGCCTGGCTGAAGATGGACAATTTGGCAATAAATAGATTTCCAAGTTGTAATGAGGAGGAAATAATTGGTAAGGGGAAGTGTTTATCCTTGCAGAGTTGCCTCAAGAAAGGAGAACCTGCTTGCTGGGCTCGGGCTTGTTGGCACACACAGCACTGTCACACTGGAGTGGAGGAGGAGGGACAAACCCATCATGAAAAAGAGCAATATTTTCTCCATTTCACTCCTGAATTTGACTTCAGTGCAACATCTGGGGGAAGGAGCACCGCAATGGTGAAAGACGCCGTGTGCTCAGTGCTTCTTGCTCCTAGCATTGCTCACGTTTCTGGTTTTAATTTTAATGGGATGGGATTTCCCCTTACTGAATGAGGCACTATCAAACCGGGTTTGTACCTGCCTCTGTAATTCAGCTCCTTCCTTTGTATTCCTTCAGGACAGGATGCTCTCTCTCTCTCTCTTCTGCTTCCCTAAATGCCTCATTAGCTTCTCACTGTATTTTGCTGTCTCAGCTGGCTTCCAATTTTCTTGAAGTATCATTTTGATCACCTCAACTGCTCCAATTCCTCCCTGTGTCACGCCTAGCATAGGTAGGGCCAGATCATCAGAGATGCTAATCAGCATGACTCCAGTGAAAACGATGAAATTCAGCTGTTTTTTGACAACGTGTGGATGTGACAGAGAGATCTTGCTGGAGCCAAATGAGGTTTTGGTACCCCTTAGATTGTGCATGTCAGAGTGACTCACAGCCTGTGGAGGTGGGAACAGCAGTTGGGCGCAAATAAAATTTTATATTTCCTTTGTTTTCTTTGCTTAAAATGAAAGAATGAACCCAAATCCTTTTAAATATTTTTTTTCCCCTCACTTTGTAACCCCCCATAATGATTTTTCCTCCGAGGTGTCAATGGGGGCATCCTTCAAAACAAAATACCAATCAAGAGGATTCCAGTTAATTGTTTCCTGCGAACCTGTATAAGCTAAATGAACCAATCCACTGAATGCTTTTTCCTTCCCTTTTGCTTTTTGTTATTATGGCTTGGTCAGTACTTAGGGACGGTGCTGATAAGCTAATAGCCAATTAGGACTCTAATCACGTGCCGTCTGGAATGAAAAGAAAATGCCAGGGAGAAGTGAAATGCAGATCTAATATTTCTGAAGGAGAAAACCACCGCAGTGCTTGCAGTGTGCCTTGTGGAAGTGCCTGGGTCTGCAGGGACTGCCAGGCAGGGCTGTCCCAGGGATAGGGATAGGGATGGGGACAAGGATGTGGACAGTCCCTTCGCTGCTTTCGGTCCAGGCAGATCTTGCTTTGTCTCCCAGTGGGCTCCGACTGCACGCACAGGGAAGGCAGAGCTGGTTTTGCAGCATGAAACTGTTCCCACTTCTCTTTGAAGTGTTCAGTGAATATAATCTTGTTTTTCCAGACCCTTATCTACCTCGTATAAACTAAGGATTGGCAAACATTTCAGCCCTGCTAGGGAAGGTGTGAGAAGGAGATTAATACGTGTGTCTTTCAGCACTAAGATGGGTCCTGCCTCACTTTTCTGAGACAGGGTTTGCGTCTTTGTGCTACAAAATGCTTCTTGACTCAGTGAGTGACTGTAGCTTGAGCATCTGAAAGTCTGACATCCTCACAGGCTCATCACAGGCTTCCTTTGGGCCAATTTGAATGGTCAGGACCCGAGTGCCATGCCTTGAATGCAATTAGCACCCCATCCTCTTTCCCGTTGCTTGCAGTGGAAGCAGCCTTCTCAGACGTACTGCCCAAATCCACAAAGCAACTTCTCCCCAGCAAGGCTCTGCTTTCGGGGACCTGGGGTTCAACAGAAAACCTCTACTATTACAGCGTGTAACCTCAGGTTGGAAAGAGCATGCCAATAAAAAAAAAAAGACATTGTCTGGACAAAGTCCTGTGAGCTCCTTCCTCAGGGCACAGAGCAAACCACAGCCCGGGGATTTGGCCCCTTTGGGAGAAAAACTGCAGCCTCCCCCTCTCCCAGAGGGCTGTGCCCAGCTACAACACTGTCCCTGGTGGTCCCTGCCTCCAAGAGGAGAGAAAGCTGCCCTGGGGTCAGGACAGAGTGCAACAAGGCAGGTACCTTGCCCTTGGACCTGTTTAAAAGGTGGAGAAGGTCTTTTTCACAGCCCGTGACTCTGCAAAAATGGCTGTGAAAGACTAAATCTGCCTTCTTGTGTTTTCCATTGTGTGGTTAAGGAAAGACTCTACAAGGTAGTGTCAGCAGCCAGGAGTCTGAGGTGGGACACTGTAGGAGGGAGGGATGGAGAGGCACCGACCAGAGTTGGAGCCCAGAGATAGTGGAGCCTCATGTGGGGAGCCGCCGTTGATGGGAGCTGGCAGTCACCTCCATCAGGGAGATCAGCATCGTTCCTCCAAGTAGAGGGAGGGACAGGCACAAAGACCTGCTGCGAGCTGCCTGCCTGCAACAGATAACAGTTCCGCTGGATTGCTCTGCCTGACCAGACAAGGCTTAAAGGATAAATGGAGAGGCTTTGTGTTCAGGTAACTTAATGCACGTTCAGAAACAGAGAAAGCAGTGATCTCGGCCAGTGACTTTCTCCAAGCTCTCAATGCAGGCAGGTCTTCTCTTCCATAAACTTGCGTCTTAATGGGTGAAGGAGGGAATCTGTGCTTTATTTTTTTCCTTTTTTTTTTTTTGGTGGGATTTTTGTATTTTCCACTTAAATAAGTATTTGGTATTGGGACAGCTTATCTGAGTGATTTTACTGCCTACTTCCTCTGCCCTCTCCCACCCAGAACATCTCAGCATCTCACAGCCTAAAGGGTGGACGGAGAAAAACTGACGTTTTCATTTTACGGGGAACTGACAGACAGAGAAACAAAGTGATTGATCAAAATTCATCTGTGGCAAAGCAGAGTCCCGAGCCCCGAATCCTACCTTGTGGGTTATTCTTGCTCTGTATGCCTTTAATAAGAACAGATTTGGACCTAAAAATCAGGCTACATTCATGCTCAATGTAGCATGAAATCTTCCAGTCTATCCAACATCTCTGGAGATTTGGGTTGCTTGTATGCAAGATCTGGCTTTCAGTTCTGGCTCCTGATTTTAATTTCCTATCATATACAGGTGCTTGGCTCGGGAGGCTGCGTCGCTGCTGGTCCTGAATGCTAATTCCAACCAAGCCGTACGAAAGAGCTATTGTAAGTGTGATAAGGAAGCGCTGAGAGCTAGTGTCAGCGTCTCAGCTGATTGTAAACTGATATTGCTCCCTTGTTTAAGTGGAAAATTAGCTGGAAAGAAAATCACTAAAATATGGTAGGCATTTTCTTCAGGCTCTTCTGAGGACTGCTGTTTCTTGATGCATTAAAATAAGATCTGTATTCCCCGTGCCCTTGTAATACAGAGCAACTGTCTGTCAAAAAGTACGTGACTATCTGCTATCTATTCTCTGTTCTATTGTAATTAAGGCACCAGAAATGTTCTGGGGATTTGGGCCCTTGCATTTAATGAATGTTGGACTTGTGCCTCCATTTTAATCAAGTGTGGGGCCGATTATTGTTAACGTAGGACTTCGGATGCACATGGCTGCTTACAGAGTTAATGAAGATAGATTCCTTTCCCGGAATAGATTACAAGCCCAGGTCCTGCAACCACTGATTCCGAGGTGTTCCTGGTGAGTAAATCATTGCAGAGAATCATGAATTGCTGCAAGACAGCATAACTCTGAAGAACAGCAAGAGCTGCCCCTGCTGAGGATGCTCTTGTGGTGGGAAATGAGTAGGAAACCAGTGGGATTTTCTTGCTTTGGATTAAAGTTGGGCTGGACTCTAGAGGACAAAAGACAGCGAGAGATGAGTTTTGGCCAGCACCAATCATTTTGAACTCTGATGAGCTAATTTGTTCCAGGCATGAGGGTACTGAGGTCTTGTCACTTTGCTGGGCGCACTCCCCATCCATCACACCCACCAGCACGACACAGGCTCAGTCTCTCGTTTGTCACAGTCTTCTTTCTTCTTATGTCCCTTCTGCCCTTCATCTGCCCTAAGGCACATAATGCATGGATCCGTACCTCCTTGTGTCTCCAACTGCAAAATAATGATAGTACTACTTCTTGCTTACTTAGACAGCTTTCAGGCAAATCACATCTATTATGTATCTGTGCAGCTTTTTGCACAGTGGTGCATGATGTTAGTTGGGGGTTCTTGGATGCAGAATAATACAAATACTAACCGAGTGGAAAAATATGGGAAAATAGGACAAGGTGAAGGGCATGGATAAAACCCATGAGGTCAGGGATTTCAGGCCATGGCTGGCATGATCAAGTGTTGGCAATAGTTCCGCTTCAAGCTGGAGGTTGGATTAGAGACTTCCAGAAGCCCTTTCCAGCCAACACTGTTATAATTCGGTGATTACTAATAAAGTTAGCACACTCTGAACTTCATTATTTTTAAAACAGAGCTGTTAGGTGAATGAACCTATGTCTCCTGAGATTCATGCCTGAATTGCATTGGAAGAAATATCCTTGGTGCTTAATCTATTGTAAGGCAGCTCTGCAGCCCGGCACTTGAAGGTACTGTTTAAATGGTCTGAAAAGATCAGATGGATGGATGGACGGATGGATGGATGCTCCAGAAAACTCACAAAGGACAAGTTCATAGATGCCACCAGACATGACAGCCTCCTCTTTTAACCCATAGGGGAAGTCTAGGATTCTGAGTTAAGAGAAAGGGTCACAACATTGCATTTTAGGCTAAGAAACCAGGATTTGAAACACCCGAGACCTTTTTGGACTCCTTTGTAATGCTGTGGATGCTGTGTTGATCCCAGCAGCGGAGTGGAAATTTCAGTGCATTGGCGACTTTTGGACATTTTCAGGCTAGATATTGTCAAGGGGTTTTTTTGTCTTTCAAAGGTTTTTTTTCTCTTCTACCCATAGGGGATTGGCTTTTGACTCAGTTCCTTGGGATTCCCACTGAGACCAGATCTGTCAGCTGTAATGCTGCAAAGGGACTTGAATGCAATCGCTCTTGGTGTGACAAAGTAACGATATGCTCATTATCATAGTCTGAAATCACACCATATTGTGGTTCTCGGGATAGCAAAATATCTCCTTCCCTTAGCTGTCTAGCTGAATGACATTATTTGTATCCAGATGCGATCATGCTGGATCGGATTGTGCTGTTGCAGAAAGCACTAAATTAAAGCTCCCCAGCCACTGCTTACTGCCCAAAGACTGTCTCCTACTGCCATGTTCAGTGCTTATCACCCTGTAAACGGGAATAGCATCTTTTCCCATGATCCTGACACCTGACAAAACTGCAATCATTTTTGCATTATTTGCCTTGTCTTACATTGTATAGAGGAAAAGGGAAGGACTGAGGGGGGGGAGCTGATTTGTTTCTGTAATCCTAGCCTCCACATCAGCATGGACGGGTCCAGGGTGCCAGCTCAAATGATCATGTTATATGGACTTAATGAGAAAAGCTTAAGAAAATACATTTCACCATCCGAAGGGATAAAAGCATATATAAGGTTTTCTGCTCTGCTCATCTGGTGAGCTTAAACTTGTCATGCCACAACTTGATTTCATTTGATTATGTGCTTACATGATTTAGCAGAAAAACTGAAAAGGGAGAGTACAGCACTTGCATATGTGTCTATGCAGTTTAGACGATGGAGTGCTGTCTCTATTTTGATAAGAAGAGCCACCACTGGGTCATCAGCAGAGTCAACTTTGTGTCTACCCTTCTGCAGTTCAGCTGCAGGTTTCCCCTGTAGAGCCCTTGGGCTGCCCAAGGAGGCCGTGAAGTCTCCATCCTTGGAGACATTAAAAATTTGATTGCCAAGCAGCCTGAGCAACCTGGTTTGACATCAAAGCTTGGTCTAACATTGTAGTCCTCCTTGCTTGGGGGGGAGGACTGAAGGAGGAGGCACTCAGAGGTTTCCTCCAGCTTCAGCAACTCTTTATGGAGCCGCACAGGGGAAATGAGTTGTGTTTTCCTCGGGAAAAACACTCCTTTCAGCACTTCAGTGGTTACACAGACAGGGCCCATATAAATTACAATGTCAGGAAAAGTTACCAAAGCGTGAAACTCCTTCTTCACCCTGAGTATATTGGAATTGATTCATTGTCATGAGAAATGTGCTCACACTTGGCAATAAATCCTTTCACTTCTCTTTCACTGCACACCGAACACCCATATGCAAAAGCTGATTCTTTTTCCGATGTTTTTTTTTGACGTTTCTGTGCAGTTTTGTAGTAACAAGGGGACCTGGTAGCTACAATGAGTTATTGCAGTAAACATCCTTACAAAAGGGATGACATACTCTTTAACTTTCCATCTTGCAAATCTGTCATCATACTATGAGTAAAAGTGTCAGGCTATGTGCCTATCCTTATTTTCACATATAAACTGGATTCTGCTTTCAGGCAAATCCTGATGTGTATAAAACCCGAGATAGGCTGGCCCTTTGAAAACTTCATGCTCCAGGATATTCCCACACTGAACTATGTGACTCAATATTTTTCTGGCTTTAACCTAAACTTCGAAAACTGAAGAGTTTTCTGTGTAAATACATTGATATTAGTTGGTAGTAGCACCCACTCCCCCTAACACATCACTAATTTGATTAGAATTCCTATTTTTAAAAAATATTGGAGGACCCTGATATGAAGAAGACCCAATATATCACCTTCCATTTCTGCTGTATTCTCATGGTGTTCTGTTTTCAAGCAAAGGAGAGTAAGTCTGCCTGATCATCTACAATACATCTTATTCTTACTGCAGGATACAAGGCTTGGTAGAAGCTAATTCACGCTGAACAACCCGCTGTTCTTACATGCCTTTGAGAAAACAAAATGGTTTGATTACAGCTCCCAAGCCACAAAACCAGGAACTTTAAAAAAATAAAAGAGAGAGATTAGGAATATGAGCGTGCAAGAAACGGTCCTTTCCCCAGCCACTGGTTTATGAGGACTGAGCTTTTCTTGTTGGGATGAATCTTGGCAGTGGGGAGAGCAGCATCATCCTTTTACTGAGGTGTTTCAAGAACTGCATGTCCTGGGGACACGGGCAAAGCTCCCAGGGACAACCTGGTGTCTCGAATGCTCCTGTAGAGTTGCGGAGTCTGCATGGCTGCAGAGGGGGCGGCAACAGAGCTAAGGAAACGCAAACTCATTTCAAATGCAAATACCAAGGCAACAGTTTGCATTAAAAATCAGCAGCTCTGAATGTCAGGGAAAGAGTTTTACAGGCTTCATCTGCCTCATTTCAGGCGAGGCGTCCAAACGTAGGCAGGCTACTATTTCCAGAAATCTTGGCTGGAAAGGGAAAAGTTGTCTGGAAAGGGTCTGAAATAATTTCTGTGGGAACAGTGACCGGGGTAGCTCTGATGTCCCATGAGAGAGCTCTGCAGGGGGCCTGGGAGGACAGCGTGTCCCAAAGGAGGACCACAATGGCAGGAGTGGACAGAGGATGGTCCAAAATTTGGGAGACAGTAATGGTTGAGACAGTATGACTTGAGAACTGGCTACAGACTTGCTGCAAAGCAGCGGCAGAAGAGGAGATGTCTGGCAATGCTGGAAGGCTGCAGTTTGAAAAACAGGAGGACAGGAACCCCAGATGGGCCAAGATTCCCATTCCTTTGGAAGAGGAAGCTTCAAGGGTCTGTCTCAGCCTGTGACCTGATCCTTCTCCCTCATGTGCTGTAAAATCTCAATTTTTTTGCAACAAGATTTCAGGTTAAAAAGAAAAATAAACACAGCTTTCAAACGAAAGAGAAGCTGATGTTATCTCAACAGTTTCAGCCGTCACTTGCCAAGTTCTGCTCTGGCACAAACGAGTCTCTTCCATCTGGTGTGTATTTCCAGCTCTCTAAATTGAAGTTCTGTCCATGTGATCCATTTTCTGTAACAGAAAACTTCACGGGCCATTTCTAGCATCTCCCTCTGTCTCTCTGTCCCTCTGTTTCTTGGCTTTGCAGGCAATAATGGGATTTCTCCTGCCAGCACGGCCCATCAGCATAGATTGCTGCACACTGTCTGCAGTGAGCACATGGGCTGGGACCCCACCACAGGTTCCAGTGGGGCACCCCCTGGAAACCAGTGGGCACCACTTTAAAAAATACAACCCCAAGTGGAACAGCATCTCCAGCACACAAAAAAGCTCTGAGACGCAAGATGCTTGGTTCCTCCAAGACACCATGCTCAGATCTGAAGGATAGGATTTAAACCTTACAAAAATGCTACCTGATTTCTGTTTCTTTTAGTTTTGTACCTTGGCCACCATTACACTTAATAATAGCTGTAACTGTTGTTATTGCATACATTTTCTTTAAAAATAATTTTTCTGTTGCAGAAAGACCGGAGGCACTAGATAACATTTTCTTTAAACTGTGCAATTAAAAACAAAGTTTCCAAGAGCTATTAACCAAAGCAGATGTTAGCTCAAAATCTAAACCAATTATTTTTAAAATCTGCTCTTGATTGACTTATGCTAATGCACTATTTTATTATCATGAGAAATTGCGGCTTGCCCTGTGGTTTAACATTCTAATTACAGAGATAACACTTGTTTTGTGTGCCCACGATAAGCACAGACTTTTAATTCCCTCAGCAAATAGTAGCATGGCAGAGATTGGCCAGGGCTCTGCGTCTGCTGCTCTACAGAGGGCAAAACCCAGGAGCTCTCAACATCTGAAGAAACTATCAGAGTTTCTCTCTGTCTTCTCTACAGGGCGAATTAATGAGAGTGTCTCCAGCAAAGTCTTTCTTTCCGTGGTTGCCCCTGTGCAGACCTCAAGGAAAGCTGGCTCGACTGTGCATACAGCTGGTGGCTGAGTGTACTAGGACTAACAGATATTTAGGATATTTATTTGTTTTCTATGTCGCCCTTTACTGCTCCAGAGAGGGAGATACACTGGAGATAGTACCCCGCAGAGGTGAAGGGCAGGCTGTGTTGCTGTTCTGTTGGCTTTTGATTTCCGAACAGGGAACTCATTAAATGCTTTTTGAAATCCTTCCAAAGAAAGCAGCTTCTTGTAACAACCCCCAACCAAGGCGAAAATCTCTGTGCCTAGGAGGGAGATGTCACAAGTCAGTTTAGAGCTTTCTTCACAAGCCCTCCATCTGTCTGCCCACCTTTCTGCGAAAAACAAAGCTTGGGTTTTTTCTTCTATTTTGCCAACATTACTAAAGATACTTTGGCCAAAGGCAAGAGAACAGAACCTCTTTTTTCCTACGTAGAAATTATGTAGACATAATGTCTTGCACAAAATTGAAAACTAGAGTGTAAGGACTCACAAGAACATAAATTTCCAGAAATCAGATACCAATCTCATCAGCCACTACATCTATGAGATACTTGGATGTTTCTCTGACTACACGTTAATACAACACCCATAACCAGAAGGGTTTTAAGACTTTTTCCAAAACCATGTGAGGAAAAGTCTGTGCTGTGCCTTCGGTAGACTCTGGCTCTACCAGATGCCTTCACTGAAGGAGCCCACAAACTATGGTTATGCTCAGTCATGGTCATTAGATCACCAGCCCACGCACGTGTCTTGTGCTGCCCTTCATGTACCACTATCTACTAAGGATGTACCTGTGGGATGTGAGTAGTGCTTGGGAGCACCTTCATTGCTGTCCAAAAGCAAGGAGAGTGTCCCTGGGCAAAGCTGAGCTGCATGGCTCCTGATAAGGATGCTGGGCATCCCACATGATGTGGATTAGAGGCGTGGATTTGGCCAGGGGTAATGAGAAACCTCATCAGCCCTTATAAATGCAAGTAGCTCCAATGGATGTGCATCTGTTGGCCAGCAGACAATTGGGAACCACATTCAAACAAAAAACAGTGACCTCAACTCTTTGTCCAAAGGGCTGAGTAGGACAAAGAAATCACTGCATACCCTCTGGAATAAGTCTTCCTTCAGATTACAGAGGCAAGTTCTGCTGCTTGTGTTGCCTCCTGCCTACATCAGCTGCCCTGCCCTTGTGCTTCAGAGCAGCTGGAGAAAATTGCCAGGTTATAATCAAGATATTTTTCAAGTGACTCTGACTGTTAAAAAATTGCGAAGGTCATGGGGCTGTTTTCTCCACTCCTTCTTCTAAAATCCATTTTTATACAGATCGATATCTGTGAAGATTGAAGGAGCAAACAGACTTTGGGAAGCAAACCTTATCTGCTTGGAAGCAGGGCAAGAACATGATGCTCCCCAGCAGTGTTTTATTAAGGAGCAGGATTTATCATCACAGGCCAAGGTTGGCTTCTCTTTCATTCTTCAGCCACCTCCTTCCTTTCAGTGTCTCTTATTTCTGCCCAGTACAGCGAGAGGGTGAGTGGCAAATAAAGCTCGGCACATCCATTCCCCTACATTTCAGAGGAATTTTCTCTGTGCATGGAACAGGACTGAGCTTTCATGCCACCAGCTGGAACAGGTGGTTTCTGGTTATTGGAAATCTTGGAAATTAATGTTTCTTTTTTTTCTCTTCCCCCCACCATTTACCCAGTATGGTTGAGGTGGAGTATTGAGATGCAGCCAGTTTGATCGAATTTCCCCTTTTGCAGACAATGTGGTGAAGGCAGCCTGAGATTCAGGGGGGAAAAGGGGATTGCTGAAGAGCTCATATTTCTGCAGAACCAGTGGGATTTACTCCCGCCTTTGCAAAAACTCCAACCCATTAAAACTGTTTCTCTTGCATTTTGGATAAAGCCACCTTGCCCACTTTGTGCCTTAGGAACCTGCAGAAATTTGATTTGAAAAACAAAAGCCACCCCTATTCTTCTCTCAGCCATCCCATTTCTGTATCAAACACCCTATCGACATCCATCAAACAGCATCTCCTTCAAAGACGAGCTTCAGCATTCTAAACCTCTCTCCATTAGGAAGAGACGGAGTAAATCAGCTCTCCGGCTGGTCCCCAGGGCATCCACGCTGCAGTGCAAGATGAATTGCACCATTGCCTTTTATGACTAATGCAGAGTAATCATACTAAGACTTTACAGAATGCCATACGTCTTCAAAGAGCTGTATATCCATTAGCTAAATAGCACTGCTCTACACAGGAAAGAAAGCAATAATGCAAGCTGGGGAAAACCAGTGCACGTTCTCCTCCCTCTGAAATACAACTTGTGGGACCTTAATCCCTTTTTCACAGGACAGTGTCCCAAATCTTTGGATACAGATGAAATGAGCACAACCCCTGTAATCCGCAAGAGAAAATGCAAGTGAGAGAAGGCAGGACCAAATTACCATGACTGTACTAATAAATATCCCAAATTAACCGAATAACACAGTATCGACTCTGGAAATAAAGCTCCTGCACCCTCTACTGGGGAGAGGGTCATGGATGCACAGCCTGGCATGCTAACGCTGCCCTGATCGGACACTGGCCTTTAAAAGGAGATTTTAAAAGTGCTTATTTTAAGAGGGAAATACCAGCAGGGCTGTGGCTGAGCTGCCCTTACAGAGTCAGAGGGGTCCATGCATTTAAAGAGGCACCATAGGTTGGACAGGAGGAACTGGGACCATCCTGCTTCACCTCTCTTTTGTTTCTCCCTTATTTTGAGGACAGAGAATCCAGATTTTTTCCCTTACTTCCTATCCTCGAACGTCCTCACTCGAGCCCAAGCGAGGACCTGTGCAAATGGGACATCTGACGTTTCAGTGTAGCGATGGGCAGTGGGGATGCGGCGGCAGTGACAGACATGTGCGCGTCCAGGTCTGCGGCTCCTGCGGGATTCACACACCAACTGAGACCTCTACAGACACTGGGCTTTGCCGTGTGCCACCAGCAGATGAACAGGCTGGATCAGGAGACGACCTGAAGTGCAGGTGGTTTTCACGCCACCCCTGACTCCTGCCAGGAGCTCTTCATCCTTCAATTGAGAAACAGACAACTTTAATAATGACCTCATCTTTTCTTTCCTGACACTAGGAAAAAATATTATTTCATGTAAGAATGAAAATCAGGACCTGAGCATGCCCCAGACCTGAGTTCCTGCTCTGGTACACCCTCCCTGGACTGGTGCATCCCCCAGTTCACTGGTGGACCTGTGCCTGGACCTACAGGTATCTGAGCTGCAGCATGATCAGGGGCGTTGAGGCACTTACAGCAAAATCAGGTGTGAAACTCAGTTGGTGAAGACAGGAATGTCCCTCCCTGACCCCAGCCTTCCCTGCCATGCTGAAGGAGAAAGCCTGCAGACCCCAGATGAGAAGGAAGCTTTGCATAATATATTCGATGTTATCAATAAATCATGGGATAAAACCAAAATAGTTTTCTCCTCCTACCACCCTTAGCTTGAAGGGCAAGAGGCCAGGAGACATTAATACTTGAATCTTTGGAAGTTGCCTACCCAGCAGCTTTGCATAATTCACAGGATACTCCATTCCCTAAAGAATACAGATTTACAGGGCTTTAGGAAGCCAGTCTCACTGAATCCCTTTAATTTTGCCAACAATGCTGTTTCCTTTCTACAAACAGCAAGGGTGAGACATCCTAGGGAAGGCCTCTGAAAACCAGGAAAGACCTCAAACTTTGCCTGTGTTCCTCCCTGATTTAGCAGAAAGGAAATCCAGATATCTTGCCCTACTGAGCCGGGGCTGTGGGCACAGCCTGTGTGTGTGCTCAGTTCTGTGAGGAATCCCCTCCTTCTCCCCAGCAAAAACCAGCTCTGAGCCAGCTGGTTGTAAGGGATGCTTTGCTGGGAGCCCCCAGAAACTCCGTTGTGTTTGTCCAAGTGGTGCTTAACTATAATTACCGAGCAGGTAGGTGGCTTTCTGGACTCTAAAGGACTCAGAAGTTCAGCTGGAAAAGGGATCCCGCTGCTCGGGGATGAGTTTTGAGGCAGCGCCACTGCCTGCACCCTTGGGAGAAGGAGATGCAGAGGGATCGTCACCTCCTTCGGCCACGTCAACACTGAGCAGGAGCTGTTCTATCTGACATTACTTTTTTATTTACTATTTCAAACCCTTTCCACCCAAGGAAAATGTGCCTCCATGTGTTTGCTCCAGCGAAGCCCCATTTGTGCGTAGCAGGGAGCTGGGATTACGTGGCGCACCAGTTAATCTATCAGGCCTCGGTGTGTGCTGCCTTTTGGTTTAACCACTTAATTAAAACTGTCCTAATTGATTCATATTCACTGGCTCCTTCATGCTCTAATTTCAGGAAAATCTTCAGCTGAGTCAGGAGAAGGCAAAGAATAAAAATCACATTTTAGTACTCATCTTCTAAAGAAGAAACCAGGACCTGAAAAGACACAGAGACAGTGTTTGTATCCTAGCGAGGAGAACTGGCCCCAAACCTACGCACTGCTTTTGTGAGTAAAAAAGAACTGAACAGAAAGCTACAAAAATGAAAGAAGCGCCAGATCAACCAAAACTTGCCATCAGTGCTGACGAGTGGCTGAGGGAGAAAAAGAAAAGGCAAGGATTTCTACTCATTGTGGGTACTAGAAAGCTGGAGTGACAAAGTGTGTCAGTGCAGCTAAAACATTTCTTCAATAAATCATCAGGAAATGTGTAATTCATAATTTTAGTCCTGGGGGAGTACCTGGGACTGACTCACCTGAAGCTGAGAAATCCCTCAAAGCCAAAGGGGAAAAAGGAGCTCGGGGACATTTGTTTCTTTCCTTTAGTTCAATAGTTTAAGGAGTATTCTTGCTGGCTTTGCACTTGTATCCAAAAATCTCCTCTCTCCATCTCTGACTTGTCTCCTGTTAACAGTCACAGGGCAAGGAGGTGAAAAATTTGCTTATGAGTTCTGGGTGAAAAATCTCGTGTTCCATTATTCACCGAGTTCCTTATTCGTGCCAAATTACATAATCTTTTAGAGTGTGTCCCATGCTCTCTTCCTCTTCCTTCCACTTCACTTTATGTCTTTCTCTTTAGCTATGTATTATTAACTTCCTCATATAAAAAGAGAGCGACCGCCTTGCCGAAAAACATTCCTCTTTCCAGAAAGATACTGTATGTCCAAAACCACCATTAGGTTACTATTGATGGAAACAGAATAGAGCTGCCAAGAACGTAATAAGTGTAAATGATACCTCAGAGCAGTGCTGGGGTAGCATTAAATACATCGGAGGGACTTCATTCATGGTTCTGCCACTGAGTTATTGCACACTTTCAGAAAGAAAGAAGGTTTCTGCCCAGACAGGGCTGGAAACCCAAATGCTGGAGTCAGGTGTGTTGGTGGCATCAAAAAACAGAGGTGTTTGGGTTTTTTTTTCACCTTGGACTGAGAAGCTTCAGGTGTCTTAAACTGAGTGCCCGAAAGTAGGACTCATAGTCCTACTGTGAGTAGTCCTACTAAAAGTAGGACCTGAGCCTTCCTCTTGTGATGACTCCTGCTTACCCCTCCAGTGAATAAGGAAGAAATGTTTCTTTAATTTTCAAGGACAGTAGATGGTTTAATTAGTCAGGGAACGAGGCACAGAAATACCCAGGTTGGGATTCTGCTTAGGAAGACAGCTTGGCAGAGTTTTTGGCAATGAGTTCATCCTGCAGGAGTTCATATCCTGTCACTGCGTATGCGGTTCCAAGTAACCATGCTCATTCGGGAATGCAACATTTACTTAACTCCTTAAACCAGCTGCTTTTGCCCAGTTGGAGTCAGTGGGCTCTAAACCCCTGTGGGAGCATCCCCGAGTTACTGCAGTGTCCTTGTGTTATCGCAGCTCCTCAGGACCCAGTTCCTGGCATCCCAACAGACCATGCGGTAAAAAGCACGGAGGGTACGATATCCCTGCTCGGAGAATTTAAATAAAAATAATTTTCCCTTGAGGAGCTTTAGCTGTGAGAAGATCAGGTAGATATGTTCCTATGATAGCCAGGGCAACTGCAACCCTAAGGAATCTGGATGCTTTGTATTTGTATAGATTTCTTCTAAGGCTCCAGCATTTACTTCTGCTCCGCAAAAAGGGACATTTCCCACTGCAGGGAAAAGGGTCCTCCTGATTTTTCCTCTGGACCAGACTATGGTGGCACTGGAGGCTAATTGCCAAGAAATAGCTATGTCTCCTCCCGCATGGTCTCCCCTGGTGCCTTGGTGAACCTATGAACAAGGGCTCCGGGTCTGCTGGGCAGCTCTTCTCCGCTCTGGCACAGGAGGTACCACGTCTGGCTCCACCAGCATCCCTGCCCGGGTGGTGGGAGAAGCTGCAGGACAGCGTTTGGGCACAGCACACGCCAACGCACCAGCCTCTTCAGGTGGTGGGGGAATGTGTTTTAGCAAGCCGAGAATTTTCCTGCTTATCTCACTGGAGTGGAACATAATGAGATAAAAAACAAGGATGTTATTTAAGTACGCCTTAATGTGCTGTCTCCATTGGGAAACGCTCGCACCTGGCCTTCTTTAATAGCTTTGGGGAGGACGGGAGCTGCCGAAGGCTTGGAGCCAAGTCATCTGGTACAAGCAGGGGGCTGCTGTGCCTGAAGCAAACTGGTTATTCTGCCAAGCCTCTTCCACTGCCGTGCCCAAATGACTGGCAGGCTTTTTAAAAGCCAGGCACTGCTTCATCTCGATTCTCCTACTTCATCTTTCTGGGGAAAAAATATAAGGGTGGAGGGAGGGATTTTACTTTTTCCTTTTCTCTGGCAAAATGGAAGCGCTGTTTCCTCAGCCAACCTCACTACAGAAAACACTGTCAGTCCATACACTTCGCTGCTGGAGAGCTCTCCAAAACCCAGCAGGCGCTTTCTTAATTTAGGACTGGTGCCTGGTAAGCAAGATAACTCGTGGGAGAGATAAAGGTCCCTTTCCAGTGCCATTCCTTGGATCCGAGCCCAACTGGATGACACCAGACTCAATTTTTAGCAAGGAGATAAGGAGCTGGCACGGGGGGCGAAGAGCTTTGGTAACCATCCTTGATCTGTCAGGATGCAGCTGATGTCCAACCTTACAAAAATCAATATCGTCAAAGGACTCTAAGGGACAGTGCCCTTGTCACTGAGGGCACTTGAGATTTCTAAGCTTGATTTTATACATCAGAAAGACAAAGGTTGTCTAGCGTTAGAAATAAGAAAGGAGGTGGGAAGTTTTAATGCCAGGAAGGGTCAGGCCCTCAGTCACCATCTCGGTCTCCTTCATCAGCCATTAAATATGTCCCCAAAGCACCAAGAAATCACCAGAAATAAACAAAGCGAACAGAAGTGCAAAGAAAAATAAATGTGTATTTCATCTCGTGAAGGTTAAATCTCTGGTATTTTTACTGAATGCAAATTTTCCATTCTGATGCTTTGAGGCTTAAATTAATGATTGTGATTATTTAATTTTCCGCCATTTCCCTTCCAATTGCAACCGTCGCTCTTGTTTTCAGTATCACACATATACAGTTTTGCAGCTGCCACAGTCATTCATGTGAAGGTACACGCTGCATCATGCTCAACGCTTCGGTGTAAAAGTCTGGGCTACGTCGCTCTTCCGCGGTGCCAATGTAAAGCCATCTGTGACTGTGTCGTTCGGCTTCTAGCTATTCCCTTAGAAAACTACAGGTCATTCCCTTGGCATCTGTCCCTATAAAATGTACATCGCACAAAGTCATGATTGAAAATGTACAGAGGAAATTACACATTCACCAAAGGAAAAAAAAAAAAGAAAAAAAAAAGAAAAAAAATCCAATCGGTATTTTACAAGAGAAAGTGTGTACCATTCAATACATACAAAATGTTTTAAAATTGTACATAAGTACCAAAGGCATCATGAGAGATTCTTTGGAGATGAAACGAAAGTGCAAAAAAAGCCAAGGCAACAGAGCAAATTAAAGGAAGCAAAGCAGCAGCTGTCTTTGCTTTCTAAAGGACAACCGAACTTCCATGCTCAGCTGAGCCCCGGGTTTGTACCGGCGGGAGGCGAGGGGGTGCAGCACCCACACTCGCGCCAAGCGAGAAGGGCCTGTCCCACCATGAAATTCACCCCTTGGCTCACCCCCAGGACAAAGGCATCAACCGTTTTTTAGCCTAGTTAAGGCCAAATGAGCCAGATTCCGTTATAAACCGAAAGAGCGTCAAGATATCTCAGGGCAACGGCAACATTCTCCAGCAATGGATGTACCCTGTGCTTAGAAACATATTTGGGACCAAAGTGGCTCTTACTGCTGAAAATTTTGGACCTAAAGATGAATTGCAGGCCAATGTAAAAATCTGATTACAATTTTTCGATGGCATCCAGCAGTATTTAACTGGAAAAGTTAGCTCTTTATGCCTTTGTTTATTTATATTAAACTTGAAGGGTAAGTTCTACCCCAATACAGCTCTTATATCTGTGAAAATATGGGCAAAGTTAAACCCAAGATGACTCATTTGATGAGGTTGGTGAAATCTCTGCATAGGGGCAATCAGAGTCTGTGGGCTGACCTGCTTGGAAAATCAGATTTATTGA
Source organism: Rhinoptilus africanus (assembly GCA_013400135.1). Taxonomy (NCBI): domain Eukaryota; kingdom Metazoa; phylum Chordata; class Aves; order Charadriiformes; family Glareolidae; genus Rhinoptilus; species Rhinoptilus africanus. The sequence continues at coordinate 232,476 of VXBO01008402.1, forward strand.
TTTGTCATGTCTTTCATAACTCTAAGGTCAAAAATGGGCTTTTGATGACTCTTTTCTTAAATGTCTCTTAAATAGGGGCTTTTTAAAATATGTAGGCAAAGGTAAGAGCAGGACCCCCAGGGCAGCAGGATCCTCTGCCTGGGCATTAGCCCATACCGGGGCGTCACCGGGTTTGTGGCAGACCATGGCACGGCCCATCGGTGTCACCCAGGGTGACCGACGGCAGCGCTGCCATCAGGGTCACCCTGTCACAGCACGGAAAGCCTTCGCCCTTGGCTCTCCGATGGCACAGGACAGCGCTTTGGCTACACGTCCCAGGAATGGGCTTTTTGGTTTGGACTTGGAATTGGCACTGGCCGCTATATTTGTTTCTTTGTTTGTTTGAAAGGAAGCCAAAGAAATTACCATTTGAAGCAACTGCATCGCTCTGCTGCATGGCCTGTGCTGCCTTCAGAAGTGGGATTTCTCCTCGGGACGGCAGTTACACATCAATCCCCTTTGCAAATCTTCCTTTTTGATAGAAACACATTATTGAAATACTCTTTTGTTTTACCCACTCTCCCACCTCCAAAAAAAAAGAACTTTTTTTGTCCCTTGTGCATCTCAGATGCGGCTTTATCTGTTTTAAAGCGTGTGTGTGCATGTGTTTGTATAAACATACACGTACAGCGATACCTATATGCATGTACGCAAACGACATGCACACACTTCTGCAGCCAAAGTTGTGTTGTCCTTTTATCTTGCAGGTTATGACAAAGATAAACTGTGAGCTTCAATCAATCTGTACAGAATTTACAGTTCAGATGAACAGCAATGAAGAATATATAGAAATACAGCAGTTGTTAAGTATTTTCGGGCTGCGTGTGTTTGTTTTGTTCAGGTATTTTTAAAGTAACATTACAGAGGCAATCTCACATATTTTAGTTTCCTGGTAAAATCTGTTTAAAGAAGCATTCAAATGAAGTGTATTTCTTAACAAAACAGGATCTTCCTTTTTCTCTTTTCCCAGTTAGGTTGAGTCACACCACAAACCAGGCAGGTAACACTGTTTGGTGTCTGTTCGATGCACGTACGCGTGTTACAGGTAGTGACACTCATCAGCAGTTGGCATGTAATGTGCAATCTGTGTGCAGCATATGTGGACTGTGTGCCAAAGAGACACTAAGCAAGGTAAATTTCATCAATACAATGTCTATAGTGGAGAAACAGGAATATAGTTTTCGTGTGTGGAGCGTTGCTGTATAAGAACAGTGGCACCCACCTATACGAATTACCGATAAAAGAATAAAACATTTATAAGAATAATTTATTGAATCTCCTAAAGCATCTGATATACCACGCAGCAACTGCAACTATGTTTAAAATCTGCTCTTGATTTAAAATAACAAAATCTCTGTCATTTATCAGCTGTATCTTGCTTTACCTCGGTGTTCCCGAAAGTCTCAGGTTCCCTACCCTGTGCGTGAATTTTTTGAGAAAAAGTGAAGAAACTTTAAATTTTAGGGTCTGTGTTTGGGTGGTGGGGAAGAGTAACCAACACAGAAGGGTCCCCGTCCTGCCTGATGACAGGAACATGGGGTATCTTCAGCTCCGGGGAAGATGCTGGACCAGTGGGAATAACCAGGCAGGACAGAAAAGACCTGTCACTACCTTTGATGACTTCCCAGGTCATCAGCAAGGCTGAACACGGCATCTACAGAGATGCAAAAGGATGGAGCCTTCTCTATCCACATCTGTGATAAATCCCTTTCATGAGCATCACCGCATACGTGAAACACTGGGTCGCGGCCACTGTGTTGGTCAAGTTTAAGGGATTATTGTGAAATGCTGCTTCTACTCTTAATGGGCATGCCCATGGCATGCTAAAATAAGGAGGCATTTTCTCATCTTGGCTTGCAAGGCGTCTCCCCAGGTCCACAGTCATCAGTGTCAAATGGAGCCGAAATCCCAGGGGAGGCTTCACCAGCAGCATGACATTCAGCCTTGGTTTGGGGCCAGAGCCATCCAAAGTGGAGATTCTGGCATGGCTTCTACCAGAAACCATTAACCCTGCCCTAAAATTACAGGCGTAGCTGCAGGTGACATCTAGCCTGATCTTGGCACTGAGTTTTGGAAAGCTCTGCAGTTAGCTCAAGTTTCTCAGGACTAGGCAAACAGATGCTGCTTGAACACTTCATCTGTGGCTGTATCTACAGGAACTAGGAGAGGGCAGGATGCTTCCAGGTTCACTGGCAGCTTTGGAAATAGCACAGCATGGACCAGCTGCTTTCCATTTCTCCCCATTATCAAGCTGGAGCCTGGCATGCAAATCCACGCCCGTGGACCGCTGAAGGGGACAGGGGTCTCAAAGGCAGCTCTTGCTTCAGGGAGCAAAAGCATCAATGCTGTTAGAGCCTGTAAGCTCTTTTCCAAGATGTTCAGCTTGACAAGAAAACATGAACCGAACCCTCATCCCTGTTTCACCGCAATCAGCCAAGGGGACAAACCCTCACAGGGCTCTGTACAGCGGGGCAAAACAGACTCCATCCCTGCTCTGGGAGGCTCCAGCAGAACAAACCAGGGATGCGCTGAGGCCACGGTGGCTCAATGAGGAGGCAAATAAATCGCCAATAAAAAGCAGAACTGTCATGCTAACAAAACATGAAGGCTCTCTGGTGCACCTAGCGAGGCCAGGCCAAAAGCAAGTCTCAGCGCAGAGTTCTGGCATTACATCTTCACTTGTGTATAGTCGGGACAAGGAAGGTGAGGAGACGGGAGCAGTGTCGAACTAGGCTATGGCAGCAGTGCGAAGAGATACAAGAGACTGCAAACACCAGCGAGGTGAGCAAACCCTGAAGGCCTCATGACAGGCTGGTATTACACGGGGGAGAACTGTGGCAAAACATTTACGGAGATAGGAAGGTAGCTCAGCGCCTCTCTGTAAGAAGAGTAAGAGATGCCTCCACAAGAATGGACATGGCACAGCTGCAGGGTCCCGAGATCCCCACGCGCCGTAGACAAGGGTGCATGCCATTTCCAAAGAGGGGTTTCCAAATTTTGGGAGTCACACTCCCCCCATGCCCCTGGGGCTGGTCTGCCGGCACAGACGTTCAGGCACATGAGACCTGGATGCAGGCGAGAGAACCCTATGGGGATTAAACCAGGCATATGGCAAGTCCCACACATGTGGGATCAAATGGCATCTCCTAAACGAAGACCAAGCCTCCATCCTTGGCACTGCCGGCCTTGTTCTGCCCGCTCCTCCTCAGAAAGGGGTACCTGCGATGCTCTTCCTCAGAGGCATCTGGGTGGAAAAGAGGTTTTTATACACAGCCAACACAATTTGCATTTTTTTCCTCCCCAAGTACACGTTTCAAGGAACCACAGCTACAAATGTGGTTTTCTTCCCCTTACTTTACAAGCAGCAGAAGTGGAGTTTGCGCATGCTGTATGGGAGGGATGGGGTGACGACACTTGGTACACCAGTGTTACCTACAGAAGCACCGCAGCACCCTACACGATGGGTCGCTGGGAGGACAGCCTCTCCCCAAAACGATGCTTTTGGCAATGTCACCTCATCGGGTACTACAGCAATCTGGGAGTGCAGATACAGCTGGAGCACGTTGCTGTCTACTCATCTCAGGCTGCATGCAGTAGCAGGCAAAATTGAGAGTACAGTCAGTGAGATAGTGCAGAAAGCACATTCATACGTTAAAAAGGACCCGGCTGCTCCTCCTGCAGCAGCCGCTCCTTGCTGCTACCTAAATTATAAGCGTGATTAATACTGTATCAAAACGTGTGTCATCCCTCTCCCTCTAGACACTAATATAAGGCAAGCAGTATTGTGTCACTGGGGCATCAAACACTAAGATATACTAAAGAAGATTCCTATGCATTATTATTATCCTTATTATTTAAAAAAAAACCCCAACCCTATCATTATTGTTAAAAAACCAACGAACCCACACCCGTGCTCTAAGCAGATTTTGCTCTGCGGGGCAGAAATTCGGGGTGTTTGCGTGCTAAAAGCAGGAGTTTGCTTTTCCAAAGCACTGGGCAGCAGCGACCCACGCGGGGCTCGGCGGGGCGGCTGCTGCCCTCAGCCCCGCGCCACGGACCCCCGCATCGCAGCCTCCCTCTTACTGCAGGTGAAGGAGCTTTTGTATCTGATTTCCTTGTTTTTCATTCACTATAAGGAAGCGGATGACAACAGAAGATGCCGACCCACAGCGGAGAGCGGGTGAGAGGATGAGGGGGGCGCGGGTCGGGGGACCACAGGGGTGATGGGGAGAAAGGGCTGGAGGCTCGGGGCTCGCTCAGCCCGAGCATGGCTGGAGAAACAGAAGTCCTCAGCCTGCTCCTGGGCTTTTCAACATTCCCAATAAAACACTCACTGCTAAGGGTCTTCATATGGAATAACTCTTGGAAAAACTCCTTAGGAATTTCAGTTTCTCTTTTAACACTTGTATTTTGTTTTTAGCAATAATGTTGCTGTGACCATAGTGGATATAAGGGAAATGAGGTTTGCAGTAGCTCCCTCTTGAGAAAAATAGGAGTAAACGTGTTTTTCTTTTCTTTTGGGTAACCGCTAGGAAGGGGAGCATTTGTATCTGAGGTGATGCTCCAGCTTCTCAGGTAGGTTATACAAACTTCTTCTAAAAATCCACATAATTTAAAATCTTAAAAATCAATTAAAATTTTAAAAAACATACATATTTAGCTGTAAATAGCAATGGCCCCAAAGAATTTATTCGCATCTATCAGGTAGCATTTGAAATAAAATACATTTTTAGAAAACCTGATCTATCACCTAGTCTGTCTAAAGAAATAGAATGGCTTTCTGAGCTGGACAAGAGGTTTGTTTTCAGTGAGTTCCTTGACATTTCTGTTTTAAAAATTATCAATAAGAAAATGAGTCAACAAGGAAATTCATATACAAAATCTGCACTCGAGTAACACTAAAGTCCCTTCCCAAATATTGGGAAATTCGACTTCCGGCTAGTGCTCTGTTCCTGTGTCTAGGGGTCACGTTATGGAAAGCCGCCTGCATGGAGATGGCAACATCTCCAGCCACATCTCCTGTTCGGAGACACAAACTCCTTGATGACTTGGACTCACTCGAACCTGAAGCACCCAAAAATTGACTGTGGCTGCAAGTCCCAGTCTCAGGGATTGCTCCATCCTGCAGGTGGGACCATTTGCACTATCTCTCTCCACAGATAAACCCAGATTGTAAAAAAAAATAAAAAAAAGTCCAAAGGTTTCTTGGAGACCAGATCCCAGGCTCTGGTCCAAGGCCACGGCTTCACATTCAGCACAGAGGCACCTCGAAACCAGGCTCCGTGCACACAACCGCGCGTGGGCACAGGCACTCCCAGAGCATTTCAAGATGGCCTGCTGGAAATTTGGCTTTCACATCTTCTTCAGCTCTTCTTGGTCTGCTCTGTCCACACTTGGCATTGGCTAAAACTTGTTTCTGTCCTCCAAAAAAAGCAGAACCAGATTTGGGAGGAACAGGGGAGCAAAGACCAGACCAAGAGAGGCTTGGCAAAGGGACAAAATTTGCGTATCCATCCCTTTAAAGGTCTTTATCATTGGGACTGCTTTATTAGCAAAATAAACCAGATTTATTTTCTTTTAATCTAGTGGTTATGGCTTCTTGTGGGAGATCACCACCAGGAGCGTGTGATACAGGCATGAGGGAACTGAGGGATTGAAAGCAAAGACCTTGCAGGAAGTATTGGACTGTGATTTAGGACACAAGTGAAATTATTTATGTCAATAAGCAACAAGCAGGCTCTGTTATCATTTATGCAGGCATAAATAATTCCATGGAAACAAGAAGCATTATTTGGAGCTAATTCTGGTGTAAGTTAACCCCAAAATCCAGGTCTTTTTGCCTGTTTGAACAAGAAGTAATGATTTATGGCTTAGTTGTGGATGGAGGCATGTGGCAGAATTTCTTTGAAATGATGCCACAGATAAAGGTGGGATATTTCTTACACCTTCCAAAAAAAATTCTATGTGACATTTGTAGCAGCAAGATACAATCTGTGCTGCACGTACATAAAACCCGTTGTCTCTAATCAGTGATTATGGGAAAAATCCAACACCTTTTACAGCTACAAGTCAGAAGATCTCTATAAGCTCTGGTGCAGTGACTTGAAGAGGGAAAACACAATTCTTCCTAAAGGAGGTAAAAGACTGCCAGATTTCCATCGGTGGAAAACTCAAGAGGACACAATGGAACTGTGTCTCCTCGGGAGACACTGGCAGTATCTGCTTTCAAGGGTGGAACATCATCTGGGCAGGAGAGAGGGATTCTGCAAGAAGAACTAGGAAATGGACATTCGAAATAGAGCCAATAGGGCTTCAACACCAGGACACGATAAAAATTACATCTCATAAAAATTGTGTCCTGTTCACTTTGCCTCCTACGTTAAAACCCAGCCATGTACCTGTGCTGCAATAAGATCGCATGACATCATCCTCATCTGGTTATCATACCCTTCTGCGCCAAATTTCCAGCAGGCCTCGAAAAGTAATTGCAAACAAATAAGACAATAAAACTTTGTTTTCTCTGACTTGGGCAAAATTTGCAGTGAGCATCTGGCTGGAGCAAAGTTGACTTTTGCCTCACCCAATTCAATCTCCATTCTTGTGGTCACCAGAAAATACATGCCACCAAGTCTGATTTGGGACCTGCTGACTTTTCTTGCCCTACCAGAAGGCATCATTTTGCAACATGTAAGGGGCAAATCTGCACAATTTTCAGCCGTTTTGCATTCAAAGATTTCTCTGTATGGAAGTCAAGGGCATCACTTTGCACAAAGAAATCTAAAGCCAGAAAGGAGTTTATGAGCACAAGCAGAGAGGGAAAAATTACAGGAGGTAACAAAAAAATGGATCAAATAGGAAAGAAAGGAACTAGCATGGCTGGAAGCCTATGTTCTCTCTAAGAAAAAATGTTTTCCCCTCCTGAATGGTGAAAAATGGCAGGAAAAATTGTGCAGAGCCTTTCCCCACTCCTCAATCTCATGTGAAGACCTGCGTGTTCATCCTGAGCACTAGCAAAAAAGGATGGCTTTATCCATCTGCAAGTGTTGGACTGCACCCAGACCTTCCCTAAGGCCAAAAGAGTCCTGTGTCTCCCCTGGTTGCTGCCTCTGGTCAAGCAAACAGGAGGAGAGAAAAAGGCTGTGATTCTCCTTTCACCCCAAACAAGTCAAGGTTCAACCTTTCAAAGGCCACACAAAAATGAAGTTGTCACTTAAATATCCTTAACAGGCTCTTGATACGACACAGGGAAAACGTGGAGAGATGGGGTTTGAAATCACAGGCACATCCCCAGCAGAAAACACACACGGGATTTGGGCTGGAGATGCGTGGGAGGGTTCAGAGGCACAATGCTGGCCATGGTGTCCCAGCCCTGGAGATGGAACCCAAACACAACTTTCCCCCATCCACCCTCTTGCAAAAAAACCCCACCAACCTATCCATGTAAAGGATCACTTTGTGACTTCGTTTTGGTCCCAAAAGAAACTTTGAGCATCACTTTTCCCCTTGCCTTCCCCCAGCTGAACGCGCTGCTGAGGTTCCTGGTAACAACACAAAGATCTTTCCAAGAGAAAGTACTTTAACAACAATGAAATGGGGCAGACTTGGATTGGCACAGCTTGCAGGCAAGCACAGGTAAGAGGCTTCTGAAAGACCATGAAGAAACGAAGAAGCATCTCTTAACTCAGCTTGAGGGACCCAAACAAAACCAAAGGATGTCCCGAGAACACGGGTGTGAGATTCTTGTTGGGGCAGAAGAAGAAAGGGAAGATTTTTCAGGGGCATAGTGTGTGCAAAAGTGTTCAGGCACAATGCAAATTGTAAGAAAAGTGCCCACTCTGACCAATAGGGCTTCAAAGGGATGGAGCTCAGCACTTAACTCGCAGCAACATGGGGACCACAGCGTCTTGCATATCCACCCTCTCCCTTTGGCCCGGTGTGGCTGTGACTCCACAGCAGCACTGCTGGCCACGAGAATGGCTTCACACCGTGGCAGCCTTCCAGAGGGGTTGCCTTCGCTTTGCCTTTGCTTCCAAAGCACCTCCAGGCCCCTTGTCAATGGGAGGAGAGATAATAACATATAATACATGGTTTAAAACATTAAATTCCAGCCCCGTAGACTCTTATCCTACTTCTCTGTCTCATTTCACTGCCCTCTGGGTTGTCTCTCTTCTTACACTCAAGCTCATATTTCTGAGTTTTCCAATTTCACAAGATGGGATAATTTCCAAACCATTCTGGTTCATAGCGGTATCCTAACCTGTCCCACTTTGAGGTCATGTCTTCTCTTCATGAAGTATTCCAGACACCATCCCCCTCCTCCACGGGCCTATGCAACATTTCCATGTATTATACTGGAATTATTCCACCTTCCTGACAGTTAACGAAGAACCAGAGAGTAACAACCCTGCTGTAATTACACGTGATCTGAAATCTAAGCCAGAAACAGACACGTGTTCATTCCACGACTCCAAAATACCTAACGGTGTAATCACCAGTGCCATGACATGGCAATTCCCACCTATCTCTTGTAAGCCATCAGTTACTGTGACCTCCGAAAGCCCTGGCCGGGTGACTTATTCCTGCCCTGCACTTCTGAAGATTCCCAAGAAATGCAAATTGCCTACCCTGCACCATGACATAATTTCACCTAATGATCTTAGAAAGAGAGTATGAAAGAAATCTGGACTTCACGGCTCCAGTTCGCTCACCACCGTGACCTCTTCCACAAATGCAGGCTTGGACCTGCTCATTCACCCCCCGGAGTAAGCTGCAAGAAAGTATTCGCCAGCTAAGGATGTCCTAGAGGGAGGAAAACCTTAGCTGTCAATCTCCTTGAGAAGTTCGACGCGTGGACAGCTGGAGTGGGCAGCCGCCAGCGCTTGGACGTGGCTTGGTGGTTGAGAGAAGGCTTCACTGCCTGGGGGCTGACCAGCCCATGTCACTGAAGGGTCCCTCGCCCGTGGCCGACCTGGGAGGAGGACCGCAGGGCGTGCAGAGGTCAGAATCGGTGTCTGACTCCCCTTCTGCTATGTAGGGTCTGATTTTGGCCACGGCTGCATAGCAACCGTTGTTAAGAATGTCCAAATTCTCTTTGGACTGGGAGATGCTAAAGCCGCTGAAAGAGCGCTCCAGTTCCTCGTGGTCTACCGAGGGGATGGAGATGGATGTGTCGCTGTCTCTCATGGCACTCTCGTGGTGTTTAGTTGTAATGTCTTCATTCCTCAGGTACTCTGCGCTCGCCCTGTGCCCACCGCTGTACGCTGACAAGGAGCGCTCGTGGGAGGGCGGAGGTGGGATGCGGACCAGCGAGCCGGGGTCTCCAACGGGCGAGGAGCCATGGCTTTGCCGCTGGTAGACCTGCTGCTGGCATGACGTCGAGGGCGGGCATGTGTTGGTTGGGGCTGGCGGGGCAGAGAAGTTCTTCTGACCCATGGAGCTGGTGGACCTGATGATCTTGATGATGCAGCCGTTCTTGTCAATGTGCTCCCTGCTGTCTTCGGGGCTGTGGTAGGGAGGGGCTGGGTCTGGTTCTTTGGACCCAAAATAAGCCTCCGTCTCTGTTGGTGGGATGCCCATCCGCTGCATGTAAATGTTCACCAGGAAGTCCAGCTTCTTCTCCATTGACTGAACCTGCAAAACACCACAGCTGAGTGCTACGCGCTGCACGCAGGTGGAAGCACATTAACATCCTGAGCACAAGCAACTTCCAACCCATCTAGGCAGAAGGGGGGGGCCCAGCCTTCATAGATGACCTCTGCCTACAGCAACCTACACCAAACCGAAACTTTTAGTAAATACTAATTTATTCTGAAGCGTAATCTATTCCAGAGCATTTAATTCTCCACCTTGTTACAGGGTTTTCCATAACCTCCTATAATCTTTTTGACAGGGACCAAATTCCAGGAAAGCTGGAGCACACTCGCGTCCTTTCAGCTCCTTACTGCATTTGGCACTTGGCTGGGCTCAGGTGGCCGTGGGGATTTCTGAGCCTTATCCTCTAGGAAGATTTTAATCTTTGGCAAGGCCAGCAGCTACAGCAGTCAGACTCATGGACTCGCTTGAAACATGTCTAGTATGGTGGCAAAGAAATCAATGTGACATTTTCAAAAATAACGTACACTTTTGGTAAAATCACTTAAAAAAGAAAGACTATATGTCAAGGACTCCAAAGCGCCTGTTCTGAAAGTAATCTTTAGGCTTTTAAGACATTTAGTGCCCTTTCATAACATTCACCTTGGGGTTTTTTTCCAACTATTCTCAGCTCTTAATTGTTTTTTCTAAACGGGGAAATTTCCCCACTGGGGAAAAATAAGGCAAGAAAAACACAACACAGTGCCTGCAGCACCCTCTAATAAGAGCTTCCTCCCGACCCAATATACCTGTTTTTCAACTTTTCCAAGCCTGCCCATCATGCTGGGGTCTTCAGGCATCTCCCCCTCTGCCGGCCCTTTGGTCCGATCCTTGTCAGTCATGGAGGATCCTCTCCCAACGATCTGGTCAACTCTACCGGGATCAGAAAATCCCCCCGCCCCCGGAAAAGGACCTGGAGTCAGTTGGAGGCAGCAGGCGAGGAGGGCTCCGCTTGTCGCGCCTCCGTGTGAATAAGCAACAGCCTCTCGCCCAACTAACACTCCAAATTACTCACAGACACGCAGTGGCACTGAAGTGTTAATTCAGATGCAAAATTCAGAGCAGTATTAGCAGAGTTTGAATTATCCATTTCTGTTTATACAGATAAAACCTGGCACATTATGCACAGTAAATTTACCCGCTGCAAAGAATTTCTTTAACTGGCTTTCTTCCAAATCAATTAACTTCTTATTTGCACTGAAAAATTATTATTTTGGGGGAAGATCAAGTTTTCTGTCTAGCATATGTCAACGGGACTTTTTTCAGTCTTTGCAGCAGTTTCTTCTCCTCGATGCAAATGTAAGTGCGTAATTCTCATGCCTGTGAAAATGAGCCGCTTGCCCTAAGATCCAGACAAAAGGGTTTTGCGCTAACTGGTTTAGTGGAGTTACAGCAAGTCTGAATTTGGTCATAATTCACCAAACATTACCAAATTGTCTTCATCTCAATGCTACGGCAATTCACACCTGTATCATTAGACAGTTTCTATTAGCAGGGCTCCAAGCTGCTAACAGCAGAGGATACTCCTGCCAAATCAGCAGCTAAAGCTACTGGGCACGTTGTTTGGCACTAACTTCTTTACTCACGTTACATTTGCAACTCCTCGTTCCCAGTCTAGAAACACCTGGGCTGATATACAGCTCTGTATGCAAAGGAAGAAGGATGGTAGAGCCAGTTTGGAAGCTGAAAGTCAATTTTATTTGAGGCACCAAATATAAATTTTCTAGCGAGTAAACACCAGGGCTTCTTGATCCCTCAAACGTCAGAGGAGCAACTCGGTTTTGGAAGAGCTTCTTAATGGCAGCCCCGTTTGTAACCTAATTCTACGCCAGGCAAACTTTACTCTTGCATAATGCACCAAACGTAAGGGTGGCGGGGGAAAAGAAGGGTTAATTAATCTGACTGAAACCAAGTTGAGGTATCTTGAGCAGAAAACTCAAAATGCTTCTTACGCAGTTCTGCCGTGTGGGCCATGGGTCCATGCACCAGGAGGAGGAAAAGGAAGGAGCTGAACACAGACAGACAGGGGAAAATGGACAAACAAAAACCAAGGAAAGGAATGAGACGTGAGGCTATTTCCAACACAAGAGCCATATGTTTTCGTTACATTTGATAGGGACTTAATACGTATGTTGGCTGCTGACATTAAGGGACAGATATCGGTGGGTATGGACCAGCGGGGCTTCCTTGCTTGGCTTATATTAGAGCAACAGCAGTTTACAGCACCAGAAGATCTGGCTCAAAGAGATGAAGTGGATGAGCACACCACACCAAAGACAGCAAATATAAGCCAACAATTATTTTAGAGTTTATCTTTGATCCCAGAAGATACTTCATTTGGGCAGGGATGCGACAGAATACCGTTCTGTTTAAAAAGTCATGTTTGATCCTTTGCTTAGCAATATAAGCACAGGAGTACAAGGAGCACCAAGTGCTATAATTACAAGCGTGAGGAATATGCATGCCTTATTTCTCTCTTGTAATGGGAGAAGCAAATTATTGACATATACAGGAAGTCCCCACAAGGGATGCAATTACTGACATGACATACGGCACAAGAAATCCTACGACAATGTTGCTACTGTGTAAGCAAAGAGGTATTAAATTGGATACCTCGGGCTACCTTGGTTTGGAATCACAAGTCAAGGCGTAGTAAAGTCACTGTACGAACTCCTCTCCTGTATGCACAAGCAAGTAGACTAGTAAAACAATGAACACGCGTTTAAAGAGGCCCGAAGTCTAAACGCTACTGAATGTTGTGGAAGGCCAAGAAAAAAATGGGTGCTGTGTCCTCGTGTCCCAGCTACCACAGCACTAACACTGAAACGTGTCCAGTAATGGCAATGAGATGTCCTTCAACAGGACTGAGGAGAGCAGGGAGGCAGGACAGACCGTAACACAGAGAGGAAAACTGAATGTTGCCATGCTAAGGGGTATCAAAACAGCAGAAATAGTCTTGTACAACCCTATTTCTAATCTCACAGAGACTGAGGAAGGACTTCTGCTCTCTGCCATGTCCTTAAGAGGAGAGCTATCCAGTAAGTGAACCTCACATGAGCCATGTGAAGCACAGGAGGCCAGCTGGCACTCCACAGACGAAGTGATCGCTAGTATCATATAGAAAAACGCTATCTTCTTCCGTCACCTTCAGAGTAGACACAACTTGCCTGTAGACCTGCTGTGATTTAAAAGCAAGACTGAAGCACTTCATAGAGCTCACCCATAAAGCATTCAGGAGCCCTTGCCCATATGCTGTTGATACCAGAGCCCAGGACAAATCCTGATGGATTTATCCCCTTTGTGCCTATACTTTAACATAGTCCTGGCTCCTGAGGTGGTCATTTTCCACAGCTCTGAGGAACCGGAGAGCCAGATCTCACCTTGGCGGCAGGGTCCGCACAGAGGAGGTGCAGTGGGCAGCTGCGGACAACTGACTTCAGCGCAGGGAGGGGAGAAGAAAGTGAACCAAGTCCTCTCTTGATGGGAGAAACCAGGCTCAAGGTCTCCCACCCCTTTGCTTCCCCTAGCAAAAGTTAGACCAGAGGAGAGCGCTCCTAACCTCAGCAAAGTGCAGAGATTTCATTTGTGCCTTATCTGATACAAGAGAAGAGAGGAATTTCCTTGCGAGCTCCCAACCTACCTGTGCCTCGCTGAGCACCACAGAGAGCAGGATGTCCTTTAGGCATTATAAAAGAATTTGAAGGTTCGTCCAAATTGGGCAGCAAAGCTCAAAAGATGAAGAAGAGAGAACATATTCCACCTTTGCAAGCAGAGGGGGATAGTGTATGCTCCTACGGCATGACAAAGGATCATGAATCTTCTGAGGTGACAAATCCCACCTCTGCACTACATCCCGTGGGGAGCCTTGTGCCTTTCCAACACTTCTTGGCTATGTCGAATACACACATGCAGAGGGAAGAATTCGGCTGAGGCTTTGGAAGAGTCAGCCCTCTGCTTTCCCCTGCGTGGCCGAAGAGGATTCAGAGATTTCTAACGATGCATGACAAACTGTGCCATCTGCTGTCCTTGATAGGCTCTGCTGGGTCTTAGTTTGGGAGGGAGAGAGAAAGGGGGTTGCTCTTTAAAGTGCACTTTGGTATCTTTCCGCCTTTCTAATGGTACAAAAAAAATGTAAAGTCTTGCATCAGCCACAGTGCAGGTTTTCTCATGCTTCGTTATGCTTCATGCTAACAGTGCATGCAAAGAGGTGTAATATGTCACCCTCGGGCCAGAAGCAGACATCAAAAGGTCAAACGGCTCAAATGAGATAAAAATGAAGTGTTTGGGAATATAGATTCGATTCTTTTATGTTTTTTCTTTATCTCTTATAACTTTTTGTACACAATCCAGGCATTGAAGCCAAACCCCCTTCATCCATGTCACAGGACCGGCTACTTACCTCCTCATTTCACAATAAAGTTTGCTCTAGACATGTTTTGACCAATATCTCTTGCCTAAAAATTACAGCTGAGGTTGCACCTATTCTGTGTTAAATCAGCTGATCAAGGGAATTCAATCCAAATTGTCTCTGTGTGCAGCTGTCTGTGTTTGTGTGGAGCAAACACCTTCAGCCAAACCACAGCCGGGGACCCCCACTGGTATCCAGCAGCCTTTGCTGGGAGGTACCTGTAGAAACCTTTTTGGCTGAACAGAGCCCTTGTCACTAGAGCACCACCATGCAATCCACGGGGTGGAGACAGCTCATGGGACATCACTCCGTTGTGTTTCTCTGGGCAGCGTTTGGCTAAAACAGGGGCGTGCAGGCTAAAAAGGAGAAGCTGGTGGAGCCCATGGGGACCCCACAGCACGGACCCGCGTGGTGCTGAGATGACAAAGGCCACGGCAGCAGCAGAGCCGGACCCACAGTTTTGGGATTTGGGCTTGGGCGTGCTCAGAGCTCTGGTTCCCATCCATCGGGCACCTCGAGAACCTCACAAGTCCCACCGGTGTCTGTGGGAGGATGCAGCTGCCGAAAATTCAGCGCAGCATAAGGCTTTTAATGGGTGGGAGCAGAGATTTCAGCAGCCTTCTGTACTCTGCTGTTTTCTGGAGTCTCTCAGCCACAGTAAAGAAGTGAGGGAATTCAATAAAAAAGGGTGCAATTATTAAAAGAAACCTTACTGTCCCAGGAGCCTACTGGGCACGTGCAACCACGTTTTTAATCTGGCCATCAGTATTAGAAACTGTAAAAACAGCGGGGGGGGGAAAGTCATTGACACTAAGCTGATACAGCTTCAGCTTCAATCCAAGAGTTACGGACTGAATAAAATAAATATCCCGGTGTGAGGTGTTGGGCTTCCTCCCCTATTATCCATCCATCACCTTTCCTGTGTGTGAGGCACAAGCTTTCAGACGAAAATCTTACTTCTAGTGAAGGCTTGTTGCACACCTAATCTTATAGGTTAAATACAACATAATCCATTTGTATGTATTTTTGTAGGTATTTTTGTTTTAAAATCAAAATGTTTCTGCAGATAAGAAAATTATTTGCTTTTTAAAACTAGGTTTGGGCCTCATCATTTGGCAGGGAAAAGAAATGGGAAAAATGCTTTTCTGAGAGCATCTTTTTTCCAAGCATAGTGCTTTGGGCTTCTGGAAAATTC
>VXBO01008402.1:247789-272850 GCA_013400135.1 Rhinoptilus africanus
CCCTTTTTTTTTTTTTAATCTTTGAGCTAGCAAAGTAGGAAAAGGTAAGCTTTCAATATTCCTTTTACTCACATTCCTCTAGTGAAGATTACTCAGAGCAGCTTAAATAAAATTTTTGAGATTTGTCATGTATTAGGCTCTTAGGGAGGGCAAATATATTTAGAAAAAAATTAATATTTGAGGCTAAGCTTGCTGCATTTAAAAATCACCTACTATTTGTGCTGTGAAAATTACTTTCTGGCAAATATTTATACCTGCCTTGGGCTCCAGTGGTCTCAATACAAGGGGAAAATCGAGCTCAGCTCATGGCCCTGCTGACCAGAGCTCAGAGTGCCCTCAAACAGAACTACAGGGAGAAGACGTTCCTCGTGGCCCCAGCTTCAGGTACAGCTCTACCTAAAGAGAGAACTTAACACGGGCAATAAGAAAAACCTCGCTGCATGACTGAGGGGTGGGTTTGACTCCTGCTCTTCGTGGAGTTGCATCAGCAAGAAAAAGAGACCACTGTGTTTATCGGGTATGAAACACTTGAAACACTTCATTCTTACTTTGCCCACTGAAGTAAACTCATATCATAGCACAAAGAGCTGCAGAGGCTCCTTCGCTTCTGTGTGGAGTGTTTAATCTTTTAGGAAGTGGATCATTTATATTGGCTTTGTGGGTAAATATTCCACCTTTTACATTTGAAGAGAGCTTTATAAAATATGAAATTTTAAAAAGATACATTTTTGCTTTCTAACACCTAGAAGAAGACTGAAAATAGAAAATACGCTAGTCGAAGAAACTGATGATTATTGATGACTGTAGGAAAGTCCCTTTTTATTTTTTTTGCCTTTGGCTTGTCTAGTGTGAAAGCTCATTACGGAAAGTAAATCAGAGCATACCCAGAGTAGCAAGCCCTTCTGAGTCACGATTTAGCAAGCTGCACTGCTAAGTGATAAATGCCGTCATATAACTGGCATGAAAGGGGTTTGACATTAAGCAAATGAAAAATCCAGAGAAAGCGGCATTTGGTGAATCCTAACCTAGGCGAGTATTGGGGAGATTCTTTGGAAGAATACATGGGTCCTTTGGTTGGATACTTCTTATGCCGGGGAGTTGAAGGGGGCGGGGGACCCACAATCATATCTATCCTGGCAAAGTAAATAAGAAAAAAAGACACCAGCAAAATGCATAATGAAGCAACACGTAGAGAAAAGTTGGTCAGAAAAGTTGCAGAAAGAAACAACTGAAAAACAGAATGACAGAGAAAGAAAGAGAGAGACGTTGAAAATATATTCTGCTGGAAACGGAAGGCTCTGTCCTACCACCTGGCTGTCGGTGAAAGCCAGAGTCTTACTCACCCTGGGATAAGATCTGGGGATTTAGGCACCACTGAAACATCATCCCCCCACCCCAGATATAATAGGCAACGTGCTTTACCCTCTGGAATACATTTGTATATGTGTAGCAATATCCCACTGAGGTGGTTGGATATGAACCAACAACATATATTCATTCTCCTTTAAGTTCCAGGGCTAGATAACACATCCTCAGCTAGTTCAGAAAAGCATGAGCTGTCGGAGTCAGTGGGATACGCTGTGGGATTGTATAACTCAATGAATGGGAGACATCCATGGCTGGCAAGGTGTCGGGATGAGACATGGGACAGTGTGAACACAACACTGAAAAGAGCACATTACAGACACACCACAGTGACAGAGACATTGACGATTAAAGAGGAAAGTGCATGTAACACCCCAGAAATTTGCTGGAATGCAGTTTTAATCCACCAAAGCCCTGGCTACGGGAGGTCACAGAACACCGTGCTTTGATTGCTGGTGGAAAGGGAAATAAAAATATCTGTTCTCCTCTGAGCTGGCCCGTGACAGCCTCCCGTAAGGGTGCACTGTACATCTAGCACCAGTTGGTCATGCTCCAACGTTGCCCATGGCCACCCCAGGCAAACACCTCGTCTACAGGATGGCCCTTCCAGCTCTGCTGGGCAGGTGATCAGCCACGGGACCTCTTGGTGCCCATCTGGCTATGAGGATGAGTGCTTCAAAGGATGGCCCCGAGAGAGTCTGCTTCCGTCACCATCACTGGTCTCCTGCTAAGTGGGGACAGGGAAACCAGTGAAGCTGCCTGGCAGCCCTGGAGCCCAAATCCTAGTACTTCAAACTTTTAAAGCAGCTCCTGGTCCTCCTGACTTCCCTGCGCTGGGGTGGATAGCCTAGCCTAGCCTCAGCAACCTCAGCCTCACAGTCCCATGCGTACAGCTAAGAGGAGAATTCAGTGTAGTCTTTCAAAGCTGACATTCCTTACCCCCAACTTCCCCCAAAAAGCAGCCAACCGAACCGCTTTGTCTGTGCAGCACATCACCTTGGAGGACTGGCAAGGGAAGACCTGGCTGGATGGTGAGGCAACCTGCCACACCAGCGCCGGGGGCTGAAAACTCAGGTGTCCCACCTGGAGCCGGTGGAGATGACAACCCCAACGGCTCACAACCTACTGAGAAGGCAGCCTGGAGGCCTCATATTTCAGGTTATTAAAGTTAGAAAATATAAATCCCCTTCTCCTCCTCTTCCCTCTTCAGATCCAGCTACATGTCTTAGATCTATAACCAGTGAATTTGTAAGGAACAGGGGTGAGAGGCTCAATGAGAGGAAATTCTCCAGGACATTTTAGTCTCCATCGCAGGGGAGAATTTACCTTCTGGCTGCATATCTGTAAATGGGAAACACACAGCATGCAGCAATGCCGAGAAAGTTACCTCTGCTGCTCTAAGATCAAAAATAGCAGAGTTAAAATGGTCTCTGAGAGATTAATGGGAGAAGAGAGATTCCTCTTTTTCCTAAGACAATTTTCCTGTTTCATTCTTGGGGTTCTCATTAGCTGCTTGCAACTCAAATACATTTTTGTGCACATTCACTGACTCTGCCAGGGACCTAGGTGGCTTTGAAATTAAAGGAAAACTTCTCAAATGGCTTCCAGAGGAAGCTGGGCTGCCACAGTCATCAAAGGAAATACTTTCATTCTCCAAGTGTAAAAGTAAATGGTAAATTATTTTGACTGGAAATAGCCTATGGCCAAGCCCTGGCTCTGTTCTGGGTGTCCTTCGTGCTCAGCAGAACTGGGGCTACTTCTGCTGAGCTGACACAGCTGGGGGGTGCTGGGGGTTTGGGGTCCGGCATTCAATGTGGGATGTCAGGGCTGAGGGAGGAGTGGTCAAGCAAAAAGGTTTAGCTCAGATCCTCTGCTCAGGGGACCAAATTCACCAAGGTTGCTTCGCAGGAGAAATAACTGGGTGATTGTAGTGGAAAATGACATTTGAAATGCCCTTCTCAGTTCCGTTTGTCCCTTTTTCACGTTTTTTTCCCTCGCTGAACTAACTCATCTCCCCCTAAAATCTGAGCACAGAGGATGAAATGCAGCTCAGCGAAACCACACCTACGTTGGTGGGCTTGGATGAGAAATCCCCACCTCCACGGACTTTTGCCAGACTGCACTATCCGAGGAGGGATTCCTCCTGAAACAGCTTAGCATCGGACGGGCAGGAGGAAGGTGCCGCTTCCTCACTGCCCTCTCTGCCCTTCGCAGCGGGGTCACATCCAGCACACCAGATTTTATTTTGCATCACTCCCAGAAAGGTACCTAATTAGCCAGATTAGCCTTAAAACTGGGGCATCGAACCTTGGCTATCCTGCCGGGAAGATCACTGAGATACGCCCCTGCCGTACCCATGGGGTATCATATAATCACAGAAACTCCCAAATTAAAGCCTGGAGGAGGACGAGCCATGTTGTATGTGTGTATGTCCTGGGGTGGGCATTAAGGCAGTTTTAGAGGCATAACACCCCCCTTGGCAGTCCCTGTCCTGCTCATCCCTGTGGGTTCCAGCCACAAGCACCGATGTTTTCCTTGAGGCTTTCTCTTGGGAAGAAAAAAAATAAGTTGCAGCTGCAAAGGAAAGTGTCTCTCTCCTGGGAACACCTCCACAATGAACAAAAAAAACAGCGAAAAAATGAAGCAAAGAGAGGGGTCTCTTGCCTGGCCTGAAGGTTTTTAATCCGGGAGAGCATGTCCAGGTGACCAGCTGAATACTGCTCGATGACATCCATCACGTCATAGGGCCGAAGGCTCTCCTTAAACTTGCGCTTGGAGACGAGAAATCTCATAATGCTGCAGGAGACGGAGAGAAAAGAGAAAATATAGTCCCTGGCCTGCAGCCCGACCTGCTTAGTGGAGATAAAAAACACCGCAGGGAGCTGCTTTGGAAGGGAAATGGAATAAATCCCAACCCTGTGGGTTTGGGCGAGGATGCGGCAACAGGAGAGGGGAAGGGGGTTGCGGGGGCTGAAGCCCTGTCTGCGACAGGGGGTCCCCGATGCCCCTCGGACTATCAGCTGTGCGAATATCCTCTCTGCACCGCTTTTCTAAATGTCAGCATTAAAGCTCAAAGCTGGTGAGAATGATCATTTGGATGCATCCCTGCAGGGGATTTTCCTGTTTCTCCATTTATTCCTTCCCTCAGCAAAAATTGCCCTTTCTGGCAGAATTTTCTGTAAAGGAGGGCAGGCCACCCAGGGGAAAAACAGCCTGCAGCACAGACATTTCAGCATTTGCCACCTTTGCTTGGACTTTACATTTTTTATAATTTTTTTCCCCTATTATTTATCTTTCCGAACCACTTCCCCCCTCTGCCTCTCTTACCACACCGCCCTGATGCTGACTTTCAGTCCTGGTGTCAAATCTTCCGTCACAAACTCGCAGTTGCAGCTTTTGTTGTCATCAGGAATGTCCTCTCCGGGGAGGCTTGCTTCTGGGTTTGGGAGAGGGAGGGACAAAGACAGTGTGTTACTATTTCCCATGCCGGTGCCGCGCAAGAAAACACAAGTCAGATGACAAACAGTGATTCCCAGGAGATATCTTTGATGAGCATCCCCATGGGAGCATTTCCCAAGACGTGTTATGGTGACATCCAGCAACGCCAACTGCGGCTCTTATCCATCTCTAGATGCCTGACTCTTCCTCCTTTCCCCACCTCTATATACATAAATATATACATTATCATGGGTGTCAACAGGGGTTTTCTTATCTCTTATTATACTCCAAGCTGAAGGACTGGAAGAGGAAGCAGACCTGTGCTGGCAGCTCTGCCCTCCCTGGGTGGAGACGGAGAAGATGTTGGGGCTGGATGAGGCTTTGGGATCTGCCGCAGTATCCCAAGTCCTCACCTTCTGAGTTTTGCCGCGACGCCGCTCCCTTGATGCGGAAAGCTTGCCGGGCTCGGCTGCGGTCTCCGAAGCTCCAGCTCTTAGGGACTTTGCTCGGGCTGTCCTCGATGCTCTGGTCAGCACTGGGGGACCTCCGGATGCCCTGAGCCTGTGGAGAGCCTTTCCCTTTGGTGCCAGCACCGCGGGGACTGGAGAAGACACGATCTTTCAAACTGACCTTCTGACTGTTCAGAGAAACACGTTGAAACAAAGACAAAAAGGAGACAGCAGGAGGAGTCATTCTGGAAACCACGCAGTCCTTCCCCACCAGCCATTAGAAACCAAGAGCACTTCCAAGCAGCAGTGAGATGTAGTTTTGCTGTTGGCTTTTCTTTTTTCCAAAAAAAAGTAAATATTTATTTTCTTTCTTTCTTTTTTTTTTTTTAAAAGAAAGCATTGTAGAACCTTTTCCGCCATAATGAGTGAAATGGGAATGATTATTAAGAGAGAGAAAATAATGAGGACTTAAACAGAAGCCCCTTGTGGGATGCCAGGGCTGGCGGGACAGAATGACGTTAAACAATGAAGTTATGATTCCTTAAATCACTGATCGGCTCTGATCACGAGCGAGGAAGCTTTTCTTTCACAACTGCCTTCCAAAACCCTACATCTAATAAGAAAATTAAAACAGCCTTTATCTTAAACTTTTAACTTTTTTATCTTAAAACTTTTAACTTTCTTGGAAACTCCTCACTTCTTGTGCTCAGATCTGCCCTTTCCCTTTCTTCACCTCCTGTGTCCCCTCCCTCTTAAAACATGATCTGCCCCTTTTATATATCCTGAAGAGTTTATCTTTTCCCAGTCATATTTTTAAACACTTAAATACAAACACTTATATATGCAACTCCTTTGTATCCTATAAAGATTCAATCTAAAAGCTAGCTAACATCTATCTGCAGCTCTGCTACGGGTTAAAAAACACACAAAGCAAAATTTTCCAAGGTCAGAACATGGCATTTTACTGCTGTTTTTCTATTAGAATCCCACTTCTTTAAAACCTTGCAATTATGGTTGAAAAGAAGATCTCTCCAGAAACAGAGACAATCTCACTGGGAAATAGTCTGCAGACCACCCAGCTCGAATTATTTTCCAAATTCGGAAATTTGTGCTTAAAAACATTCACCCAAATGAAGATGATGAGTTTTCACATGAAAATTGCAAAACAAAAAAAAGACTTTGTGACTCTTTATGAAAGGGCAAACTTTATAGAGACAGCACTGGGGAAACCAAACTGCAAATTGTTTTGGATAATTTGATATTTTCTGAAGAGCAGTTGATTATTAAAATACACTAATAGAGGTTAGACAACCAGTGTGAGGCACTTGCACATATAGACAGTATTTTTCATCTAGGTGAAACCAACCTGAGTAAAAATGCGCATTTAATTCCCAATATTCTGTACCATTGCAGTAGCCACTTATCATTTTGCTGCAAACGCTCTGACTCAATTTGCAGGAAGAACGTTGCAGGAATTCTGATTTCCACATCAGATTTCCAGGTCACCAACCAAAGACCTGGGCTTTTTTTTCTGTCTCTCAGCAACGCCACTTCAAAACTCAGAGCCAAACAGTCCTCCTTTGCCTTCCAAACTGGCACAAGGTTCTTCAACCAGAACTTAACCGCTGATATTTGAAGCAAAGCAAAACCCCGCTCCCTTTTCCCCAGCCGTGTCGGCTGTACCGTGCTGACGGGAACAGAAACTTGTTTTTTGCCAGTAAAGGAGGAAGACGTGACTCGAAGACACACAGGGAGCAGATTTGTTGAGTAAGAAGGTGCTATTTTTACAAAGTCACTTTACATTGCGAGATGCTGAACATTTACAGGGAAAGAGAGGTGCTTAGGCAGCATTTTCCAGAGTGGCGCAGCACGATCCCAGGGAGGCACCGCTGTCCCGATGAACGACCCCCAGGGAACGGGCTGCCGGGCAGGGCCATCTGTGGCCACTGGCTGGGCAACAATTTCACATTGAAAGATTCGTTTGAGAGAAAATAAAATTTGCTCATGACCAAGTGAAAAAAGGTGGAATTATCCCAATTAATGATGCATTTTTAAGTCAGGTAAGTACTGGAGAGTTCATCTCCAGTGTGCTGCCCACCTGCAGGGTCTGTCTGAAAGCCACGGGGCCAACAGATGTTCAGCGTAGCTGAAAATCAGATCAGAGGTACAAATCCACACAGGAATCTAGGAAAAAGCATGTGCCTAAATCCCTTTCTGGATGTAAGCCTTAGTCGCTAATGCTACCAAAATCATCGTACATAACGAGCCAAACAGTTAAAAGCAATTCTCATTCCGTGTTTCCTGGATTAGAAACCAGATTGAAAATTTTTTTGTCATTTAATCCTAAATAGGCCAATTGAATATATTTTTTTTCTTTATTTTAGTTGATTTTACGGAAGAATATTCCTGGATTCTATTGCATTCCGGTAGTACTAATCGTGTGAACTACCCGGTCTTTTTTAAAAGCAAGTTTTATAAAAACAAATCAGCAACACACCAATATCCCGAATTCAAAGCGATCTCTTTATGCCTCATCCTCTGCTGAGCTGCTCCCATCACCCATCTCAGCGTAAAACCAGTTGCCTGTCACTGAGTAAAGCAGGGCTCGGGCCCCTTTTCCACTCCCACAGTAAGTGTGCTGCAAATGTTTGCAAGAATCACAAAAAGCAAAAAAAGAAAGCGTTGAACTCAGCGAGGAATATGAGCGAAGAGTTTCAAGCCTGACAGCATGAGGTGCAACACTTTTACACGTTAAAAAAATCACTTAGAAATCCGATGAACAATTAAGATCTGGGTGGGTTTTGCTCCTGAGTAGTCACTACTCAGAAAAAAACCCAACACTTCTTTGTTTTAACATAGACAACATGAGACAACACGAACAATTAATAGAATTTTTCCTTCTGCCATGCATTTCTCTCATTGGAAACGACACCTGGAATCGCATGCAAGTACAATCCCTGCAGAGGAGGATGCTGTTGGGGTCTGCAGGAGCTGGTAGGAAAGATCCAAAAGAAATATAGACATATACAGAGATATATGATGTCAGCTAATCCAAGATCATGTTCTCATTCAACCAGAACGTCATGCAGAGTGATGCAGAGCGTCCGGGAGGAGCGGTCTTTGGATGTCACTCGAGCAGATGGTAAATGAGCCTCAGTTGGGTGGAAAGTGCCTGTGTCGGTGACATGAACACGAGGAGAGCAGTAAATCCAGCCACACACAACAACATGAACCGAAGCTTGGAATTGTGATAGCTAAGAGGGGAGTGAGCACGGGGCAGGCGCCCTGCTCATTCCAGGAGGAAGGGAAAGAAAACTGTGGCTTGGCAACCAGGGACAAAGACTATGGGAAGCCATAACAGCGTAATGGGGCGGGCTTTAGTCCCTAGGTCTTCAGAACCGATTTCAGTTGGCAGCTATTAAAAACATATTCGTCAACAAAATAATTATGTTTCCAGGCTGACTTTGGGGAAGGTTTACAAAGCTTTCAGCTTTCGACTTGACTATAACAAAGGATAGAAACTGAGTTGACTTTTTCTCTGCCACCAGTCAAAATATGAGAGTCCTCACTGGATGGCCACATAATCCACCAATCCATGGTCCCACCACTGATAGAAAGATGCTCCCTGCATTAGCGGGCTGTGCATTTAGGTTTGTTTAGGTCCAAGAGCCCAGCATTCATAGTAACATGAACTAACCTTCAAATAAGCTGCCATCAGCCTCCTTAGGATGCTGGGGACTTCAGCTCCTGTTTGAAACCCTCTGGTTTGGGGTTCATTCCACTGTCCTCTACAGTATTACACCAGCACTTTTGAAGAATATGGATTCATTCCATTAGCAGTAATTTCAAATCAATAAAAAGTATCACCCGTAATGTCTTGTCATTGATTTTAAACTACTCCTGAGCAATTGTTTCATTTTCTCCTTTCGTTTTGTAGGCAGAAAATACTAGCCAAATGAGTTGGACTAGCATGGACTCAGATCCATCTCTGCGTACGAACTCAAGCAGGAACAGTGTTCATTCTTCTGAGAAGCTATGGCCAGGAGAAAGAGGTTCTCTCCTGTTGGGAAATGAGGCTGGTTTTTTATCCAGAGCTTGCGCTAGGCTCACGGCATATGAGAACAGGTTGTTAAAACAAGGCGTGAACGCCAGGAATGAATGATAGCCTTTGTGGCTATCACTGGGCTCCTGTCTGGTCGCAGGTGTGAAGAAGAGGCAGAAACTAGTTACTGGAGACATGGAAGAAAGGAAAATATATCTGTATGTGCAAAACTTGCCATGACTAGAGCAGAAATCAAGAGAGGACCAGGCTCAAACCTGGTTTGCCCCCAGTGATTTCAGAAAAGCCATTGCAAAGGTGAATTCATCCCAGCGAATGGAGTTTCTAGGAGGAGAGAAACCTGGGCATAAGGAAAACAAAAGGTCATATAATGATCAATGTCATGGTGAGTAATCCCTCTTCTCTTCCTCCTCCACAGCCATGGTGTTAGATGTGGGTTGAAGGGAGCCATAACGGCACAGACCAGAGCTGCACCATCCCTGCAGCCACCACTTAAGGCTGGCCGAGGACGGGGCATCAGGTGGGCGAAGGGACGCTGGAGCCAGACACGTCTTTCATCTCAGCCTTTGGTACTTCGCAGCGCTGCTGTTACAATCACTCCTCTCTTCCTAAGACACAGCCTTTCTTCCCCAAACTGATGCTGAGTGCTCTCAAACACCACATCACGCACACCCTGCAGCTTCTCACAACCTTTTGCTGTTTGCCAGCTCAGCTCTTCTGCACCTCAGGAGCAGAGAAAAACAGTTAGATTGCATCTTTGAGCTGGCTGATTATTCCTAAACAAGACTTTAGGAAACATGTTACAGCCAGACCCGCAGGCCAGTCAAGGGCTCTGCAAACACCTTTCTTTCACCGGTCTGCGTGCCATTTCTTCCCACCGTCAGGTCTCCGTAGTGCCTTCATCTCCCTGAGTAGGTGCCACGAAAGCCTCTAACAAAGCAGAATATGATAGGCCTGATAATCTGCCCTGGTATGGTTACATTACTGTCTAAAAATGCAGGCATTATTGCATTTATTGACTAGAGATCATTGGTTTAGTGCATTAAGAAACCACAGCTTCTAAGGAGTTTTCTATTAATTTACCTACGTTGAGTTTTCCATGATTGCCTCATCGTTTGCTGTTATTTTGTTATATGCATCCTAGATGAAGGCTTTTAGCACTCAGACATAGATGCATCAAAGTGCTGGCATCTGCCCCTAAGAGTTCGTGCAGCGGGGGATTGCAGGCAGGTAGCCCAAGGGTTCGGGAAAACAAGACATCTGAATTATTTTTATGTCCCTTCAAGGTTAACCTATAGTTTTCCTAAAGCACAGTATATACAACACTACATTCAGGATGGATGCAGGTATCAAAGACCTGAAGTTCAAGACTTCTCTTTCAATGGAAGAACCACAGTCTGTAACCCTTCATCTCAGGGTCTCCAAAGGATTAAGATGAACTTGAGATAATAATTTGCTTCATCCTCCCTTTCCCTTGCAGAACTCAAGATGGGGGAGATGAAATGAGGACCACAGTGGGAAGGAATTCAGTAGAAAATAGAAAACAATTATACTGGCTTTACCAATTAACATTTCATGCCTAGCAAGACATGCAAGGAAGACATTAAGATCAGAGTGGCTGATTTTCCAGAAAACAGAACTGGACACGGACAGGTGAGAGGACAGCATTACGAATACCACTGCTTGCTTTAATCTCTGCCAAAACCAACCTCAATGTTAAGCAATTAAAAGGAGCTTTTCTCTGGGAAGCAGTCCCTATTTGCACTACACCTCTGCCTCCAGGGCTAAAACACCTCACCTGGCAAATGGAAATGCCACACAAGTCATGATTATTTTTTTTTTCAGCTAGACTATTGACCAAATCTTTGCCACTTGGGAATGTATTGAAATGCTGTCTGTGCAACTGATGGTCACCCAATATTTAAATGAGACCTTTCACGGAAAAAATTCAAGGAAGGCCACAGTACCGTCAAAACACGTAGCAGGAGGCTAACTCAAAGATTCAGGCTATTTATCCAGGTACATGGGATTTCCTACCATGGAGAACTGCTTATTATGAAACCTCAATGACACCCCCTTCCTCTTTGTTACCCATTCGCAGATGGGATTTACCACACTACTCCTGAGCTTCTGGTACACTCAAGTCTCAGGCATGAGTCTTAGCCTCTAGACTGACAGATAATAAAAATAGCCAGCAGGGAAAAAAATAGCAAGAAAAGAAAAGATACAAGTTGGAACAATTAATGGAGAAAATCAGAGATACATATACTTTTCGAAACTGTAGTTTGTTGGCTTTCTGAGGGAGACAGAGACTGGTGATTTTGAGAATTAAAACGGACTCCAAAAAAGAGCATGCAAAAATCCGATTTCACAAACATGCGGCATCACTCAGTGCCCTGCCACTCCTGGGCTTCCACCTGCCTGGCTGCGGGGGAAGAGCTGATGGGGTTCACCGGCCAGCATTCACAGCATGCAAACTCCGGGCATTGCTACGTCAAGAAGGTGCATGTTTGCTGCTGAGAAGCAGTGTCTGGGGCGGGGGAAGAGGCTCTTCCAGCGCAGGCGTGGAAGTGGACGCCGTATTTAAGTGTAAGTAAAATATTTATCTGTGTACCCTTATGGCCATCAGATGGGTGCACTAAGGGATGCTCACTGGGAATTCCCTGAAGCCGCCTAACAATTGTCAGATTGATGAAAAAGATGAAAACTCTGCCCGTACGAAACCCTCTCCTCTAGCTATCTGTTCCCCACGGGATCTAGAAACAGAACCATTCACAATGCCAATGGCAACGCTACGGGGAACCCGTATCCCCTACGTCTGGTGGGACAGGCTAAGATTAGTCCTTCTCTAGCTGCGTAGTAGAGGTGCTAGATAGGCAAGCCATGGCTTCCAAAGGCCACAAGACTAGAAAAGGTCAATTTGTAGTGTTCAGAGAGCCAAAGGAACGGTGATTGAGCAGAGGTAGGAAGCTGGTATTTCTATTGCTGCTAACTTGATATTGCTGTACAGCGCAATTCAATTTGCAAGGATTCCCTGGACCTTGAGGAGGGATGGAGCGATAAGGAGGAAGCGGTCTTTTTTAAAAAAAATAAAAAGTAAATTTTAAAATTTCATTTTTTTTTTTCCATCGTTTGTTAATCTTCAGTTCCTGGCCTCCTTCCTTGCTGAGCAGACACTGGCTTGCTAGCCCAGACCAAATTCCCCATCCTCGTCTCTTTGATTCACATGTTCTGCACGATTAGCAGACAAGGAAGCCTCTAATTTCTGAGTGGGCAACGGGGAGGCTCTTTCACCTTGTTTTTTTTTCACTCATCTAGTACCTCTATTAAGCAGAGAAGTGATCAGAACGGGTGGTAGCAGGGTAGAGGGAGAATGAGCCGTGCAGCTTTTGATTAGTTCCGTGCGACGCATTTCCCGTGGTACCTAGAGTTTCCTGAGCAGCATCCGCATAGTGACTCTCTGCACGGTTTGCTTTTACTGGAAATGAGGGGAGAGTAAAAATTAGACCTGGAAGCAAATGCCAGACAGGAAACTTTTGATTACTGACTCTAGGTTTAAAAGACAGGTGTTTTGAGGGCCGGGTTCATGACAGGATTTTTCTGTTTGAGCGTTAAATGGGGAAAAAAAAAAAATCAAGGGGGTTTCTGAAATTGGTCTCACTGTGGTCAATAAATCAGAAATGACGTGTTCTGCATTGAATTGGTGGCGTCAGTTCATCTACAATCGACTGAGTACTGCAGGAAGATTTTTTTCATCTGCATTGGAAATAAAAAGTAGTCTCTTCTTCCTCTAAACTGATAAAAAAAGACTTTTTTTCAATAGTCTAAGCCATGGAGAGACAAAACTTTAACTTGCTTTTTCAACAACATCCAAAAGGTTCAAATTTCTTCTTTTTTTAAAAAAAAAAAAAAAGAAATCACAAAAAGAAAGTTTATCTGTGAAATATTTGCACTTCTCATAGAGCAAAGAGCATTATATTAAGCCTGGCATTTAAAAAAAAAAAAAAAAGAGCTAAAAATGGCGTGTGGTGCAGACTCTTCTAGGAAAGGATCTGAAAAATCTGTATTCACGCATCTGGTTTTCGTATTGCTTTTTAGACAGGCCCTACCGCGTCTGGGAGTCGCTGGCTTGGCTGAGGCACCAGCACAGCTCCCTGAGCGCCCATCCCAAATCCCTGCTCAGGCACTGCCCTGCCAGGAGATCGCCACCACGACCAGGGTCCTCCACGCCATGGAGCAGCCCTCTACCTGCGGAAGGGTAATGACGTGGGCCCCGACACCCCACCTGGCCCCCAGCGGGCATCACTTGCTGAGGTCACGGACAGACGGAAAAGGCTGAAGGGCATAAAAACCCAACCTCGTTTGGCACTTGAACTCAGCAATCGGAAGAGCTCGTGGGCACACACAGAAGGAATTTGCAGGAATTCTTTCTGCTTCGCAGCATCCCGTGCAAGCTCAGCTGACACCCCCCTCTCCACCCTGGGGACTCCTCAGGTATCCGCAATGGGACCCCACATCCCCAGGGAGCCCCGGGGACCAGTGGTGCTGCGGGGGCTGTTCTGGAGCTGGGGTCTGAGCATCGCGGCAGGGGAGTGGGACATTCAGCATGCAGAGCCTCAGGGAGACACGTGGGTTACTCTCCTCTTAGTCTCCTCTGCGGTCCCTATGGAAAGATGCAGTCCCTTCTGTGCAAATAATCCGCTCCCCTAAAGGCAACCGATTATTTCCAGATTACTGTCAGGCCCAGCATGAGTCCCTGACACCACGTGAATTGGTTAGAAGGTCAAACGCCAACCCAGGCTAACATGGCCCATGGGGCTCCTGTGATTGACATGGGTTTCCATGGGCTTAGTGACACCTCGGACACCCTAGGCTGGATGAGCAGGGGCCCACTGAGTCAACCAAAGGCATCCTCCAGTGCCTACAAAAGCCTTAATCACACCCCTGAACGGAGATAGTAATGTAGTGTGTATCTCAGACAGACATATACATACACTGATAGATACACGCACAGATATACACACACGTTACAAGGCGGCCCAGTCCAGCAATCACTCAGAATAATGGCCAAGGTCTTGTGGAGTTCATTAGGGTCAAGAACAAACCACAGCTGAGGACAGCCTTCCAAAGAGGTTCCTCTCATCACCTACAGGACCGAACTCATGCTGGACAAAGTAATCTGAGTTTCAGCTTCTCAGTTCCCTGGAATCCTTCTGTTTCTTTTTCTCTGATATTAATGTATTATCATGATCACTTGGTTCATTCATTTTTAGCTTTTCACCTAATCGCATTTTGGAAAACGCAAGAGGAACAAATGTGGTCACGGATGCCTTCAGATGTTGATCAAACCATCTGTTAAAGAGCATCTGCAGCTCACATTTCATAGAGAAGCCTCCGCAGTCCTGGCTCACCGTACCTTTGTCCTTTTGACATTACAATCAGAAGACAAAATAAACAGAGATGAGATGCCACAGCGAATTTCCAGCCTGATTCACACGGGAGCAATCAAACCCCGCTACCACTCTGATTTGCTGGCTTTCTGCAGCAGGAGGGGTGAGATGAGCCCCACCGGAGAGCAGCCCTCCTTCCCTGGGGTCACGAGACAGAGAGGACCCATCGCTGGACCCTGCACGAGGGCAGCGGGGGCTCGGGGGTGTGATGGGCACTACCTGCTCCCGCAGCGGCAGCCAGCCCGGGGAAGGGCAGGGGCTGCTTCTCCTGGCCAAGGCAGACGGTAGGGCGGACACGGTGCCCAAAGCGACGGGCAACAGAGGAGGCTGCGTAAGCAGATTTTGAAAAAGGGAGGAATATAAAAAAAAAAAAAAAGGGGTGGGAAGAGGTAGGTAGCAGGTAGAAAAAGGCCAGCATCACTTCTGCTCATCACAGCTCCACATCACGGGGAGGTGAGCTCTGGATCCCCCCAGCAGGTCAGCTCACAGCTTCCCAGCACTCGGGCATAGATGGATGCAGACAAGCTCAGGGTGGAAAACAAAATGGAAATGATAGAGAAAGGACATAACCTGTCTCTCAGATCGGCTGTCCCATGTTACGCCAAGTCCAAATCAAAAGCCACTCGAGTAATTCCAGGTGACCCCAAGCCTCTGCCACACTAACCCCATCGTCTCCCCGTGTCCTCTCACCCCGGGCGGCAGCTCCCCAAGTGCTGCTGGGCACAAATCAGCATGGCCACAGCGGCACCGGAGTCAGAGGGCAAGACCCCGCGCGCTGGCGGGGCATCTGGGATGCTCCTGACCTTGCAGGGCAATGCTGGTCTTGCACAGCCCCTTCCCACGAGCTGTGCCAGCAACCCTTCTCTAGCTTAAAATACATCAAGATGCAAAACAGTGGAAAAAAAGTGTTTCTGTTCTGTGTGCTGTAAGGATTTTGCAGTGTATCAGTTACAGAAAGAGGGATATAGGAAATCAGCCACTCTCTACATTAACTACGACAGGAGAAAGATCCAGCTATCTCCAGATGAGAGACTGTGTTTCCTTACATCGATGGAAATAGAAAGTGGTAAATCCTTTACCAGCTGAAGCAATGAAAGAGTGGTGCTGGGGTCGCCTATGAGAGAAGATTCATCCCGAGGAGTTTCCTAAGAGAAACAGTCATCAGCGACAGACCACAGCGGGATGATTAACCGATGGGTGGGCTGAGAAACAGGACAAGCTTTCTTTTCTAAGGGCAGGATGACACACTGAGCATCACTGTGAGCCTGCTGGAAATCAAAGTGGGTGGGAGGTTTGGGATGTGAATCTACAAGATCCAGAAATTTTTGTTTGGGAAAATAGCTGATTTGGGGCCCCCTGAATATAGGGACCAGTGTGTGAAATTCCTTCCTGAGGTCTGAGGCATTATGAGACGGAAAAGGGCAGCGGGAGCAGGTAGAATTGATAGTGTCCTAACAAAACACAGAGGGGAAGAGCTTTGCTGTGGCAGCTGAGCTGAAAAATATGGCAAGAACTCTAATGCCACGTACAGGGCAGCTGCAGACCCTCACTTTGAGGGTCTGGTTTGGCATCTTACAACAGAGGGCAACAAACCCCTCACTGTCACAAGAGACAGACACACTACAGGAAAGTAGCATTTGGAAATGACCCTGATGAAGGAGCTATATATAGTAAAAAACACTCTGAAAAAGGGCAGTGAAATGCAATATTTACCTCTTTCTGTGACATGAGATTAAGAAAGCAATGTAGAAAATAGATGCAGAAAGGGAAAAATCAGCAACCTCTACAAAGAAACGTATCCAACCTGGTGTTTTAACTGGTGAAAATGAACGCTGCAAGATGGGACTGAGATTCAAAAATAAGAAATAAGATTATGCTTCAGAAATAAGACTATTGCCTGCAATTGCAGGGATGGTGGCTGGTCCGACCCTACGAGGGACCGTCGGTCCTAAGATTTCCTTGGCTATGGAGCAGATGGGGTTGGAAAGAGATTTCGATCTGCTCCCAGAAAACGTTTCCCATGAAACACTCCCTGCTTTAATATGGCTGGATGGAGGCTGCCTTCGCTCTCCCTACACAGGCTGAGACCCCACGTAAGAAAAAAAAATGAAAATAATTCTGGATAGTTGAAACATGATCTTGGCGACTTGGATTATTTGGTAGGAAAGTGGATGGAGTGCTGAGGAGGTTCTGCTTGCAAAGAAAAGCTCAAATGAAAGACAGAAAAAGAGGGAGGGAAGGGAAAAAAGGAAGGAAGGATGAAATTTTCCTCCCTTTACTCAGCACCATATCTACCCAGATATCTTTGGTTGGATTTAATGCTAGGGAAAAATTAGTTTCTGGCCTCTTATAAGCTAAAAGGCACAGCAGAAAATTAGATCTGCAAAATGCCAGGCTCCAGTTATACTTCTGAAAAACATATTCCGTCTTTACAATATTTAGGCTGTAAACTGTGTTTTGAGATATGAGATGGAAGATCTGAAAGCCAAGCAGATGATCTCCACAGATCATCAGTTCTGCGTCTTGCCTCCCAAGAAAAAAAATGAGATACAGCCACAGAATTACTTTGTAAAAAAAATGGGGAAAATATAAGACAAAAAATCCCAGAATTAAATACTTCTAAGGGGATGAAAAGTATCTGAAAAGTATCCCAAATACCAGCCCTTTTGCTTTCCCTGGGACGTGTGAATAGAGAAAAGCTCTCCCCTGGGTGAGATTTATGGCTGGCCTTGGAAGGTGCTCGCCACGTCTCAGAGGGCTCCCGGCCGAGCGCGCTCTGCGTGGTGGACGGGAGGCGTGGAGGGAGGACGGAGCAGGCAAGGAGCTTCATCCAGAGGTTGTGAGGCCAAAGGGAATGGGGTGGAGACAGGGTGTCTCTGCCATGCAACGTGTTGCCGGCTCAGAGAGCCCTCCTGCGTCCCACGGAGCAGCAGGTCCCACGCAGCCCCCCG
The DNA here is from genome assembly GCA_013400135.1 of Rhinoptilus africanus. NCBI lineage: Eukaryota > Metazoa > Chordata > Aves > Charadriiformes > Glareolidae > Rhinoptilus > Rhinoptilus africanus. Next base: position 265,503 of record VXBO01008402.1, read on the forward strand.
CAGCGAGAGGAGCTCAGGAGAAGTTGCTAACTCGGTGACATGGTGACAGCTTCGTGTTCCCATGCCACCTCCGCCTGGCGCGGCACTGGGTGACGGAGACATCGGCAAAGCATCCCCTACCCAACGGCACTCATTGAGCCCGCGGTATACTCTTTCGGCTACGACTTCAGCAACAAAAGTAAATTAAAAAGCAGCATAAACCAAAGCCCTGCCATCACCCGGAGGAGTGTCTGCCAGTTCGGCCCCCAGCTCGCTCTGGCCCCCGCGGCCTGGCTACCCTCGCAGCTACAGCCCGAGGCAGACTGGAAGGAAGACAGGATTTAAGGTCCAGCATACACGTAGATACGTTGGACTGCCACAGCACAGAAAAAGCACGTTAATACCTAGAATGCTTCCCTCGATGGCGCCACGACATGGTACACACACGCACACACGTACATAGAAATCTACAGGGAATGCATGGGAATGGCGTGTTGGCAGTGATACAGACCTTGGCGATGGTTCGGGCTGCTGCTCTTTCCTTTAAACAGAAGCAATAGTACATTAGCATGGTGTCAGGTGGTAAAAGATGTTGCTGCTTCACTGTTAAAACATAACGAAAGGACAATACCAAAACAATACAACTAAGTGGAAGTTGTGGACAGAAGAGAGGGAAAGGAGCACTTAATTCCTGGAGTTTCTGGCCGGGACAGAAGATCACTGGAGACTCACACAACCTCAGAGAAGACACATACAACGCACAGGGTTGAAGAGTTTATCCCAACCCATCCTTGTGCCTGGGCATGACTGGGACACCTGACGGTCGTGTGATTTGTGTGAGCACAGGAGGACTTCTGTGGGCTCAGAGAGCGGACCCCCTTCCCTTCGGAAATGCACCGCCCTGCCTTGTTTCTGCACACGGGGAAGGACCCGAGTGGCTTGATGCACGGCTTCATGCTGCCGTGCTAACGCGTGGTGCCAGGGGGACCTGTACGGCCCCCTGCCCTCACACCCTGACACCCCAGCCAAAGCCTTTGACAGCTATTTTACCAAAGCAGCTGGCAAAGGCTACGCGGAGGGAGTGGGACGCCACAATTTTTGTATGCGGTTTTGTCCTGAGAACCCAAACCACTTAATTGCCCTGAAAAATCGTTGACGTTGAGGACAAAGCGAGCCAAACCCCTGCGAAAGGGGAGGCGTAACACTGCAAGCCAAGCTAAGCAGAAAAAAAATAATCTCACCTTCACTGACAAGGCATCTTGGTGACATTTCCCTCCAGCAACGAGGGAAAACCTCCCCTGCCTTCAACTGCTCTGATTCATGGGTTCTGCACACTGGGAAATTGCATTTAACCTGGGGCCCCAGAGCAGCCTTGCCCCTGCAGCCCCACAAGAGAGGGGGCAGAGTGTGTTCCTCAGCGGATAAAGGTCTGCCTCCCCTGCCACCAGACAGTCTAAGGGACAAATCTGACTGTGAGAAGACCTGGGCAGGAGGAGCTCGATTCCCTCCGAGCGGGATGCTGTACCCTAGCCCTGCCTCCACCCCACAGTGACCGCTGGGGTCTGCGCAGACCCCGACCCCTCTCCCTTAGGCTGAAGGCAGGAGCCTGGAGAGACTAAAAAAAATTCCCCTCCACCCTCTGCTCCTTGCTCAGACAAGCTCAGAAGCCCAGCCTCACTCGTTAACCCAAAACCTCACATTTTAAAGTTTGCAGTCTGACCCATGGGTCTACAGATCTCCACCCTCTGCAGAGACGCACAGCCCGGGACAGGTCCCATCCCACACCTCCCCAGCTGGCCCCGACGCCCACCGGCACGGCCAGCATCTCTCCAGCCCTCCCAGGGTCTGCACACTCCCCATTCAAATGGGGCAACCTCGCCTGCTTCAAAAAAACCCCCAAATTACCCTTTCTGAGCGTAGTTTTAAGCTGCAGGGCTCCTGGCCTTCTGGGGCAATCCTGTATACCTTGCCACAGCCAATTTAGCAAAAATTTCTCACCGCTCCAACCTCGTCTGCTGTTGGGGGAGGTGAGGGAAGGCTGGAGGGAGCGGAGAATGAACTAACGGAAAAAACAAAGAAAAAACCCGGGCCTGAGTCTCCTCTGAGGGCGGTGAAGAGCAGAAAGGTCAGAGGGAAAGTGGGAACACTACCTTGCTGACACCCTTTGAAAATACGACTTTGCATTTTCAGTCAAGCACTGTAACACTACTCCAGAGCCAAGCTAGGCTGCAGAAATTCATGTACAGCATGGGAGAGGGATGGGGAGGAGGTCGCTGAACGAGCCACGGGGGACCAGCTGCCAAAACCTCTCACATCTTCAAGGCTGTCCATATGCAAAAGGCAGGAAGGAAAAAAAAAAAAAGAAAAAACAAAGAAAAAACCCCAAAACCAAAAGAAAAAAGTTGCAAAGTGTGTGCTTTCCAAGCTCTCTTAACTTTGCTGCTAACCTGAATGTCAGTCCCGATTTGCTCTTCAGGTTCCTCAGGAGCTCCAGCTGGTTCAGGGGAGGGATGAGTCTAGAGGGAGAAAACAAAGACCATTAATATGCTGGTTGAGCCGATTTCAGACCCTCCTGTCTCGTAAACTTCCCCCGCTGCCCCGTCCTTCCAACTAGAACCAGCTTTGTGCCACCAACTGCAACCGAGGGACAGCTCGGGAAGGATGGAGAGGGGTTTGGCTGCTACTTCCAGCAGTGTCCTACAGCAGAGCGGTGGGGGAAGAGAGAGAGAGTGACAGCAAGAGAGAGAGAGAAACTTGTCTGCACCACCGGATTTCAAACCTCCCCAAAAAACCAAGCGGCTGCTAGGGTTTCTGGGCAGCACGGCAGTGTTCTGGCAGGAGAGCTCTTTCACCACCTGTAAGTTTAGAGGTTGGCGTTGCTTTGTTTGGAGCTTTGGCTGTGTGTTAAGTGGAGAGAAGCTCCTGTTTCGGAGGTAAATGGGAAAACTCAACCCTGGTGGCTCTTGGGAACGCGGGGAGGAATGGCAGGGAGCAGCTTATAGGGCAGAGAAAACGGGGACCTGGGGTTGGGAGCATCCCAGGAAAAACAGCAGCGCGCTCTGGGGTCAAGGTTAGCCAATTCCCTACTATCTGTGTTAGGTTTTGCCCCAAAACGAGGCAAAATCATGCCTTCTGGATCAGGAAGGAATCTTTTTCAGGAAAAAAATAGAACCTGACAATGGGGATCCTGGCTAATAATCAAAAAACACCCAATGAACAAACACCCTGCTGCCTATCTTGCTTTTGTGCTAAAAGCCACTGAATTAGCTCCCACATCCACTTTTGCTTTCTTCCCTCAGCCCCGGGGAGACGGGGGCTTGCTCCATAAATATTTAACGCTGACGTTCACAGTCAAGTTTTCAAGCAGGAGAGACGCGAGGTGTCGGGGGAAGGATGGAGAAGGCTGCCCGCGGTTGGGAAGAGCAGCATCTACTTCAGAGTGCGCTTGGGGACCTCGCATTCGAGGTCAAGGCCAACGGGGCTCATCCCATGGCTTGCTGCAAACTCTTTTTTGGGCCACCAGCGTGCCCTTGTCAAAGTGTCGAAGTGCCACAGGCCATCGCTGTGCCCAGAGGGTGCAAAGTCAGCAGAGCAGCCGCCTCCGGTCACGCTCGTGACAAGGGAGCGGGAGGATGCACCACGGCAGGGATGAAGGGGAGGATGAGGGGTTGCTGACAGGCTGGGAAGGGGCTGCCTGCAGCTGCCCACATCTGGATGGTTGGGACCACAGCCCAAAGAGCCACAACCCCACAGCAGTGTATACGTATGGCTTTGCGGTAAAATGAGCCACAAAGGTTTTAATAAAAGCAAGAAGGACCTACTCAAACCATCCCAAACCTGCAGCTCAGGACTGGAAGGAAAGGGGTGCAAGTGGTTGCAGACTAATAGACTGGTCTCGGCTGAGATGCTGTAAGAAATGGGGCTGTTTCGTACTGTAAAATAAAGGCAGAGATATTCACGTCCACATTTTTTCAGCCATTATGAGACCAATAGTTTCACAATTTTCTTCTAACTGGGGAAAAAAAAAAAACCCAAGAAACAACTGGAAAAGCCTCTCCTCTGCATGCACGAAACTCATCCTCGAACCCGCAGTTGCTCAGCAGAGCAGATTTGCTGTTCCCAAGATTGAGGCAATCAGAAAATTTTCCAATCCTAAGTATGGAGAAAAGAATAAAAATAGGCCTGAAAATTTTGGCTCAGCTCCCCAGTCCAGCCCTGTTCGCTCGCATCCAGAGAAGAGCACATCTTGATCTGATGAATTAATGATCCTCTTCACTCGAGCCGCCAGGAAGAAGCCGACCTTGGTGCAGTGGAGCAGTGCAGGAGTGCTGGGCTGTCACCTCCCTTCAAACCCACCGGAGGGTTTGCAGATTCCTTCCAAGATGGGAGATGGTGGTGCATAAAATCAAGCACAAAGTGTACTCAGCAGTTAATGAAGGGTGTGCGACTCTTCCTCTTTGGTGAGTTAGTTTTTAGGGAGGTCCATACCCAGCAGAACACAGGACAACAGCTGAGATACAAATCCAGCGCTCCCAGTGATGCAAGCCTCGGAGCAGAAAGGTTCATTACCTCACTGGATTGAAGGATTCAGGATCCCAAAAGGAGCTCCCTCCTTCGCATTAGCCCATAACACAAAGCCTACAGCGTGGCTTTCTCGGAAGGTGGCAATCTCTCGGGCCACCACAGATGCTCCCAGACAAAGGTGAAGACACAAAAGCAAACACAGAAATGTACCGTTTCTGTGGCAGGGTGATGGACCGGGTACATGTGTGGTGGAAAAAACGATGTTTTACTCAAACAACAATTACTAAAAATGGGTGTAAAACTCACCCACGTGCTTGACCTGAAATTTAATCGCATTGAATGCTCAGCATAACCTGGCATTACAAAAGCAACTTGGGGAACAGCTACTGCATTGCGCTATTTCATCAGGACCTCAAAGAAAAGGCAAGGCAGCGCTTTAACCGAGCCTTGCTGCAAAATGCCGGATGGAGGGCACCCTGCATTGGTGTGTGCGCCCGGGGGACAGATGACCCAGGTCCCACCGTGTCCTCCAGAGACATGGAGAAAAGACCTCCGGCTGGGGCATCTCACATTTTCTCTCTCTCCTCCTGGTCTGTGTGTCACTTGTTAGCAAGGGAAGCATGTTTGGGTTAAAAGGGAGCGAGGTGAGAAGATCTGCACGCCACGGGAACACACACAGCTCATGCCACCCACCACAGCAACGCTTCCGAGTTTTCGGGAACTCGGAAGAGGACCCAGCGGTACCTACCTAGCATCCCACCACCCCTCCCGGCACAGCACAGAGAAACGCCACGCTAACTTCAGGTGCTCCCCCCATCCAAATGGAAGGGAAAATTTCTATTCCTGATAGCACAGATAACGTTCAAGCATCTGGGGACAGGGATATCATGCCTCCGGCCAGGACATCATCAAAACCCCACAACACGAGGAAGGCAGCAGCACACAACAGTGGGTGGGAGCACACAGGACCGCGCACACACCGCGACACGCACGCAGCCACCGTGACGATTCTGTCGAACAGCCCCAGTATGAACAATTAGGAAGAGGGTGACAAGGAGATGGATGCTGGAACGGGATGGGGACTTAAAATGAGTTTCCATGCTGTGTTGGAGTTCCTATAAAGAGCCAATTATCGCGCTAACCATGACTTTACATCTTCAACCTAAGCTACTTTTTATAAAAGAGAACATTTATGAAACTTATAAAATATTTTACTATAAGAAATGGGATGGAAGTGACACATTCATATTTCACGCCCAGCAGTAGAAAAACGTCTGGTTCTCACAACAGGCTGTTGATTAGGACAACAGGAAAATACATTCATAATATTGTACTTGCAATTCATTGATGCCATTTGCTGCAAATTAACCACAGAAAGTGGTAAGTTTGATTTACTAAGGCTGTAAAATGTGCATCTGTGAAAACTGGAACCAGGTTTGGAAATCAGGTGCTAAATCACATCAGCTCTAACAGCATTAATGCACCTACTGAGGATTTAAACTGCTCTACAGAGCTGGGCTCACAGTCTTGAAATGCAAGCCATTTAGGCCCCGTCTTAAAATATTGACTTGACTACACCTTCAGACACCTCATATAAAATATGCCTGTGATTTGAAAAATCTCTTTGCTGCAGAACCTGTGATAATATTATTTATAATAAATCTTACCCTGAGCCACACCCAGGTCTTTTCGTTTGGGTTCATCCCAAAGGGCTACGCCTCAGGTTGAATAACTGGGGCTAAGAACTGCTTGGCTTTAGGTCAGTTTGGAAGAAAAAAACGGAATGGAAAAGTCCTGCTGAGATGGGGCATCCCTTTCCCCAAAACCAGACTGGATTGCTAGAAGAAATGAACGATCATTTCAGTTTAGCATTCCAGATCTCTCTTTCCTCCAGACATCATCCTCAAAAGCAGGCCCGGCTGCTACTGCGATTTTATCCTGTGCTACCACCGATGCATCCCACGGTGCCACCACACCAGCAAATTCAGCTCCTACAGCATGAAGTGAGATAAATGACACAATGAAGGCTGGGAAAAGAGGGACGGAGGAAGGGGAACACGCAGGAGTGATGGCAGAGGGAAAATGGAAGTGTGAACGGGGAAGCTTTCTTGTTAAGCGCTGTATGAATTGGAGGAGGTTGGTAAGACCATCAAGAAGTCATCCTTAAAAAAGCAAGCTTATCAAGGGCTCTCCCAGTCTCCTTCCTTAAATTGCCATTTTGGCAGACAGTTTCCCAACACTTGTGTGTACCAATAGCTAAGATGTACATGGAGGTGCATGGAGTTAGTCTGTAGGCAGCAGGACGGGGAGTCTGGTTTGGGCTTTCACTCATTCCTTTGAAAAAAAACTCATCTTCAGAGTTTTCTTTTTTTGTTTTCTTTTTTTTTTTTTTTTAAATTTAAGGCTTTGCACATTACAGTCCCAAATGAAGAACAAGGAGTGACATGACACACAGTTTCAGGGTCACATGCACTTCATACCTGGAGGCACCGTACGTTTGCGTTTGCGTGCTTTTCAGGTGTTTTCACCAAAGAAAACCAAAGGGATAAGAGAAAGAAAAAAAATAAGGGGGAAAAGTAGGGTGGAGGAAAGGGGAAAAGAAACAGAATAAAGAAAATTAGCATATGAAGGAAGTGTATCCCCGGGAGCAGATGCACTGTGAGCAGGCAGCCGGGTGGGAAACCACTGCGTGCCCGTGTCACCCTTGGGGACAGGCAGCTGGCACCTCGCTCCGGAAGCAAACGGCACCACAGAGCAGGGAAAACGTGGGGGCCTCCAAGAGACCACTCATGAGACATCCACAGCCCTCGGTCCCAGCAGCCAGCGACTCCTCGGGCTGCTGCTG
>VXBO01008402.1:272867-307123 GCA_013400135.1 Rhinoptilus africanus
CTGCTGGCTTTTTTTTTTTTTTAAGACCAATATATGAACATAGATGGGACCATCTCTCATGAGTGGCAATAAAGAGTGTTTTTTTTCCAGCAAATCCAGTGGCTGATGCACAACAGGTTACAACGTCTGGGCGCACCAAGCTATGCATGCATTACAAGCCCAATCCCTACCTGCATGCATGGGAGCCTCAGGCAAATTTCAGATTGGATTCTACCCATGTTCTCAATTTAAAGATGAAATCTGAGATCCTCTCAGAGGCCACCATATTTTCCCCCAAACGAGTGAGACCAGCTCCACTGCAGTGATTCGAGTGATGTTCTGGAGACACGTCAGCTCCTCCAAGGCACGAGGAACGATTTTCTCTTATCAAGCATATCAGCCTTTTTGGAGATGCCTTGGGAAGACAGGAACGCTCAAGTCACGGGGCTCCTGCTATGAGGAATAAGTAGCCCCGTGTTGAGCAGAAAGGGTCCCAGGCACCCGGGAGGGAGATGGGGATATTGTGTTCCTCCAACCCACTCCCTAAGCCCGCTGTGCACCGCAGCCACAGGGCAGCGGCCATCGCCTTCCTGCGGCGCTGGGCTCCACGTGCCGCTGAGGCTGCACCAGCGCATCCTCCAGCATCCGCCAGCCGGCTTAGTGAAGTGGGTAGACAAGGATAGATGGACAGTGTGAGTGATGGAAGCTGCAGCCAGAACATACAGTTACCCCCTCTTGGTTTATAGTTTGGGGTTTTTTTTTTTCTGATTAATTTATCTGCCTGCATCCACAATACATTTGAAAGAGGTTCACTGCTTTCTTGGTAAAAAAAAAAATCAAAATCCAATTTGACTACTGGCTGAATCCATTGGTGCGCCCACGGCTCACTCTCCCAGGTGATGTTCACTTCGCCTGTGCACAGACGGGAGTTGGGATTTAAGGGTGAAGCTGGGAGAGTAGAAAGCTGTGCCCAGGGAAGCAGCACCTACGGCATCGAATGGAAAACTCTTACAACTTTATCCCGGCTTTTTATTCAAGACAGCTGAGCTTCGCACCAAATTACATTTTTTTGCTCTTTCTCCATCCTAAAGTTTTGTTTAGCCTGTTGTGGAGCTCTTTAGTTAGTTTTCTTGTGCGTCTTTGCTCCACGGGATTAAGGAAATTCCTGAATTAAGTAGCAAGTAATTACCCCAGCACATCCTCGTGCCAAAGGGCGTCACTGTATGTCTGGCCGCGTGGGAAGTTGAGTCTTTCAAATAGCAGTAAAACCTGACCAAGTCCACTGAAACCGGCCCCTGGCTTTCTGCGTTTTGCAGTGGACTTTGGACCAGGCTCTGGTCCTCACCCCCTCCAGTAGCGGATCTCAGCCAGCGCTGCAAACGCTCAGCGAGCAGGTCAAGTACTGGGAGGGAGAGTTTCCATGGGGGGTGGGTTTAATGCTATTGGAAAACAGGTTTGGTCTGTTTTGTTGGGTTGTTTGTTCGGGGTTGTTTTTTTGGTTTTTTTTTAAGGAAAATCTTGGAAGTCGGTTCATAACTCTCTAGGGAAAAAGCAGTCGATCGGACACACACTGGGAAAGGATCCAATGAAAACTTACTGACCACGACAACGTGACTTCCCACAGGCTTTTAGGATGGTTTAACAGGCTGGCTGCTGCATTTCAAATACAGGCTAATGCTTACCCTAGGAAATAGATCCAGATTGTCTGCCCAAGGGCTAAAAGGCACCAGTAATGTGGCAAAACACAAAGGGATTCACACCTGCAGTGGCACAACCCAGTGCTGGAGCACAGCCCTGCTTGGGAGCAGGGAGATGGGACACAACGAGCCCCAGCACAGCCAAGAAAACCCTGCAAAGCTACAGGAACATCTAACCAACACGTCCGACTCCGGTACAAACCCAAGGAGATCTAGGTAGCCCCTAAAAACACGCCAGAAGGGGTGCACAGCCCTGCCTGGGACGCTGCACAGTGTGGAGGGGAAAACGAGCAGCAATGTTCTGCATTTTAGGTTCTGGGGAAGCCTCCTCCTCGATGCCACCAACCCCAGGAGTGACATGGGGGATGCAGTGCTTCCCCACATCCCAGAGGCAAGGTGGGGGACTCTGTCCCCATCTCCATGAAGCTCCGAATCCCAAGAGGCTGTGAATTCCCATAGCTCTGCTATAACCTGTGCTGTTTCAGCTGAAATAGCTGCCTGGGTACGATGACGAGTTACCTCTCCTCAAAGCAAGACAGATGGGTGCTGCTAAAACACAGTGTTGCTTTATCAGCATCATCCGTCACGGCTCCGCCGTCCTTCCCTACTCGAGTCAACAGATCGTGATGGATAAATGAAATTCAAGAAACAGGAAAACGCTCACTGAATCCTGATTTGGTTTTCCTCCTCTTACAGAACAAAAACAAAAAGGAAAGGAAAGGAGGACCCAGGGCAAATGTGCCTGGGGAGTGAGCTGGGCCAGTCGAGGGAGGGAGAGAAGTTTGCTGAAAGGCAGAAGGAGCTTTAGAGGCCAGTTGGAGCGGTGAGGAGAGCCCAGGCAAGGGCACGAGGAGGGTGGCATTTACCTACGATCCAGAGCAGCTCGGGAGGGAGGTCTTCACACCTGGGCACGGCAACTGTCACAACACAAGGCAACTACCAGCGGACGTGGAGAAATAAAGGCGAAAAGAAGAGCACGTACACACACAGACACAAAAAGAAGAAAAAAAAAGAAAAAAAACACACAACAGGGAAATTAAAATCAAGTCAAAAAGAAATACACCAAAAAAAAAAAACCAAAGCAAAAAAACACCGCAAGAAAAAGCGTATACCAGCCTTTAAGAGGTCTTCAAATCAACTTTTTCAACTTAAAGTAAATAAAGAAACGAAACAATATATCCAGATAACAAAAATAAATATGGAGACGGTGGCATCACAAGGAAGGCAGCAGAAGAGGGAGGCGGAGGAGGAGGTACCTGTACATGGGGACGGTGACGGTGCGTTCGTAGTACTGCCAGGTGGAGTGCAGGTCCGTCCGGGACAGGTTGGTGGCATAAAATCTCCAAGCCGCCTGCGGAGGAGACATGGTGGGATGGTGGCCCAGGTGTGCCCAGCACTACCCTGGGGTTTATAAACCTCAGCCAACACCGAGTCCTCCCTCTGTTTTCTGTGGGATGGTTCTCACATTCTCCCTTTTCCTTAATTCAATACATGACAAATTTGGGGTGGTACCATGACCCTCCGGACGATGTGAGCCTGGAAAAAAGTGCTGTGGGTCCCAGGCGTTCGCTGCCAGGGTGAGGTGAGGGATAAAACTGGTGTTGTTGCACACCAGGGAGTTAAAAAAAATTGGAGAGAGAGGAGCCGGGGAATGTCAAATGACTCTCATTTCAAATCACCGAGGCCAGCCTTCTGCGCAGACATCTGTTATCGTGCAGAAAATGCTCCCAATTGTAACTTTGTACCAGTATAAATATTCTCTTTGGGGAGGGGGGGAAAAAAAAAAAAAAGAAGTTTGTTGAAAACAGACTGTCCTAGTGCATTTGTCTTGCTGCGCTGGGCTGGATTTCGTTCCTTTTCTCCCCCAGATTGCCTACCACATATGCTATTTTCCCATGGCTGATATCCTGGCATTTATTCCCAGACAAGACCAGCCACCAGCTGCTGTCTCACACCTCACACACACAGCCCCATTTTTTCACCTGACCGTCTCCTCCCCTACTTCTAAAAAACCTATTAAGCCCCCCTCCCACTGGGGTGATGTCCCCCCAGGGCTCCTTGGATGCACTCCTCACCTGAATCAAGCCCGCTGCTGGGTTTCGCCTCTTCTCAAAGTGCTTTTGTCGATGCTGCTCTTGAACCTTCAGAGCAAACCCCGAACCCAAGATGCCCTGGGGAAGAGAACGAAAATCTGCAGTTAGCAGGGCGTTAGCTACGTTTCCACTAAAAACCTGCAGCGAACCTTCCCTCCAAAGGTTTATTCTGGATCATTTTTTGCTTGGAACGCACAGGGGGAAGAAGGAGAAGCCTGCATCCGAGGCAGCGCTGGCAGAAGCTCCCCGGGAAGGGGCTGCAGACTTTGCTGGCACTCACTGGAATTGCTGCTTTTACCAAACTGCCTCCAGCTGGCTGATAAAATGCGAAATAACCACACCGTGCCGGCACTCAGCAAATTATCCCCACAGGGGAAAGTCAGATCCGTGCAACACACTGAAATACGCCCCAAAAGGGTTGGGGGTAATTTGCTGAAATGGCGTAATCGCCCCAAGGAGCAGCCCTTGGAAGGAAAAAAAAAAGGGCTCGCTTCAATAAATATTTGTGCAGAGTCAAATCTAGAGTTTCCATCCCGTTCAGTGCCCGAGCTGTGGATATTCAAACAGGTTTTCCCCTCTTCTCCTGGTTTTTTTGACTCAAAAGCCGCGGAGCAGTCGCAGTCGGGAGGTCTCTGGGTGCATCACCCCGCTGTTGTGTTGCCACCAGCTTCTGGGGCTGGGGACAATGCACAGCCGAGCTCAGCCCCCCCCCGGTTCCCAGCGAGGCGCTTACGGCAGGAAGGGCGAAGAAGGAGACGCCGATGAGCGTGAAGGTCGCCGCCAGCAGCCGCCCGTTCCAGGTCTGCGGGTACTTGTCCCCATAGCCGATGGTGGTGAGGGTAATCTGCAGGGAGGAGACAGATCACCCCCTGGGTCAGACAGCCCTAAAACTCAACCGACACAGCCAAAACTCCCGCCAACACCGGTGTGGGATGTGAAGGAGCCACCGCGTGCCCCAGGCTGAGCAAGTCGAGGTGCGGCTTGGGGGACGCCGGCTGCTCGGGTCGGGCACCTCGGTGGGCAGGAGCGATGCCCTGACACCCTCCCTGCTCCATGCACTGAGTTTTCAAGGCCGGTCAGGAGCCTTTTCTCGCCTTCAGGGAGCTGCCATCTGGCGCAGAGGCTTGCGGCAGCTCGGAGCCTCCCCCGGGAGATGGGGTTGCGCCTTCGGCAGGGGAAGAGAACCATCAGAGCTCCCCCAAACCCCCTTTTCGGCATCTCACGAAAGAACGCAGGGCTCTCTGCATGCATAAAGAACTGACATTGTTTATTCCTAATAAAAAAAAAGCCGATGCTGTTTATTCCTAATCTTCCCAGCACTGCCTATTAGCCGGTCTCCCTTCCTATTTAAAAAGAGCGTATTAGCCCAACAGGATGAATTACGGCTGCTGCATACAACCTAATTTAGGGATGTTTTTTCCCCTCCTCAGTATTTTTGCAGTGCACCAGCAGAGCGCTGGCAAGCTGCTCTACATGCGTTTTTGGGGAAGGAGCCGAGAGATTTGTTGGAGACAAGGAATCCCCAGAACTCCAAATTGCAGGAAAGGATGCCATTTGCCCACTCCAGTCCACGGACATCACTAATGGGGAATGCTGGGCATTCCCTGAGACTTCCGAGAGGATTTAGAGAGCCTGGGACTGGCAGGGCAAGGCAGGGAGAGATTAGGAACATCTTGTGAGGCTTCTGCCCAATGGACCACTGTTGTCCCTGTCCCAAAGCCACCCCAGAGAAAGCCGTCCCCAGGGATGGGAGCTGACACCGTGCTGATGTGGCTTTGGAAACCTCATGCCTTTAACTTAGAATAAAATCAGTTTTACACAAATGGAAGCACGATCCCACAGCACTGTTTAATTGGGCCCACTAAAAGCCCTATCAATTAGAAGCCATTTGGACAAAGCGGTTAGAAAACGCATCTGCATGGCTATTCCTCACTGAAACACAACGTCAAAGCAATGCTCTCTCCACAATCACTGCAAAGTTGGTTTAAAAGTTTTTTATAATTTATATAGACATCTGCAAGGATTGGATCTACTAAGAGTCAACCAAGTGGTGAGTTTCTGAACATGAAATTTAATTAATTTTGCCCATCTTTTAATATCTCTCTGCATTGGACCCATGAGTTGGACCACGACAAAATCTGTTTAATTCAATGAAGCTCAGATTTTACTCCCAGCTTCTCAGAGGCAAAACAGTCTGGTGCATCTCCATGCCCTGAAATGGGGAAGGGGTGATCCTCTGCCAACGGCTCGCACAGCCTGGGAAGCAGGAGGGATAAATCAGTGCACGGCTCTCCCTAGACTGAGCGCTAATTATGGGCTGTCACTTTTTCCTCATTGTTTATTTTCTAGTTATGTCAAATTGTGCTTTGTTTTTATTTTTTTGTCACAACCACGGGGCTTGAAAAGCAATTTACTGCTTCTTTCCCTTTGTTGGAACGGAGGAGCTGCTTGATCAGCCGATTCCTCCCCAAGGCTGTTGTTGGGATTTGATCAGATCTGGGATTTTCACCACATGCTTTGTAATCAAGGCCAAATTAGCGCCACAGCGTCGGAGCAGAAGAACAATAACGCAAGAAGATTAGAACGTCATTAATTCGCTCTTTGTTAATCGGGTAATCCAATAATTCACACGCACACACAGAGCAAACTAAAAGTATTGCCCTTTCCTCCTTTCTCAGGAAAGATGTGAAGGCGGAGTGCTTTCAGCGCTCAAGTCTTTCTGGTACTTAGGCCCTATTAATTTTATAGAATTTATTCCAGCGTGTTTAACAACGCGTTGCCCGAGTACGATTATAAATAATTAAAGGACGGCAGCGCTTGTCAAAATGATGATCAAAGCACATCGTAGCACAGGCTCTTCATCTGACCTGCCTCTACTGTCACGACAGAGCTCCATCTCACGACTGAGAGCACACTGAGGGTTCCCGGTTTCTTTGCAGCTCCAGCTAATTCAAGACATCCGAACGCCCCTAACGTTTTCTATGAGGTTTATTTAAGAAAAAAGAGCTAAACGGAGCAGCCTCAAGCCTTTTAATAAAAATGTTAACTAAGCACTCCGTAAGTTGATTCCTCGCATAAGTGATAGAAGATGGAGGGCGAATGGACATTTTATTTTAATAACCAGCAGCTGTTCTAGGAAAATTACTTACCAGACCCCACCAGAGTGCATCTGCGTATGTATCAAAGTGCTCATTTTCTCCTTTCTCGGCCAAGTATACCAGGAAAGAGGCCAGGATGAGGCACAGGAAGCCAATATACCAGGCAGTAATCAGCTCCTGCAAGATCATTAAGGAAGAGAAGGGAATAATTGCAATCCCGGTACGCATCTCCAAAAGCCGACTGACTTGCTTGCAGATCGGCCTCAGATCTGAACTTTCCCTGCATTTTCTTAGGCTTTGGGACTCCAGTTGGAGATCAGTAGTGACACTTTTTGAGACGGAAACATGTTCTGGTGGTGGCCCTGCCACACGCATGGGGCGATCCCTGTCCTGAAGACCCCCATCATCTAAACCCATATAGCAAATGGAGAGGGAAAGGGAATCCTCTTTTTCCTAACAGAAATAGCTCCATTATTTCAAGATCTGGAACTGAGACTAAAAAAAATAGTATTTCCCCAGTTTTCACAGGGAAGTGGGGTTAAAACTGAAATGGGAACCCCAAATCCCTGGGGACTCTGCTTAGGGCAGGTCCCTTCCACTAACTGGGGAGGAGCTACAAAGCTAGGGTCTGGATAGAAATCCCTCAGTTTCAGGGAAGTTTTAATTCAGAATTCACAGAAGTGATTGGTTTTGGATGAAGTCAATACAGCAGTGGACAAAAGAGCCACAAAATCCCTATGATTTTTATATAGATCTGGACAAGCTGGCTAAGCTTTTCAATGGAAAAAATGCAGGAAACAGGAGAAAATTCAAAATTCATAATTCAGCAGCAGGGAACAAAAAAAAAAATTATCAACAAACTCTTCCCAAAGACTGGTCTGCGATCTCACACTGGGAGGAGGAACCCAGCAC
Source organism: Rhinoptilus africanus (assembly GCA_013400135.1). Taxonomy (NCBI): domain Eukaryota; kingdom Metazoa; phylum Chordata; class Aves; order Charadriiformes; family Glareolidae; genus Rhinoptilus; species Rhinoptilus africanus. The sequence goes on from VXBO01008402.1 coordinate 280,647, forward strand.
AACACTTGTGTCTGCGAGAGGCTGCTGCTCGCAGGATGCGCTTTCAGAAACGCTTTGAAGCGTAGACAAAGAGCTGGCAACACCACCTGTGCTTAACGAGGCTGCCGGCTAATTGCTAACTCTTTGAAATGAGCTGTGTCAGTGTGCAGGTGGTCGCTATGTTCAAGACACTCCCTGCAAACGTCTAAACATCCCTCCTTTCTCTCCCCTACTGGCTGGGGGGCTCCGTCGGACCTTGTGTCTCTGACTTTGCCTTCCTCCCCATGTTACTCTGCGGTGACTTTCCAATCTCCCCAGGGCTGGGAGATGTTTGGGGTGGAGAACTGATCCAAAGGGGCCTCTCCGGTGGGGAGAAACATGAAGAGCAACTCAATATCCTTGTCTGGGGCTCACTCACCTTACTGTGTGCGTAGACAACAGAGCCCAGGAGCTTCCAGGTGCCTCCCCGCCGGTCCATGCGGATCATGCGCAGGATCTGCAGGAACCTCAAACTCCTGAGCGCCGAGGTGGCAAAGACGTTCCCTTGGGACCCCGCTGCCAGCACGGCGATGGATGCGATGAGCACCATGATGTCTGGGCAAACAGAGAGCACTGAAAGCTGTAGAAATGCTGCTGAACTGCCACCAAACGGGGTGGCACATCTACTGCCGCTGGCAGCAGGGGCTGTGCAGGGAAGTGGTCTTGTATCAGTAGTATCTTGTACTGGAAGGACAACCTGGATGAAAGGAGCCACTACACACCTTATGGAAACACCCGCGTTTCATTCTCCACGCTCGTCCTTCCTACATAAAACGTCCTTCCTAAAACGTGTCAAATACTTCAAAGCCTGAATTCTGCTAGGATTCAGTTTTAACACTGCTAAACCGAATTAAATCCTTGCAAGCTGCATGCCCTTTTTTAACCAGCCACAGCTGCCTGTTACAGCGTCACACAGAGGTGTGAATTCCCCCATCTAAATTGGGAACAAAAACGTAGAGGTCCACCGTAGCCATCCTAGGGTGCTCATGGACACAGAAAGGCCAAGAAGAGGCCAACAAAAAAGCGCCTTGCTCTATAGATGCCAAATTCGAGGATCCTGAGAACTTCCCTCTTCCCTGGCTTTCTATGCAAATTTTATAGGGGTGCTTTTCTGTGGAATAAGCTAAAACTCTGCACGTGACCATTGCCAGCTCCCGGACATTTGAAGGCAGGCTCCATAGCGCATGGCACGGCCTCTCTGCCCACTCCTTACCCCGTTAAAAATAACCGCGGTGCACAGATGGCCCCTTTCACAAGAGGATCACCGAGTACTTCACAAACAAGAATTAATTAAGTCTCATAACTCCCTTGTGAGGCAGCTCGTCAGCACCGGGGAAGGCAAAGTGAGACACAGAGAGCTTCAACGACTTGTGAGCAATGCAGTGCCGAGGTTGGGCACAGGATTGCAGGATCCCAGCTCCTACGCTCAGCTTCTCCCGGCTGAACCCCCCTTCTGAAGCCATGGGCAGTTGTCAGCAATGCCTGGGGTACACAGGGCCATGGGACGGCTCCCAGGTCTGCAGAAAACAAGGTGAACCTCATGCAGAATAACAAAGAACATGCCCATGGATTAGGACTTTGGCCTCTGTGCTCTTTCCCTTCTCAAGGTGACCATGAAGGAGCTGAGGATCAGCTCCCAAAATGCACGGAAGGAACTGGAGCACTGTGCAACCAAGACCCTACAATAGCAATTTTGGTCTGGGAAACCCCACGCAGGGAGGCAGGTCTTACCGATGACGCAGAAAGGCTTGCGGGCAAATTTTAACCTTCCTCTCCAGCCCCGGTACCGGCAGCAGCAGCCAGCCGCCCAGATCCTCACAAAGTACTCGACCCCAAACACCACGATGGTGACGATTTCCTGAGGGGGAGACAATGCCGTTAGTCAAGAAAGAAGTGTGACGGAGTGCATCCAGATGTACTTCTGGAGACATCATGTACTCGGCTCCAGAACCAAGTACAAACCCATAACCTAAATTCCGCACACCTCAGAAAATACATCACAGAGCGCTCTGCACCATGAAATGGAGAGCCCAGGCTTGAATGATTGTCAGATCTTTGCTGTTGCGTCTTCCCTCACCCTCTCCTGGGGTGGTGAGAGGTATTGCGTATTGTAGCCGTGAACTAGAATTTTACACCTTCTTATTTTGTGTTTGTGTCCCATGTTACGGGATTGATGAGTACATGCTTATCATAGAACCACAGAATCGTCTAGTTTGGAAGGGACCCTTCCGATCATCGAATACAACCATCAACCCAACACTGAGAAAACCACCACTACCCCATGTCCCTCAGCACCGCGTCTGCCTGGCTTTTAAACACCTCCAGGGATGGCGACTCTACCACTTCCCTGGGCAGCCTTTTCCGAAGTTTGCTAACCCTTTCAGCGAAGAAATTTTTCCTAATCTCCATCCTAAACCTCCTCTGGCACAACTTCAGGCCATTTCCTCTTGTCCTATCACCTGTTACTTGGGAGAATCCCTTCCACCTAAACGACTTGGAACTAAAGGATCTTTAAGGTCCCTTCCACCTAAACCATCCCATGCTCTATGACTTGACTAGGTTAATGCTGAGCAGCTCAGGGAAGACCAGAGATGGGACTCACTGGCTACTCCATCCTAAGACTCTTAATAGGCTATTTGAGCTTTTTCCCTAGAAAATTGGCCTGGTTGTCTCCACGTTCTGGGCCATCTGGTGCAGGAGTGGTGGAGATCCTCTATCCTTTGATGCCAAGCGAGCACGCCGATGCTGCTCAACGCAGCTCCTTCCATCACCACCCCAACACCTGCACACCCTTTACTAGCGGCGCTTGCTTCAGCTTTCTCATGTGTCAAACCTGACGAAGCCCTAATTAGTCTGCAGCGCCTTTTGATGCCGATGTAGGGCAGGGACTGGGGAAGAGGAAGAAAGAGAAAAGGAAAGGAGAGGCGTGAATCCGGCAGCCCCGCGCCGTGGCGGTGCGTGCGGGATCTCTGCGGGCTCTTCGCGGCAGAAGCCACGCTGTCAGTGCGAGGGATGCCGGGCTATTTAAGGAACAAAACTCTGCAGCTCGATGTCGGATCAAATAGTTGCAGGGATGTTAGAGTGTGGGAGAGGAGCAGGCTGCTCCCCACGCAGCGCATCCGCAGCTTTAAATACTGGGAGCTGCTGGACATCAAACTGCTTTTCTGTTGGGATCAGTCTTGCTCCTGCGTTTTGCAGTTGAAGATAAACACAGAAAAATAAAAAAATTTGGGAAGAAGGGTTTTAAAGGATCTTTAAAATTTTTTTTAGTATTCCTGATACAGATTTCTCCTTTTCACATTTTTCCTATTTCTTACCTGCAGGTCCCAGTGGTTTCCTTCTCACAAGCCACAATTTAAATTCTTGCCCCAGTTAAACACCCTCAACCTCCGTATTTTGTGTGGTTTTGACTGTTTTAACGTCTCACTGATGGCTTCATTTGCAACCCTCCACTTACCAGGATGTAAAGGGCCCCTTCTGAGCTGTTCTGGTACTCATCAATGGTTGAAAAGACAGACAGCACCAGGCAGGAGAAAACTAGTAGAAAACTATATAACACAAAAATAAAAAATAAAAGAGAGAGAGAGAGAGAGAGAGAGAGAGAGAGAGCGCGTCAGTCTTCGGAGCAGGAATTTTTCACANGAGAGAGAGAGAGAGAGAGAGCTCGTCAGTCTTCGGAGCAGGAATTTTTCACACTTCATCAGACTAGTCCAGAGAGCATTTTTGGACATATTTCTCGAGGAGTATTTACTACGCTGCTGCTACAGTACCATGTGAAAAAGGAGAGTAGAGTCCCTAGTTTTACTAACTGGAAGGCTTATAAGCGGATGGACCCACTGGTCTGTTCCCAGTTTGGCCAGTTCCAATCCAATTCCCCTCCCAGTTGGTGGCTCTGCTCACCTCTGACATTATTTCCCCAAGGAACTGTCAGCTTTTACTGCAACATGCTTCCAACAAGGGTGCAAACAAAGAGGGAAACGCTTATTTATTAACACAATACCCGGTGCCCAGACTGGCTGGTGAGCAGGAACTGGGTTGGACACAAACCCAGAGAAAACTCCACTGGGCTCTGCTTACGCATCTTCCTTACACAGGAGTGGGATTGCATTTCCCCTCCTTGCCAAGGTAGGACATTTTCCGGCGGATTTAATGTTCCTTTCCACAGCTACAGAGGTGTCCTGGCATCTGCTCGCAGACGGAGAAGGTTTCCACCAGCCCGAGATGCCCACTGCTTGCTCAAGCAAAAGGAGGGAAATTAATTTACTAAAGATCTATTTACTGATACAGTAAAGTAGGCCAGTGCAGGGAGAAACTAAAAGCTGCATTCTTTAAAAGCATTAAATAATTCATCTGTCTGGCTTTGTCTCACATTCCTACAAACTGCATATTGAATATTTATGAGGTACGGTTCAGCTGGTGGGTTCTGTTCCTTCATTGTATAAAGAAAAGGAGTTTCACGCCATGCGGGTCGCGCTTGTGGCTTCACAATGACCATTAATGTCACAATAACAAGTAAAAGTAGGGGAATTTGCAGTATTTATTTGAACCACAGGCTGAAATGTCCCTGTCTGCCGGAGGTAAGGGACCTTCAGAGCCCTCTCAGCGAAGGCTGAGCTTTGTCAGCAGCGAGACAAATTCAGCGCAGCCCAGATAAGGACAACTGCCTGATTTCTGACTGCAAATTTCCTCTTCTCGCACCAGATCTGATACCCAGAGACTTGAAACAACCTCAAGAGAGCAAGAAAAACATCCCTTGCAGTCCCACTCATGATGTCCTTTAATGCCTTCTCGTGCCTCACTTAAAATGCTTTTTCTCCCCAAACTGGTCTCTTAAAATCCCTTGCCATAAACAAGCCTACCACAACCTGCCCTGCAGCCAAATGGGTGCCATCCATCCCTCCGGGTCCCTGGGAGCTGGGGACCCAGCGTGGTGGGGGGAGCAGAGCCCCACATGGCTGGAGGGAAGGAGCTGCAACTGGGTCAGGCGGCCCCGCTGCTGGGGTGGCCCAGATTTGGCTGCCAACTCCTACGTTGGAGAAACAAATGAATAATCAATGAAAGAAGAAAGAGAAGAGGAAAACAACAACAACAATAAAAGATAACGGAAAGGGAAAGGGGGGGGAAAGAAAATCCTACATGTTCTGATTAAAGAAGTAGAACATGGGGTGCATTTTTATGATCAAACATCACAATAAAATGCCGGGGGAGGTGCTGAAAGCGAAGTGCCAATATCAGTGTGGACTTGCACACTGTGTTGGGTTAGGTGACCACCTCAGATGGATCCAGAATGAAGCCATGATCAAACAACGAGTCCTGGCAGGGACAAACACCACAAGAAAGAGGACTGTTGTACATTAAATTTGTCACTAGACATGTATTGATGGGGTAGAAGAAAGAAAGGAAAAATAATTGTATTACTTTGAATCCCAAGGGTGGGTTGTGTAAGCAGTGGTTACGTGGGGAGATCCAGGGCAGCTCTGGATGCTGCTGGGGCAGCGGGATGCCCAGGTGCTGCTCCTTCCCTTCCCCAGCACATGGCTGCAGCCTTGTCCCCAGCCTCTCCGTTCCCTCACCTCCCTGGGGGCAGCTCAGGGATGCTGTAATTTCGGCTCTGCGCTCTCCAGGGCTCTCATTGCCGGGGAGACCTGGTGCACATCACGCTTGCAGGGCCAGCGTTAATTACAGCACTGCCAAGCATGGGAAGCAATAGGGAAGGTGCCAGCTTCTTCAGTGGAGCATGGGAGCTCCATGGCCAAATCCCACGTGGACCAATATCTCCCTGTCTCAGTCCCGATGGGGACGTTCAGCCACCGGGAAAGGAACGGTCCTGCCAACAAGGGATGCAGGCACTGGCTCATCACAGGGGGAGATGCTCAAGCATCCCAAAATAGCTCCACAGTGATGCACAGCTGCTCTGCTTGACCCTGTGGTCCACAAACCTCTGTGAGGCTGTAAAAGGAGATTAAGAACATGAAACCTTTCTTTGCCCCCCTTTCTTTGGGGGCTATATGGCTCCTGGGAAGATTTGAAGGATCTGTAGACCCCTTATGAGTAGAGGCTGGCAGAAGAAAGCCAAGAGGTATGTCCACACCGGAGGTGGTGTGTGTCCTCCGAGCTCTCACGGAGGAGGGCAGTGGGGAACAGGAAGGGTGACTCTGCTTTAATTTCACCTAATCTACCCAGACAGCGCAGGGAAGGGCTCCAGACAATAACGGATAGCTAGGGAAAGGGAAACAGGCCAATAAATAGTGTAGAGGTTGGGATGAATCTAATTTTTAAAGCTACATATCTAATCAAAGCAAATTATGTCTGCAGCCTGACTCTGGGTAATGTTAATGTGCAATAAGGAACGTTAATTATGTCCCGCCTAATGATTTTTGCATTAAAGATGCCAATTCTGCTTAGAGCTTTGGAGAAGACAATATCCTCCTCCTGAGCAGACAGGAGATGGGTCCTACACAAGGCACGGCTAGAGCCGGCACCAGCCTCTCCCAAAGCCAGGCCAGGAAGCAAAGAGTGGGCTTTGGACCACCGTCCCCTCCGCGGAGCGATGGCACAGAGGACGGTGGCTCCAGCCTCCTGGAGCCACTGGAGAAGGACATACCTGATTGTCACTGCATCTTCTCCCCCACCACCCATTCCGACGGGCACCCAGCACCTTCTGCTCTTGGGCGTCCCCCACTCCTCTCGCTTAGGCCTTTAAGCTCAGCCAAGACTCAGCTGCGCAAACCTGACTGCTGCTAATAGTAATGCACCCAAAGCCCCCCAAAGTCTGGCTTTACATCCAAAGGTTATGTTGACTTTAAACACCCATACAAGCTTCTTATTACAACTGATAAATCCCAGCACAAAAATCTGCACATCCAGATTTCATGCCCATCGTGCTTCAGCTTAGCAATGGAAAAAGAAATGAGTGAACTCCCTCTCAAAAAAAAAAAAAATACTTAAAATGACTCGAAACAGGAAAGACTGTCCTTTTCTTTTCTTTTTTTCCCCTCAGTGAAAGCATATGATGAAATCATCATAAAACTTTTCAGGTTAATCATCTCATTTGCCTTCCAAAAGAAACAGCCTTGGAATCTACACACACATTTACATAACGATTTTAAAAGACCTTTAAATTTATTCGTGAAATACTTGTATTCAAATAACATTCGCCGACATGCAAAAGCATTGGGCTTCCTCTGATGGAGCACCAGTAATTAGCAACTGGAATCCTGGATGCAATGGGGATGGATACAATACAAGGAGGTGGCCCAAGCCTGTAACAAGCCACTGTACTTGTTACATGCTTTGCTGGCTTTCCCTGGAATTGGGAAAGGGAATTGAAGATCTAATTAGAAAGAGCAAAGCTGGAAAGGAAGGAGTATTTTACGGCAGGCATTTGAGAACTGCACAATGGAAAACAACTTAAAATATTTAAAACTCTTAAAAGAACTTTGGGGATGTAAACACGGCACTGGTAATTGTGCTAAAATAAACCCAAAATGCTTACGGGCAATCCATCCGTAATCCCGGCAATCCATTTGTTGTGGTCTCTGGAAAGCCCTGGCTTTCAGCTATCTGAAACTTCAACATAAGTCAAAGGCCACGAAAACGCAGCAGTGACAATAAATGAAAGTGAAAGAACATCCACACTGAAGAGAAACAGAGACTGTCAAACACCTTTTAACACTCAGAGGGCCTCGTCACCAGAACGGGAGCATTTACGGCTCAGGTCAAGTCTCCAGTGAATCAGAAGCAGAACTCTCATAACGCCATGACTTTTCCAGGGGTAAAGACGCTGCACATTGCACCTACCCTTAGCCAGGAGCATCCATCATCTTTATTCACGTAGGCAACTCTGCTGTGATTTGTAACCCAGCTCTTCATTTACAAGGCTAAACACAAGCCTAAACGCCTCACTCCGGCTTTCCACATCCCTCAGTCTCAGCCAAAATCATCTCCCAAGGCGACTTCTGTCACTAGCAGAGCTGAAAATAGAAACAGGGAGTCCTGCCTTTCGGTCCTGTGCCTTAATTAAATGCTCTCCTTTCCCAAAATAGCTCCTGATGGTGTCTCATTCCCCGCAGGTTTGGCCATGCCCAGCCCAGGTCTTGCTCCTCAGAGGAGCCTGGAGGTTCCCCGGACACCCAGCGGGTAGAAAACATTCCCCATGGGCAACACACAGGCTGGCTCCAGGGTGGGGATTCTCATTGTTTATACACTTTTTAAACAAATCTTTAGCAAAAGCCTCTCTGGGACAATGTTAATAGCTCCTGTGCCTTCTCGGTGCACTGAGATGATGGGTGACCAGCCCCAGTAAGAAGCTCCTTGTTTGGACAAAGCCATCCAGCGTGCTAAGGACGGTGATGTAAAATGTGCAAAGGGGCATCTCCAGAGGACCCAAGCAGTTTCCTGGAGGAGGCTGCAGTGCTGGAATTGTGAGGTGGGAATTAATCAGGTATGGAGAAGCAGGTCTTGGAGATCCCAGATCATGTTAGAGGGGTGGCACTGGGATGAGAAGGAACACAAGAGGGGTTTACGTTCCCGATGAGGCCCGGGAAATGTGCCCCAACCCCTGTGCACGGATGCAGCAAACCTGCTCTCCCGGCTGCGTGACAGCAACGTGGCAAAAAGCAGGCGGTGGTTTTCCAGCAGATTGGGTTTTCTGGGGTCTTCCCCAGACACATGGCCGGGAGCGGGAATGCTGCTGGCTGAGCACAGCATCCCGCTGCCCTGCAGCCGCTGAAACATGCCTGCACATTGACATCCCAGGGAAACAGAGGGGGGTGAGATCTCTTTTGCACCAGTTTTTTTTGGGGGGGAAGGTCATTTTCTGCTCTGTGGGCATATAAGGAGCATTCACAAATCCATCCCAGCAAACTAAGGAAAAAGGGATAGGTGTCCATAGCTTTACTCTATGGGCACGAGTCCCTCAACTTCTCTTCCCCTGCCTTCCCTCTACTTAGGCAGCACATTCTCAGTTAGAAAAAGGGCGGGATATGGGCTCACATTTTCCTCCTTCACCACTTTTGAAGTCAGTTCCCACTCCAAGAGCTCCTCCAGCCTTTCCCTCTTGCTTGTATCAGAGCCAGAGAGCAGAAACAGCATCATCTGCCCCAGGTGCCCAGAGCCAGAATCCCTACCTAGACCCATGAACTGCAGGAATTTCAGCAGAAGTAGGTTTTACGTGACATATCTTTGCATGATCCAGTCCAGCAAAGGATCGTGTATCTCCACACTTCCAAGCAAGAGTGAGCTTAAGAGCTTTTCTGGATTGAAGCCTCAAAGAACAAAAGCCAACTGGAAATGACAGGGAATGGAGACCAAGATCTGAACATTTACAGCAGGAAAAGGGGTTAAATTTAAGGAATCGGTTGGTTGTTTTGCAGGCTGGCTCTATTCATTTAACTTGCTCAACTCAGAGTAAAAGCCTTATTAATAATAATCACCGCATGCAAAGTTCTAGCTCAATTGTTCCTCTCCGTCCTCGTCTAACATGAATCACTGGGAAATGCTTGTCTGCGTATTCTCCTTGCCCTGCACACGCAGCCTCAGAGGAGCCAGATGTCTGGAGGAAAACCCAAAGTATTAATCAAGCCCATGCACCTGCCAGAAGAGTCTGTCTCTGCTGCGATTCAGCGCTGCCGGGGCTAAGGTTTTCCTTTAAGAACTTGGTGGGGAGAAATATATTGATACAGCTGCAGAAATGGTTCACGGGAGAGCATCCTAAAGACCACGGTGCAATTAGGGTGCATTGGGAGGTAAATTAAGAGCATTAAAATATTGGACATTTAAGTAATTCTTAAAACGTCTGCACAGGCATTTACTCAGAGCACGTTCATTGATTTTAATGCGAGGGAAATTTGCTGTCTCATGCAATACCCGTATTATTCAGATTGAAATCTGAGCACTGCACCGTTTCATCCCGCAGGGTATTTCCCCAAAAGAGCCTCTGCTTCCTCCCTGCCTCTGAGAAACCATTAGTAGCGAGCACAGGAACACAAGCCTTCCTAATCTAACCTTTATCTGTATCTGAAGATCAAGTCATTTCCGTTTCTTAAGGGCGAAGCCCTGCTTTTCTGCAACACCTCAAGAAAAATTAATTAAATAAATTTAAGATTTATGCTGCATGGTTGGAGCAGGCAAGAATAAAAAAAAATCCCCTTGCTGAGGTTAAGCTGCTTAAACTGTCCTGGGCAAGTCACTTGACCTGACTTAACTGAGCTCGAAAACTGGGTTAAAAGCAAAATGCCCCTGTAAAATGTAATGCTGCATCTCATCTAAACATTCCTCGAGGGAATGGGGTATACAAAAATAGGCTCTGGTCTAATTGCAGATAGGAAGATTGTCTCAAAATGTGCAGGGCTGGTTCCCGCTGCAGACAGGAATAGTAGCTGGTTTTTCGAAGGTCTGTCCCAGAATCAGCGATTCAGCTGGAGCCCCAGGTTTCCTGCCCGCGAAGGACAAGCTCTGTCTCACTGAGCTCCTTGAGCTTCACTTCCCCGGCTCTGACTTTGCACTAGTTTTATAGCACCAAGAATTACAGCACCTCTAAACTGAGCATCCTTGCTGGGAGCATCCGCAGGGAGCTGCCGGCAGAGGCTCAGCGGCTCCCAGCAGCCGCATGAATCGTCTACAATCCCCCAGCAGGCATCTAAATGGCTCAAAATCCTGAGATTGACTTTAAAAATCTCACTTTCCCCGTGCCTCAGCCCACAGTTTATGCTTCTGTAAAGGCAGGACCAGAGAGCTGTGCCCTGGGGCTCCCTCCCAGCTAAAAGTGAAGGACGACAGAGATTTTTGGGTCCTTCCTCGGCTTCGTGCCTCAGTAACAAGAAGACAAGAACGTGCCTTCTCGGAGCCAGAGGCTAATGGATAATGCCAAAGCATAAAACACAAGCATTACCAAAGCACCGCTAATTTCATTTGCTCATCAGTTTATTTAATTAACTGATTCTTGGTGAAAAGAAAGAAGTATTAGCAAACTGCCCGTATAATATGTCCTAGAGTTGGTAATTTTGCCATCTGTTTAATTTTACTTCTCTTGTCCCAGCTAGAGACTAGGAAGGAGCTCCGAGCCAAGAAGGAGAAGCCTTCTGATATCCCCAGAAGACGATGACCCCCCAGGCTGGGTAAAAAAGTATACTCAGAGCAATAACAGGAGCACTATAATCAGCAGGAACCGCAACTCTCCCCCACTCAGACTGGTACAAATCAGGAATAACCGCCCAAAAGCCAAGAGGGCTGCACTGCCACAAGAGCGCATCCAGCTCAGCCACATCCAAACCTTGTGATGCCTAAGAGACACCCAAGTTTGGCACGCAGAAAAATGCAAGATTAGCTCCCATAACAAGAAATACATGGCCAGTTTTGGAGCTCTGCATCCCTTCCCCAGAGCAGCAGGAGGGCATGCTCCTCCTCCACGGCAAAGGTGGCAGAATACGGCCCTGGTGCTTTTCAAGTCCGTGAAGCTGCTCCCGCTGGGATGGAAGGTCTCTGCCGGGAGCAGCGCCTGGGCCATGGGGACCCGGGGGAGCCGCTTGGGGCGAGAGGATGTAAAACAATCCCAGATCTCCGGAGAGCTCGGGCTTAAAAAGGCAGTGCTCTTTAGCCCTAAAAAAAAATTGCTGAAGCAGCCAGTAATGCCGCAGGGAAGGGAGAGCATCAAAACAGCTGCCAGTCCAACTCCGTTTAACTTGGCCACTAACACAACTATTTCGGGTCTTGCAGGAGCTTCAAAGTCCTTTTCCACCAACCTCCCCTCTACAGCAGCAAAGTCTCCCTGAGCCAGATTTTTTCCTGGGGAGCAAATCTGGCAATGGGGAGATGCTCCTGCTGCCCACCCACGCCGGTGTCCCCTTTGCTCAGGGCAGAGAACGGCCAGCTCGTGACACCTGCCCCACCTGCAGAGGCAGCCCCAGGTCTGGCAGGGCACAGCCTCTCCTCGCACCGGGTAAGTTAATCCCCAGCACCAAGGGGTGATTAATCACTTCTATTATCTCTTGCTTCTTCTGCAGCATAATGCAAATGCAGCAAGCGGGTGGCCTGCTGTGGGTGGGTGAGCGGGCGAGCCCCCACCATCCAGAGCCCTTTGCAGGGGGAGACGCTGCCCGAGGAGGGCAAAATGGTTCTGCCAGAAGAAATAAATAGGAGAAATAAAGGCAGCCTCAGTTACAAGGGAGCACCCTTTTTAAAGCCTTTCAGGCTGGGCAGCTCTGGGGGCTCATTGCAATCAGGGCTGAGACCCAGCACGTGTCAACCAGGGCCTTGCGGCTCACCTGGATACCTGCAAAGAAGGAGGCGTTGCCTCATCTATAGCTTCCCAAAATCCTCCCTCAGTGGAAGAGGGGAGGAAGGATGCGTGACCCCCCCCTAATTCCCTGCAGTGCAGCCATTTACAGGCCAGCACCACCCTTTAATCTCATTTAAGGCCACCCCACCCAGCCAGTTCCCGAGCCCCGTGCCTGGTCCTCGCGGCTACAAACCATCTGGGCAGGGGCAGCCGGGAACCAGCCCCAGCATCACTCGGATGCATTCGCTATCCTGCTTCCTAAGGCAACAAGGTTCCCGCAATCGCCCTCTCCGGCTGCCTCACTGTCCCTACCTAATATTTGGACCCGTTGGCCAATTTTCCACCAAACCTGCCAAAGCACAGAGACCCAGTGCAGCAACGAGGAGGGGAGCACCCCAAGGTTTGCCCCTCGGAGGAAGGTGCCGTGGGAGCTTGGTGGGGCCAGCACACGCCATCGAGGCTGGGAGAGCCACGAGCTCGCGGGAACCAGCTTCCCCCAAGCTTCCCCCGCTCTGCAAATGACAGGTTTGTTCCCTTCTCCTTATTTCCCCGCGCCAGTAAACACAACAATAAATAGCAAGCTGCAGGAGGCAGATGATTGCGTGGTGAAAGGTGGAAAACATCTAAAAATGATTTAAAGCAGGGAGGAGGAAAGGAAGAAAGGGCTGCGGATTATATTCTCCAAGGAGGAGGAGGAGCAGCTCGGCTGGTGAAAGGCAGCAGAGGCAGGGAAGGTTTTCCTGCCCGCCCTGCAGCTCCTTGCTCCGGGGGATGCTCAGGTCCTCTCTGTGGGTCCCTCTTTGCAGAGGTCCCTGGCCCCAACCCTGACGTGGGACCCCACCAGCTCCAGCCCTGGGATGGGCTGGGAGTAAGGCCAGCACCGCAGGGGCCAGACCCACGGTCTTTTCAAGCTCGTAAGTAAGAGGGACACAGGGCATGGACCCATTAAAGCTGAAGAGAGATTAACTAGCTGCCATTTCAACACGCCGGTAAATCAAAGTCGATGGAAGCCATATGCTCTGCTGGGAAGCATCCATCTCGTTGCCAGGGAAACATCCTTCCCGTTTAAAATGGCAGGCAAAAGCTTGCAAAAACCTGCTTTTAACTCCCTTTTCTCAGGCATGATCCAAGTCCCCCGGCAGCTCCCCGTGAGCCGTACCGCCGCCTGGGAGAGCTGCCACAGCTTCGTGCAGGAGAAGGGGACGGAGCCTCTCCCAGAGGGTCTGAGGAAATCAGACCCAGGCTGACAGCACTGTGACACCGATTCCAATTTCCAGCTCATTCTCAAGCAGTTTCCATGGTTTATTCTCTGGGAAAAACAGGGATCACCTGCCTGGGTCACATCAAGCAGCTCCGCTCGGGGATGCTGCAGGCGGGTGGCTCCAGGAGGTGCCCCGCTGTGGGGCAAGAGACTTCTAGAGCCAGAAAATAAGCAAGAGCTGGACCATGGGCTGGGTTACTGCTACTTAACTCCAGCCTCCTGCAAAGCAGCAGGCACCACCTGATGTCTTACAAGTAGCAAGCAAAAAAATGTGACCTTGGAAATCATGGCAATCTGCAGCCAGGGCTTCAGGCTGGCAGAAATAACGATAAACCCATCACTGAGCTCAGCAGCTGCCTGGCGTCTGCAGCTGGCCTCGGGTCTCCTCCTCTGCATCTGCACCTTCTTGATGCTCCCCCTAAGCCAAAATCACCGTCATTGCCCAGAAACACAGCCAGGATGGTTTGCCCGGGTCTCTCCCAGCTGATGGAGGGGAGGGCGATGGGGGAGCGGGAAGGGACACCCCCAGAGCACATCATGGGAGTCACAGCAGCAAACACTCTCCAGCCCATTAATGCTAATGAATTTGCATGTGATTTTGTTTTAGACAGAAGATACAGACCAGCAGCCACGTGGATACTGGGACAGCAAAGTGGACACTGGGAGAGAAAATGTTTAATTCTCCTGCAAAGATGTTACTTCCCCGTGCTTACTTCCAACCTCAGCCTCTCATGAATTTTTTTTTGCCCTTTTTTTTTTTTAACTCTTCTCATTTGTTGTAAATCCCACAAGCAGATGAAGCCAACTGTTAAAGTACGGCAACTGAGTATTTTCTATTCTGATAAGTAGCTGTGCTCTAACAACCTTTATAATGGAAATCAGAGACAATATTTAATAATTCAAAGCCGAGGAAGGCCTGACGGGACAAGGATACACACCGAAGTCTCCTTGTCTGTATGGGAAACGGTTATCGCTGCTGGAGGAGGGAGAGGCTAGGGTTACAGCACCGGGAGCAGGGATGCTAGATTATGCCGCAGGCACCCTGTGGCACTCAATTCCTCCATACCTCAGCTCCCAAACTGGAAAATGGGGGTTACGATTCCCCCCAGCCCACAGCTGAGGTTAAGCCCATGCATAGCTCAAGACATGCCCATGGCCCTCAGCAACCAATAAATCCTCCTACAGCAGAATAAAGCCTGGCACAAAAGCACCCGCAAACCACGCCAGTAACCAAGGCTTGCACTGGTTACTCACCAGTAACCAAACCAGTGCCAGCAACTGCACCTTAAGTGACAGCACAAAGCCACTGGGGAGCCCGCCACGTCCTCCAGGACACAACACCAAGGCATGCCCAGCACCGCAGCCACGGTGTTAGTCCTCCCCCTGTACCACATCTCAAGGCAGTAGCTACAGCCCTAAATCCCTTTTCCCAGCCACTCAACTTGGCTCCTAACGCCGGTGGCAGCAGCCGGTGCGGAGCCTGCGAGCAGACGCCGCAGCACGACTTCTCCATCAGGGCGTCCTGCTCCTGCCAGCGCCGGGAAGGAGTCACCTTCACTTGGTGGCATCGTAGCAAGATCTCCCCGGCGACTCATCAGCCGGCTCCGAGATACTCTCGGGCTGTCTGGGAATTATGTCACCAGGCACTGTAAATATCAAATGGCCCTTTTATGATCCTGTGCGCTCCTTCCTACCTCCTTCCTTGGCTGGGAGCCTCGCGAGTGGTCGGCGCTGCACGCGTCGAGGACACCGAGAGGGATAAAAAGCAATGAATGGATAACAGCCAGGTAGTATTTCGAGTTACAGCGTCATCGGCCTGCTGCTGAGCCGAAGCGGGAGCAGCTCCCTGTCCGTCCTGTTGTGTAACCCAGCCTCGCAGGACCTTCCCCGTAATTACAGGGCCTTTCCCTGCAGTCCCGTGGGGGCCGAATGCTGCATCCGCGAAAGGATGCTCAGAGTTTAGCTTCCTCTCCAGCACATTTCTTTTCAGCCTAGAAACAGCAAAGAGCAAAAGGAAGCAGGAGACAGAAATAAATTAAAAAAAGAGAGAAAATGTTTAATTAATCTTCATTTAATTTCTGCTGCGCTTTCAGCAAATGAAAAATAAGCTGTCCCATCAGGTCCAGGCTACCTCCCTGGGCTGCTCTGCCAGCCCCTGTGTTTCAAACACAGGATGCACATCCCACCATCCGCTGCAGCTGGCAGGGAATGCCATTGGGGTTGGCTCCGGCCACTCTTCCCAACTCACATCCCGCAGGGACGCGGCTGCAGGGTAGGCAGGCCTCCCCAGCCATGGATGGAGGCGGGCAATCCATTAGCTTAATGAATTTCTCTGGAATTTTTAATAGCCATCTGCTCCCATGTGGAGAAGGGCCAAAAGAGCAGGGCTAGGTAGGACTGGAACTCGTTTTGGAGGTTCAGCCCGTTTCTCTGCGGGGAGCTGGGGCTCAGGACGTGCTCCCCCACCAAGCACACCTCGGGGCAGGCTTCTTGGCTCTGCAGGGTGTTTGCACGGGCAGCAAAAATGGCAAATTCAATAGAGGTGCTCCGAGGTGCCCAAGTTCTTGCATAAGGATGGGGTAAGCCCAGGACACCCAGGCAACTTCAAGCCCTGTCTACTAGCAGGTCTCCCAGATTTGCTTTTTCCAAAGCACAGGGTGGAGACCTGAGGTTGGGATATGCCTCACCTACTTGTAGACATCTCCATCCCCACCTCCCAGCAGAAACAGTGGGACAGAGACACCTTTAGAGTCCCATTCACTTCTCTTATTCAGGCACTTTCATTACCTCTTGCTGTACTCACAACCTCAAATCGTTACCCCCATTCCAAGGCGGGTAAATCCATCACCAACTTAAAACCAAGTTCAGACCTACAATTGCATTCTTTATCCTGGATCCGGATGGGAGATCCACTGATTCACAGACTCAGCAGCTCGCTCTGTGCCATTTAGCACGACTCGAGATGCTCCCAACCACCCGCAAACAGGAGTGCAGGCTCAGGGCCTGGAGGGGCAGCTCAGAAAAGGTTTCAAATTATATCTGATTTCTGTTGCGGAAAAGAACATCAGCAACAACAAAAGGTCAAGGCAGATATTCTTCCCACCCCTCATTAGCTGGTACAGTAAGAGAGAAGCTGCTAAATAAGGACAGCATTAAAAACATCTAGATATTAAAGGGGGAAAATGTGGAAGAAAAATTCAGCGCAAAATTCTGCGACTGCATGTCATGCCTGGCAAATTATAGACAAAGAGCTCAGAAAAAGTCTCCTTTTTTTCTACGTCTCTTTCCTTCCTTACAGGAATAGCCATAATTAAGAAAAAGACAACCACACTGATGCGCATCCAGCAGCCATAAGGACCAAACCACGAGGTCGCACTAACAAAGTTTCTTCAGCGCTGATACGGATTAAATGCATCCGTCCCTCAGGCTATGGAGACAGAGCCCTCATGAAGTGCCAGCAATTTAGTTCAAGACGTAATGACATGAGGACTTGTCCCTCTGGCTCAGGGTGATGCTTAATTGGGTGTGAAGTCAGCTTTTGGATGAACATTGCCATTAGCACACTGGCTTCTTTGCAGCTCCCCAGGGAACTGTTACAGGAGGGGCTGTCCTTGCACCCCCAAATTCATACGCATACAAGGCCACCAAGCAAGCACGGGATGTGTCTGAAAAGGGCCATCCCAGGAGATAAGACACAGCGAAACCCTTGCAGCTCCTGCACTGATGATGTTTCAGAGGAGCCCATCTTCATCTGCCCACGGCACCTCTGGTCCCCGCTCTGACACCAACAGAGAACGACAGCCACTTGGAAATATCTCATCTCTCCTAAATAAGAAAAAATCTCACCAGTGAAAACCCAACAGCATCAGCAAATCAACCTCAGGGGAGAAGAGGAGGTCCAAACCACGCTTTCCCCTTGCTCCTGTAGAACCAGACTTGCTCCTGGCCACGGACACGCAGGACGCTGTCCTAGCAGCTATGCCACCCGAGAGGGACAAATTGTCCCACGTAAACTCCTACCCGTGCTCCAAACAGCCAGGATCCTTCGGCCAGGAGAGACGGGATCAGCAGCAGGGATCTTCCAAACGATGGAGCCAGTTTAAGGGTTGGTTTTGCTGCTCATTCAAGCCTGGAGTCTTTATATAGAGTCAGGGCAGGATCCAAAATCGGAAGAGAGACACCCACTCCCAGGGAGTGTAACACACACACCGAAATAAATAGCTCCCTGCCTAAGGGGATGACTCAGGAATCTCACTAGTCCTTAAAGCACAAATCATTGCTAATAAACCCTAGGAAACTTGGAGGAAGGCCCAGTGAGGGGTTAACTGGACAAGACATGGTATCTCCAGCCGTGCCAGGCATAGAGGAAGGACGAATAACCACAGAATCAAACCAATGTCCAACACCGAAGCAATGGCCACACCAGCCTGAACCCTTTGCAGTCCTCCTGCTTCAAGAGCAATGAGTAGTCCTTGCTCCTGGGGAGAGGTTTTGGTTTTCACCACCCCTCCTGGCAGCACTCAGGCTTAACCACCGCATGGCTTGAAGTGGCAGGAGCAACACGCCCTCGCTCCCTGTTTGTCCAGCTATAATATACAGATATTTATATTTAACTCCTTTGCTCTCCTCCGGAGTGACAGATGGAGTGCTCTTACATCCCTTAATATGTTCTTCAGATCAGGTAACAAACCTCCGAGCAAGCATAAACTCAATTAATGGCCACTTCGAGACTCCGAGTTGTGCGAAAGCCCATAAACATGCAAGGGAAAAAAAAAAAAGCCTCCCAGTGCTGTCATTTTGCTGCCACACACAACGCTCGAGCAGTGAGAAAGCCGACAAGCCCAATTCACAGCCCTCTACGCGCTGCATTTGTAATGAACAGCAAGATCCCAGCAAACTGCCCCAGTATGGGTGAGCCATGTCCCGGGGAAGACGTGCCTTCATTCTCCCAGCCCCACGTCACCTCTGCTGAGGTCCTCGGACTACAGGGTTTCCCTCCAAGATAAACTGGTCCATGTCTCTGACATCCTGCTCTGGCCAAAACCAACCCCGCTTTCTTTTGCAAACCCAAAGAGCTCAAAACCCATCGAACCAACTCTCTTTTGCAAAGCCGTAGAAACCAACCCACCAATTCAAAAGCAAGTAAGAAGCCAGGCAAATACTGTTGAAAAGAAAAAGTGGAGCAAAGATAACATTTACCAGCCGTTCCCTGACAACTGCTTTAAGCCTTTCATCTGTCTTGTCTGTTCAGTGCAGTAAGTCCTTAGAGCAGGGACTGGCTCTTTTTGGCTTGATGTACAGAAGCTTGTAGACTTATTTCCATCGGGGTGCTTGCACGCTGATATAATCTAATGGAGTATCGTCTTCCCCTTGGTATTCACTTTAACTATTATTTGACTGAAGTTTTTCTCTCTCTTTTGCGTCACATAGTAGTTTTTCCAACCGTATCAAACCAAAGTTGGAACAAGCACACACAGCAGGTACCCAGACACAAGCTACCGCATTCACACGCGAGACGGAGAAGAGGTGTACGTGAGTCACCTTTGAGTCAGGATTTCTGCAAGGTTTTGGGTTTTTTTTTTCCTGGGCACCATAATAACTTTATGGAGAGTGACAGCATATCTGTGGAAGCGGCATTAGGATTGCCTCTCCTGCTGCGCTCATCCACTGCAGCCTGCGACAGCAGCTCAGTTATCGCCCCAGCCGTATTTCGCGTTGACACTGTCACCTCCCCGGGCTGGCAGAGCTCGAGACGAGAAAGCAGGACTTCCAGGCAGATGAGGGTTTGTTTACAAATGAGGCATTTGTGAATCCCTGGGAAAGACCCTCTGGAAGGCAAAATCTCTGCATCTTTCAATCTTCTCCTAAAGAGACCAAGAGACAACCACGACGGAGGGCCAGGATCCTCGGATGGAGAGTGGTCACTCCTAACCCACGCAGGGACAGTCGTTCCCTCTGACCTTGCCTGTCCTCTTGTTTCTCTGCCCTGTCCCACTCTCCCGCAGGAGGATTAAAAAAGGAGGATCTCTGAATGAACACCAACCACTGGGCACTCTCCTCCAAGAGCCTAAACACAACTGTAGCTGCTTATGAACCTTAATCAGTATTAATAAGGCTTGATTATCTTCTGATTTCCCCTGGGTCCTGGGGGCTGCAGGTCCACGAGTTGATCAGGGTTTGCTATAAAGGTTCCTTTCTCAAAACCGGTTCTGAAACATTGGTAAATGTGGATCTCGGATCCTGGTCATCCCGTTTCATCGTGGATCAGCCCCATCTCTCACCGTGACCTTACCTGGCAGGGTGTCCACGGGGGAGTTGTGGGTCTGAACTTCACAGTTCCTACAGGCTGTGGCAGAAGGTGGGAGATGCCTCAACTCAACTGAAAAAAAGTTTTCAGTTTGAAGTTGTGCCAGGCTCTGTCTTCCCTCTCTGTTGTCTGGACTCCTCCCGCTCAACTTTCCCCTAAGGCATGCAAGGGAACCTGCATCAGCTCTCTGCCATCAAGAGATAAACAGACATTTCCAGAAGGCAGATCTGCAATGAGGTTCCTACGGGATTTCCCTGAGGAACCCAGCAGGTATCCGAGCATCACCAAACTCGAGCTGAACGCCCACTCCACCTGCAACCTCTGGGCATCGTACGTACCGAAATAAATCCAGCGACTGCTCGGTCACAGGGCTTGCACAGGGCTGCTGCTGCGCCCAGCACTCCCAGTGACCCTGACGGAGCTTTAAATCACCTCCCTACAGCAGCAAGAGGTGAAAAGGTCTTGCAGGTTTTCCGCTCCCCATGCCTTGGAAAAGGCTGCCCTTTGCCACCCAATCCACTCAAAAAAAAAAAAGTCACCGGATGGATGCTTATTGAAACCAGAGCTTTCCACACATCTGAAAAGCACGTTAAGAGGCTGGAGTGATACCAAAGACTGAAGAGAGAGAGATCTGGAGGAATGCTCCAGTTTCCCTCATTTATTGGCAGTTAGACAGTCAAGATGCCCCAAGGCTGTAATAAAGCAGCTCTCGCCATCCCAGCCAGTGACTTGTGCGAGATACTCCTCAGCAAACAACACTGTATGTAATTAACTCAGTGATTTAGAATAACTGCACATGACCCCTACGCCCCCAGAATCACCTTCCATGTAAGTGTTGTAGGAGGCTGCATTCGCAGCTTACCCAGGATAAGGCCAGGAGAACCGCCTGGGGAGCGGAGGTCACCCCCGCCTTTGGTGAGCTGACCAAGTACCACACAACTTGTTTTTCTAGAGAAAAATGACATTTTTTCTTTTACCTTGGGTGGGTGGGCACATCCACCAAGGGACCACATTTAAATACCTACTCCTGTAGTGGTGGTGGGGCCATCTTTTGCCATAGGTGAGTCTCAGAGTAGCCGAAATAGTTCCCAAACCATTTAAACACGCGGTGGTGAAGGACCCAGCTGCGCCAGCCAAACCCCTGTGCCCAGCCTCCTTCTGCACTCCCTGGTTTTGCCCTCATGTGCTCACTAATCAAATCACCTTGCAACACGACTCCTGCCTAAAGATGTTCAAGAAACTCCGTTCAGACCACCACAATAATCTGGTTTTGAAATCGGGTTCCTTTTTGGCCACCGGGGGCTAAAAGCCACCGCCTTATTCTGCAGCAATGTGTGACTCAGTGCTGGAGACCTCCTCTCTCTATGATGCATTGGGAACTGGGGACATTTCACACCAGCACAGACAGGCTCACGTTTGCCTGAGAAGCACACCATAGTCACAGCTTAATCCTTTGTAGGAACCACTCTCCCATCTTTCTCAGCTCTCCTCTACCTTCTCTACAGGAGATTTCAGAGCAGAAAAAGGGACGGGCACATCTCCCTGCCACCACAATTTAAAGAGGAATCTGTCCCTCAAGAACTGCCTGAGAAACCAGCTGAGCGTTTGGGCTACCTTAAAAAGGATTATGCAGGGCTAAGAGTTTGCTGCTTAAATACCAGATGCCAAATACCAAATTTATGTGCGTTTTTTTTTTAAACCAAGTAAGCCCCACTGATGCCTAACTGACAGGCAAACCCTCTACCCTGCCCCACCAAACAAACTGCACAGTGTCTCACCTTGATGATGTCCCCTCTCTCTGCTGCAAAACAAAAAAAATAAAAATAAAATCAAAGCATCTGATTTTTGCTAACTGTATCTCTTTCAGCAATGTCCATCTTTCCTTTAGGATGGATTTCGGGCTTGTTTTTGGGGTTATTCCCTCTTACGATAAACTGAGCCATAGGAAGACTCACCTGGTCGAGGCGTGTTGCCGCACAGAAAGGAGGTCACCCCGAGGACCGGCTTGTTTTTCATTTCTTTAATGTCAGTGTGGGGCGAATGTGACGGCTGGAACGTGACACATTAAAGCGACTGAAATCAGGCTGCTCCCACCAAGCTCTGACTAAGCAGCGGGAGAGGAGCTCGTGAGGCATCACACCACGGAGGTCTCCCTGGTCCCCAGGACCAGCACAACCGCGTGGATGAGGTCAAAGCCCAGCAGGTCCATTAAATTCAACACTTACGGGAGACCCGTATTGGCACCTTCATCCCACATCCTCAACCAGGAGGTGGGGAGGAGAACCCAAGAGGTCCCTGCACGTCACTGGTGGATGGGCTGAGTTGGGTGGCATCGTACCTCCTAGCAATACCCCTGTCTGTGGGTGAGGGCGTGCCATGAACCACCACCCCTCGCTGCCAAAGTAAATTTATGCCTAACCTAATTAGCAGATGTCACAAAACCATTATTAAAAAAGCGGAAACCAAACCAAAACACGAGAGCTGCCTAAAAACCCAGCGGCAGGCAGCAGAAAAAATGGCTGCGGGTTCCCAGAGTCATTCAGCTTGATGCAAAAAACTCTCTGGGAATGGATCTATATGCAACAACCATGTTTCCATCAGTCCCTGAGGAGGGGAAGGAGTCAGAAAAGCCACCACCTCTGCACCAAGAAACCCTGGACCTTCAGGGAAGCAATTGCATCAACTCTCCAGCCTCCCACCGTGCCAGCCGTGGCCATGCCAGGACGCGGGCAGCGCAGGGAGGAGGCTTTCTGGAGAGAGAGGTGGCTTCTGGCTGGGTTAAAAGGGAAGAACAAACAGTATGGGGATGGCACAAGGAAATTTTGATAAATTAGACGGGGAGGAAATGTTCTTCCTTATTATAATTTAAGTCCGTGCACTTGCTTAATTAACTGAATGCATGGCGCACAGTATGCGGATGAAAAATGCACCCAAACTATTTTTAACGCAGTTAAAAAGACGCATTAAGGTTGTAAATTCAAAGCAGGAAGCGCAAGGATTACGTTGGCCCTGGGCACGCAGCTTTAAAAGTCTCTGTTTTCTTGCTACTGCCCCAAATCCAACACCCCGTCTTCAGCTCAGGGACCAAACACGAGCAGCTCACCCGGGGGATCGGCTCCGGACACATGGGGCCGTGGGGGTGCCCTCTGCAAGTACCTGGCTTAGGCTGGCACAAAACACAGTGATTCCTCCCGAAATAAGAGGGCAGGTAAGGACAAAAATCACTTTCAAGTACCACAGCCCTTCAAACTCAGCACCACCGAGCACAGGACAGGTTGCAATAACCAAGGAAAAAGGACTAAAAGAAAAAAATACATATTTAAATTGTTAAAAGAAATAAAATGGAAGTGTTTGGGAAGCAAAAGCCTGGCCTGCTATTCAGGCACAAGCTCAACTTTTTAAGTTTCGGCTCAACCTTGAGCAGAATGAGGCCACGTGCAGCATTGCCAGGGCTCCATCAAAAAAAAAAAAAAGGAAAAAAAAAGCGAGGAGGAGGAGGAATAGAAAAGAAAGATGCTGAGACAAATACTGGGAGAAGATGAGAGACGGGAGGCTCAGACCGGTGGGAGGCAGAGTCCGCCTCCAGCCATGCTCAAAAGTGGCACCCACCAAGCTCAGCTGCCCATGGGGCTGCGCAAAATATACGTATTATTATATATGTATACACACGGCTACCATGAGCAGGTCCCCCAGTTGTGTCAGTGTAGGAAGAGTTAGTAAGTATAAAAATGAATCACAGCACAAAAATATAAAATAGTGCTTTTGCTCGCAGAGGTAACGATGCTTTTACAGAGGCAACATCTGAGATGAGACCACGCTAACGAGTGCGGGGCTGAGGGGTGGGAGTTGCTCTAAATTTCCCTGTTTTCTTATGCATGAAATGGTGCAAAAGGGAACGAGCGATGACTGGAAGAAGAGGTGGGGAAAGAAATCGGATGGATCGGATCTAGGACGCAGCACTGGAAATAAATGCAACTTGCAGAGGCATCTCGAGGCGGTGCAGCAGTCACCTGGTGCGATACCAGCCTGGCAGACGGGCCTCTGCAGATCGGCATTTGTCAGAGGTACCTAACACAGAGGCAGCTCACAGATTCATCAAAACACGTCCACGCTGGAAGAGTCTCCACAGTTTGTGTCTTGGCGCTTGGGTGCAGGGCGGCTGCCTGAGCAGCACAGCAGCCCCACGCTTAAAGACGCAGTGGGGTCTGTAAGAATCTCTGCAAGTTAAAATCCAACCTCACAGGGTCACAAACTCATCTCTACAAGCTAAAATCCAACCTTGCAGGGTCACAAACTCATTCACACTGGAAATATGTCCTAAATCTTCATGCAAGAAAGCCCCTGGGAGCAGCGGGAGCAGAGATACAGGGATGCTGGTAGATGGGGTCCGGGATGGAGGGGCTGAGCGATGCACAGCCCAACACGGTGACAGGATGGGGTCCCACATCCACAGTCTCCCTCAGGGCCTCTCCTCCCTCGGTATGAAGGGTAAAAGCGTTTTTGTGCTCAAGGCTTTGGCACAAAATGAGGGTTTGGGCTGGAGGAGACGGCATGACCCCAGTAGCGCGGGCAGGGCACCGCATCAGCCATCGGGGACATCGAGGGCGGCTCCAGCTCGCCCGAACAAACTTTATGACCTTGAGCTAGTCCCTTCATCCTCCCATATCTTTGAATAAGCAGCCACTAAGCTTTTTATCTGCCCTGCCTGTCTGGATTACAGACTTCCAGTTACAGAAACCCAGGAAACCCTCTCCCTGCCCCGTGCAAACACGCACACATCGGGCACAGGCCATATCAGGCTCACCCAGCCAAGAAAGGGCAATAATTGGTGCATGGGCTTATCCTGGTGATTAATATGATGTTTACCATATCCTTCAGCTCTTTAAATAATATATTGGCAAACTGCAAAGGCTTAACCTATGATATGTATAGTGCAGAAGACTGGATTCCATACAACTTCCCGATACACTGTAAAAAATTAATTATATCACCAATGCTTCACAAACATTGGTGCAATTACCACCTCAGCCCTGACTTCAGCCTCCATTTCCCAACGGGTGCGAGAGTGGGGGGTCAGAGGATGGTTTCGCAGCGGTTACATCTCCCGGCTGCTCGAGCATCTGCCCCAAGGCGATTCGGGGAGATCGCCCAGCTCCCAGCGCAGCCCAGGCTAGTGGTTTCTACTGGGAGAGCACGGCTCCACGTGGTGTCACGGCAGGTACAAGTGGAGTCACGAGCCCAGGAGAGATGCAGCTGCTTGGGAGGGGGGGTAAGGCATCTTGGGGATGCAGCTACGTGGTGAGAGCCAAGGGGCACCCCAGCCTGGCACCAGGGATGGGGCATTCACGGGAAAGTGAGCCCCAGCAGGAGGTCAGTTTGGGAAGTCCCTGCTCCTGCCCTGCGAGGACCACCGGCTGCCCAAGAAAATGCCACCACAGAGAGCCAGGTGGGTCAGAAGTTAAGACAGAGTAGCTGAAGAAGCCAAAGATGTTTATAAACCCCTCACCATCTGGCTTTCAGCCCCTTCCACCCAGTCATTGTCACCCCAGTGTCCCCAACCTGGGGTGTCACCTGTATTTAATAGCACACAGTGCAGGCTGCACCCAACGTCCCCCCATCCTCAGCGCACACAGGGGCAAGCACCCGGCTCGCGACGTGAACGCTCAGCCCCTCCACACGATTCTGGAGGATTTTGCGACACAAACCATCGACACGTCTAGAGGACATCCCTGAGCATGGAAGATGCTCAGGAGTCCCAGCGCTGGACTTCACACTCCTCATCACAACTACAAGTGAGCTCTACAGATGCTCCCTCCTCTCTTTTCTCCCATTTCCCTGGGGGAATGAGCTCCCTGAAGGATCCCAACCCACTGCAGTGCATGGCAAAGCTCCCCCTTCCCACCCAGCCAGCATTTCACCAACTGGACTCTCCAACACCTCCCTGGAAGGCCTCAATGTACAAAATGGCTGAGGACCAGAAAGCATATCCCAACACCTTATCCCAGAATAGCGTAACAGCAAAATGACGGGGAAAAGCTCCCTGAAACACCCCAAAAAACCTCTTGCCGAGGCTGACAGAGGTCCTAGCCATGACGAAAAGCATGAAAACACAAAAAACCCACCGGCATCAAGGGAAGGAGCACCCAAGCCTGAGCCCAGGCCTGCAGAGGAGCCTGGTGGGACTGTGGGAAGTCCCAGAGGGAAGGGAGTTGCGGTAACACAGCAATTTATCTTGACCCTCCCTTTGCAATCCCCTAAACAACGGGAAGTCATCTGCGCTCCCTGTGCAGCAATGCCCTCAGATATGGGCATCTTTCTGCCAAACGGTGGGTCAGATGTGGCCATTTCTGGCTAAAAAAAAAAAAAAACAAACCAAAAAAACCCAAACCCCAGGGTGGCAGCGGGGAAATGTGCGCCCTGGGACTGCTCCTTTGTTTACCGCTCGGTCGCTGTGCAGTCAGGAAGCCCCAGCCACTGATGAGCATTTCTTTCTAGACTCATCTTTAATTCAGCCACTTCCCACAGGGGGACAAGAAAGACCTCGCGGAGCCACAAAACCAACCCCCGGCCCCAAACCCTCCCGCAGCAACCAAAGATGGGGCCGGGGGGAGAAG
>VXBO01008402.1:315120-334164 GCA_013400135.1 Rhinoptilus africanus
AAAAAAAGGAAGTATTCTGTTGGGAAACTGCCAGGCAGACCCGGCTGTCACCCTGCTCCTGCCTCTGTCCCAGCATACAGTGTGTCATATGCAAAGAAAAACTCTTGGTGTAACTAAATTCATGGTTTCTCTGCACCATGAGCTTTTGCTGCAGGCTTGCTTCAGCCTGGGCACCTGGGAAATTGAAAGAACATGAAGGGACGGGGGTTTATGATTTATTTATCTTTAACCTGAGGTCCTTAGGAAAGCTGGTGTACATGCATCTGCGTCTCTCTTCTCTTGTTTAATAACTGCAGAGTTTATGGGCAATTTTTGTCTTAGTTCATTAAAGATAGGGGGGACAGTCCAGATTGCTACGAGGGAAACGATGTGATCAGAGAGAGGACAGAAACCCTGAAATCTCCCCACTGGGGGAGATGGTGATGCTGTGTATTGGACATCAGAGAACCCACCCCTGACTTTTCAAAGCACAGATCCATAGGAAACTGGACCCCCCCTGGTTTTCCTGCTCACAAAACTGCTTCTTTGTGGGCTCCTTTTGGATCCAAGGTGGGGAGCACCGGAGGGGCAGAGAGTTTCTGCTAAACATCTCGGTGCCTGGGTACTCCACAAGGCAGGCAGGACCAAGGCGGAGGGGCAGGTTCCCTCGGGTGAAGCCGATGCTGCCTCTGCAGGACGACATTTCCTCACTTCCAGCCTTATTTTCATGCAGCCCCCGTTTTGTTCTTGCAACTTGGTCTTGGCGCGTAGTGGTCCAAAGGATGTTCCTGTCCTCTGGGCATCCGGATGCTCTGGCTGCAGGCACAAAACATCTCATTCAGCATCTCTGTGTACTGTCCTGTGTGTGCAGAGAGCGGGCGAAGCAGGGGAGGGTGGTTTTAACAATGAGATGTGTTTGTAGTCTGACAGCGAGCTGTCGGCTGGCAACGGCTCAGCAGCCCAGGCCACCCCACATGAGGGACTTCACCTCCACCTGAAGATGTGATCAGCCTCAGCCACCCCTCCCTGTCCCCCCGCCAACCAGCCCCACACATTTCCTGTGGTCCCCGTGGAGATCTGTGGCTGGAGATGTCCTGAGGCACCAAGGGATATTGACCTGCAGCGACACGCTTCCCTCGCAGCAATTGCTCTAATGGGAACTGCTCAGAGCATCCAAGACGCCGGCGCAGCTCCATTAATCACAGCTGCCTCCCGCCTGGCACGGGCTGCCCTCCCGCATCGCTGCGCTCCTTCAGGTCAGTGCCGGGGGAGAATTCCACGCTGTGTCCTTGGAGCCGGCGCACATCAGAGAGGATCGGCCCATCGTGCTGATATGTGAGCCGTGGCAGGGGCTGGCACAGGCAACGCACCCCCCTGTACTCCCACTCCACACCAAAACACAGGCTCAGAAACCTGCAACCTCCACTAAGAAACCGCTTTCACCCCATCAGCTCCCCCCAGATTTGGGGATCGTCCTCCCCTCTTTCCCCTTCTTGCAGCCTCATCCCAAAGGCTGGCTGCTTCCAGACTCATCATTCCTAAGTGCTGGGTGGGCAGGCGCTCGCTGCGGCTGGCCGGGGCTGCAAAAAGTGTTTAGCGGATAGAAGGCATGAAAATAGTGCCAGACAGGGGGTGATTAGAAGTCATTTAGACTGGGCAAAACCAGGCCACCCTAAATTCGCAGGCAGCCTGACACATGGAAGGAGTGGTTGTGAACGGAGCTGAAATGAATTATTTGAAGATGCTGCAGTATCTCTATGTAAAACGTCCAAGATACCCGAGCACTCCCTTGGCGGCAGGAGTGGGCGTCTGGCTGGGATCCTGGCCCTGGGCTGTGTTACAGCTCGGGTTTCNGAAAAGAGTGCCAGACAGGGGGTGATTAGAAGTCATTTAGACTGGGCAAAACCAGGCCACCCTAAATTCGCAGGCAGCCTGACACATGGAAGGAGTGGTTGTGAACGGAGCTGAAATGAATTATTTGAAGATGCTGCAGTATCTCTATGTAAAACGTCCAAGATACCCGAGCACTCCCTTGGCGGCAGGAGTGGGCGTCTGGCTGGGATCCTGGCCCTGGGCTGTGTTACAGCTCGGGTTTCTCCTTCAGACCAGCAATATCTCTGCACAGGGGTGAGGAGGATGGGGCACGGTGCATCGCCCTGGCTGCAGTCGCTGCTTTGGGCTCCCCCGGCTGCGAACACACCTCAGGCTTACACCGAAAAAGTGGATCTCAAATAGGGGGATGCCAAAGGAGATGCTTAAAGGAAATGAGTAAAAACCTCCCAGGTTTGGTCCTTGACATGTTACAAAATGCTGGGGGAGGGCCTGGCTTGCTGCTCTCCTCCCTGAGTTTGTACCTCTCCAGGACAGGATTTGGCCAACGATGGCTGATGCTCTTTGTGAAGGGGGCATGGTGGAAGCAGGATGGAGAGACAAGACCCACCCAGGCATGGGACATTCTTCTCTGCCCTCATCAGCCTTTTTTCCCCCCCTTCTGGTCTCACCCATCATCTGTTTGCCAGGGAAACTGGGAAACTGCCCAAGGAGAAGGCAAGAGGCTGCTGTTGGGACACAGCTCCCCAGGCAAAGGTGTCGGTCAGCGATGAACTTACTTTCCGAGGTCGCGTTGTCATGGATTTCATGCTGCATCTCCATCATTCTCACCTCTGGCATAGATGATTCAGCATCTCTGTCACCAGCAGGCGACGGCAGGACCCACATGGGTGGTGTCCTCTGGTGATGCTGGTGTTCAGAGTGTACCTTGGCCCCTTGGCAGTCAATGGCATCGGCTTCCAAGGTAGCTGGGATGGGATGGAAGCTCAGGAGACCTCCACTTGGTCTTCCCTCATAGTGGGGTGGGTTTTTGGATGCCACTGGAATACTCCAGTTGTCATCAAGACTTTTGAGTCGACATGAGACAGGCAGGACCTCACTGCCCATGTAGGGTTGAGGCTCTGAAAAACATACTGGGAGACTGGTAACAGATGAAAGGAGCAATGGGAAAGGAGCTGCCTTAACCGGAGAGGCTTTTTCACACATCCAAGATGCCATGCAGCGCTCCGCGCCGGCCTGGTGACATGCAGCCCATGCTGGGTTTCTGTGGGGACGTGCCCAGGCAGAGGAGGGGGCTGCGGCTGAGGCTTTAACTCGCCTCCAAGTGCGGAAGGGCGATGAGCGGCTCAAATTCACCCAGCGCAGCATCTGCAGCACGGATTCCACTTGCAATCTTGCAAAAGCCTTATAAATTTTTTAGAGCGGCCCAAAGTGCCTGCTGAGTCGGCCAATCAGCTCCGGTGGATTAAGGAAACTTACTTTAAATTATTAACAGGACACAGCCAGGCACGAGGCCTGTGGGGTAGAGGTGGGAAAGGAGAAGTTACTCATTCCTCCTTTTCCAGTGGGTGCCACAAGAGCAGCCAGCACCAGGCTGGGAAGGGGCAGAGGTGGCCACTCATGCCTCGGAGGATGGTCCTGTCTGTGGGCTCTTCCCATCTCCATCAGGAACCCCCAAACAAGGAATTAGCGCTGTACTGTATACAGGGCACGCTTGCATCGTGGAGACAATGTCCCTTTTGGAAACTGGATGCTGGTCCACATCCAGCTCCCCCCGCACCTCCGCCTCCTTCCCTCTTCTTCCAGGTCGATCTTCAACCTCTCGACGAGCTGATCCGCAGCAGTACAGGAGAGCCAGCTCTGGTGCTTTTTGACTTTCCGACAACCTCTAGTAATTTTCCCCCCACGAGCTTTAAATTTCAGGTAATACAATCACGTTTGCAAACTCTGGTTCCCAAAGAAATGCCAAGAAGCACTTTGCAGCTCCCGAGGCTGTACCCTTTGCTTCGCTTATGGATGCGCCGCCTGCCAGGGCCAGGCTTTGCGGAGGTGGGATGTGGGGCTGGAGTTCCTCTCCTTGGCAGCTGCTCCAGGAGGACTTTGTCCCTGTTTCCACGAGATGGCATCGCTGAGACTGCTACGGAAGGGAAGCATCCACTGCGGTGCCTGCAGGGAGGGCAGCGATGAAAAATGCCTCCAAAAAGAATCTAAAGTTGCTTTTTGAAGGAAAAAAAAAAAAGTTCTCAGTTGTGAGGTCCCTGGCCATAGCAGGGAGGAATTAGAGGAGAAGTCGGTGTTTTAAAATGCATCTCAGCAGCACAGCCCTATATACCACCTGCCAGGGGCCGCACAACACCCGCCTGCTCCCACGAGGTGATGATGGCTCTGGAATCCACTTGAGTTGGCTGCAATGTTTGCCCAAAGCCATCTGTGGCCCAGCTCAGGGTGATGCTGGCTTGCTTGTAATTTCGGTTAGAACCCCAAGATGGGTCACCCTCTCCAAACCAAGCATCGTCCCCAGTGTGCCTGCAAGCCCTGGGGGGTCAGGCGATGATTCGCACACGGGTCATTGATCTAATCCCAAATCCCAGATCCACAATGAGGCTTCACACTCCAGGTCTGGGTGGAGGCAGGTCATGGCTCCATTTGATTTGCTTTCCCTGGGGATTCATCATGCTTCATTTTCTTGTTAGAACCTCCTGCTTTGAAGTGGGTTTAAAATAGAATATTTCTGTTAAATCTCTCTCTCCGGAGCCTGCCCCAAACCTCCCCAAACGGGGGATGCTGCTGCAGGCATCTCACTTCAGGCCCCAGCTCTTCTTTCTGATCCTGCAGTTTACCCGGGGTATCCACTGCACCGAAATCAGGCTGAACATTTGGACCTGCTGTGAGCCCTGAACAGGTTTGAGTTAAATCCCCTGGGGTTTATAGTCTCCCTTTCCTGCAGCGACACCGTTAATTACCACATCGCTTGTGCACCACTCCCAGAGCATCTTTCACAGCTCCCCTGGCATATTTCCATGGAAACGTAGCTGTGGTTTTGTAAAACTTGGTTTTGCTTTTAAAATAGCTACAGAGGACCAGGTGCAGACTTTGCTCCTGCTCTTCTCTGACCTTACCCTAAGGTTGTCCCCACTCCTGCTGTGCCAGAGACTGGCTTCCACTGGGGACCAGAGAAATGAGGGTTCCTACACAGCACAGGAGGGACATTCCCACTGGAGTTCACATTCCTGCTGCTTTTAAGGATGGAGGAAAAACATGCATGTGATGATGTTCTCCTGCCCTGCTTAGAAATACCCAGGAAGGGGCACAAGTCCACCGTGCTGGCTCAGGGACAACACGGCTCAGGAGGTGGGACGTGCAAGAGGAGCTGACAGAGGAGATTAAACTGCCAGTGGGAAAACAGCCTTCTCCCGCCGTCCTGCTGTGCCTGGAGGGATCCCCACGTCCCCTTCCAATTTGTGGCATGCCAAGGACCTGGCGCTTTGTAAAGCCCAAATGCTACAAAGACCTTGGGCCTCAAATGCATTTCTGCGGATGAAGCTGGTGGCTGCTGGGGGGGTGAAGAGGGGTGAGGAGCCTCAGTGGACTGTGCACAGAATTTCGGGGAATGTGTTTCAGTGATCTCGTGTGTGTCCGTCTGCTGTCCGACCGGGACATGGGATGGGGACAGCGTTGGAGGAGCAGGCGGTGGTGGCTTCATGCAGCGCTCTCTGTAATTCAGCTTGTCGCCTGCTCCTTCAGGCTCTGCCTGGGGGCACTTCGTGTTGCAGAGCAACAGATGTTAATTAGGATCATTGAGGGCTCCTGCAACACAAACAGTAATGATACTTGTGCCTCTGGAGCTCTCCTGGGAAAGACCTTGCATGATGCCATCCTTCACAGAGCCCACGCACGGCATCCGCTCCCGGCGCTGCGGCTTCTCCTAAAGGGCGAGTCATGAGCACAGAGCCCCTCGGGATGGCCCAGCACACTGCTAACCCCATCCTCAGGGGCAAATGTCCCTTGGAAATGTCCCCAGAGCGCTGGGGTGAGGTGTGAGCAGCACCCTTACACCTCCTCCCATCCTTTCCTCCTCCAACCTCCTCCTCCGTGCGGTTGCATTTTGGTCATTCCTAACCACTTGGGCAACCACAACCCTTTGGATTGGGACAGCTGCCACTGGGTGGAGTGGGGAGAGGCAAAGACTTCACGCCGGGGGCTGCAAGTCTGCAGTGGGAGCCAAGACACCATCCTGGGTAAAGACCATGAGTTAGGGGGTTTCTTAGGAGTCCTGAGTTACATCTGGGCTCCAGCACATGGCTTCAGCCAGGGAGAAACACTCCCGTCATGTTGTTTGGAAAGGGCTCGGGGATCAACCATGTGTGAGGCAAAGAAGCGAGTACAGAGAATCACAGGATGGCTTGGGTTGGAAGGGACCTTAAAGTTCATCTAGTTCCAACCCCCCTGCCCTGGGCAGGGACACCTCCCACTTGTCACTTCTCCCACAATGATGGGAATAAAAGCAATGCTGCTAGCCCTTCCAGGAGGCGTGGGGTATGCTATTTTCTTTCTTTAAATGGCATAACTGTAGGAGGTTAACTTAACCTCATTTTGCATGGAAAAAAATATAATAAAGGCCCTGATAATAAGGAGAATATCAAAACTGCTCTAAGGGCAGCTCCTGCTTTAGGCTGGGGGAATGGAATCAGCCCAGACACCTGCATCAGTCAAGGGGGGAGACCTGGGGAAGGGCTGGGTGCTGGGTGACACCCTGAATATGGGTGCCTAACTCTCCTCCTTCCTCCAAATTTCCATCCCAGCCCTGCCTTTGCCCATCCCCACCATCTGTTTTATGTGGGAGTACACGAAACCCATCAAAACCAGCCCCTCTCAATGACAGACGCACACACAGACCTCCACACCTTTTGGGTTGGTTGGTTTGTTTGGGGGATTTTTTGTTGTTTTTTTTTTGTTTGGGGTTTGTTTTTTTTTTCCACTGTGGATGTTGTACCAGTTTTATTGGTAAAATTAACATGAAGCCTCACAAACGCTGGAACATGCTTTTCCTTTTAAAGAATTTCCACTGGACCTTAATGGTGAGCATCCAGTCGTTGACATATAAACTCTTACAAGCTGATGTGCACACATGCGCCCGGGGGAGACGGTGGCAGCGTCCTGGTGTCAGGGATGGTTTCTGCGCGATGCACTGGGAGCCCACGATTCATTTGCCAGCCTTCTGGGCCTTCTGGGCAGACTTGGTGACTTTACCAGCCCCACCGCTTTTCTTCTCCACGTTCTTGATGACGCCCACGGCCACGGTCTGCCGCATGTCACGGACAGCGAAACGGCCTGGGGGATGGAGAGTGGGGGGGTGACATGAGTGAAACGTGGCCACCTTGCCTTCCCTAAGGCTGAGCTCTTCTGGGTGGGTGAGGGTGGGATCTACACCCACCACTCATGGTGCCAGGCGTTACCCCTGTCCTTGGAGCAGGTTCCTGCAGGAGCAAGCCCTGAGCCATCAACCCTTGCCCTGACCACCAAGCTAGCCCTGATGCTCCCCTCTGTTTAAATGACTATTTGTTAAAATTAA
This sequence comes from Rhinoptilus africanus, assembly GCA_013400135.1. Lineage (NCBI taxonomy): Eukaryota > Metazoa > Chordata > Aves > Charadriiformes > Glareolidae > Rhinoptilus > Rhinoptilus africanus. Next base: position 322,502 of record VXBO01008402.1, read on the forward strand.
TTCACATCTGCTCTCTGCAAGCTCCCGGCATTGCTAAAACTTCCAGATGTGCAGCATCATCCAAGGAAAGCATGGCACTTTCTTTCCTTAAAAGGTGACCTCTACTGAGCAAAGCTCTCTCTCTCTTCTCCTGACCAGTTGTGTTTTAGGGCAGAAATAGCTGAAAAAATGTTTCTGCATTCAGAAATTGCCAGAGTTTAGTAACCTTGAAGGCAAGGTGCTGTTACTCCCAAAGGGAGATGCCAGCCCTGCCTTTGGAAACCCATCTCAGCAGAGAGCCCGTCTCAGCCCACCAGCCCTGACACAGCTCATGCATCAGTTTTGCATCCCCAGCATACGGGGGAGCAATAAAACATCCTCAGCTCCCTCCCCAGTCTAACTGGTGGGGAATACGGGGAGAGGCTCAGCACCTCTGGTGTGTGCTCTACACCCGTAGAGCCTTCATGGTCCTCCGCAGGAGACCCCCAAAGAGCTGTTCTCTTACCAAGGGGTGGGTACTGGGAGAAGCTCTCCACGCACATCGGCTTGCCAGGGATCATCTCCACAATGGCCGCATCGCCCGATTTCAGTGACTTGGGGTTGTCCTCCAGCTTCTTGCCGGAGCGCCGGTCGATCTTCTCCTTCAGCTCAGCGAACTTGCAGGCGATGTGTGCGGTGTGGCAGTCGATGACGGGCGAGTAGCCGGCGCTGATCTGGCCGGGGTGGTTCAGGATGATCACCTGGGGGACAGAGCAGTATCAGGGCAAGGCTGGCAGCTGGAGGACAGTCTCCGACCATGCATGGTGGCACCACCAGCTCTGCTGACCTGAGATGTGAACTGCGCTGCCTCCTGCGGCGGGTCCGACTTGCTGTCCCCGCAGACATTCCCACGGCGGATGTCCTTGACGGAGACGTTCTTCACATTGAAGCCAACGTTGTCCCCAGGCAGAGCCTCACTCAGGGCCTCGTGGTGCATCTCCACGGACTTCACCTCGGTGGTGATGTTCACAGGCGCAAAGGTGACCACCATGCCGGGCCGCAGGATGCCGGTCTCCACCCGGCCCACGGGGACTGTGCCAATCCCTGCGGAGACAAGGACGAAGTAGAGCACAATGTAACCTGCTTGGCATATCCCTGAGCCAGAGCCTGGCTGAGGCAAACCCAAGGTATCTCCAGTGGTTTTCACCAAAAACCATGTTTGCTTCTCGCCCCAACAACCCCAGTTTTTAGCTGCAAGATCAATGTTAGGGCCTTCAAAAATACCGTGAGTCCGTCCCTTCTACCCAATGTTTTGTAAAAAAGGAGTAACACCATCATCTGAAAGCCATGAGCAAGCCCATGGGCCCTGAAAGCTCTTCCTTTGTAGCGGCTCCTGCATCTTTGTGGCATCTCCCACATGGAGGTCTGCACACATCCCAGTATGCGCAACAACACGCTCCACATCCCTGATGGCCACACCATCAGCGTGGGATGAGGCCCGGCTGCGCCAGGCAACGAGGGTGGCTAATTAAAGGAAGGGGACATTTTACACCCTGTGTCATCAGAAGACTGCAGGAAAACTCACCTTTGAAGCCAGGTGAAGAAGCATTAAGAGAAACAATCTTGAAAAGAGGTTGGGGAGGTTGGCTGGACCCATCCACTCTTCCACTTCCACCCTTCTCCCTCCATCTCCCCCCTTCCCACGGTGTCTGTGCTCTCTACGGACCTCCCTCATGGGAACACCATATCTCTTTGCCCCAGCTGAGCTAGGACACAGACCTGCTCACCACCTTTCATCTCCATTGCAAAGAGAAGACTGGATTGAAAAGCCTGCTAAAAAGTGTTCAATCCCTGCCTGGCCTCTGCAGCGCACACTTTCGTGGAAAAGTGTGGAAAAGGGCTGGAAATGGCTGTTCCTGCCTGATCCGGCAGCTGGGAGAGTCAGCAGGGCTGCCCACTGCTGCCAGCAGGTCAGAGAGCTCATGGGGTATTTATAGATCAGAAAAGTGTCCCCATCACCGCTCCAGAGGGAAAGGGAGACGCGCCGACCGACGCGCTCCCTACATGGCTGGTGCCGCGGTCCAGCTGGGCAGACGGAGGTGCCGGTGATGGACACCAGCATTTGGGAAGCACGGGCAGACCGCAGCCAGGCTGTCGCACACCAGCCTCACCAGTGGCCCTCCCCGCTGGTCCTGTCCCTCATCCAGGCCCCAGCACGTTTTAGCTGCCTCCACCTTGCCTTACCAGCCGTGACCTCTGGGACACCCAAATTTGCAGCCGTTTTGGCGTCATGTGTACCCTGGGGAGAGCTCACAAACCTGCTGCTCCTCTCTGGTCCCTGGGCACCTTCAGGCATGCCCCCCTCCGACCCCAGATAGTCCAGTCTCAAACAGTGTCTTTCCCCTGGAGATACCACCCTTCTCCCCAACATCATCTCAAGTTTGAGTCCAGTTCCCTCCAGTTTCCCAATACCTGGAAATGTAATTCCCAAATTCCCATGGAATGAAGACTCCGGTTAAAGCACAGGGAGGAGGAACAGTGGCAAAGCTTTTGCTCACCTCCGATCTTGTAGACGTCCTGGAGGGGCAGGCGCAGGGGTTTATCTGTGGGGCGGGTCGGGGGCAGGATGGTGTCCAGGGCCTCCAAGAGGGACACCCCGCTGGCATTGCCTTCCTTGCGCTCCACCTTCCAGCCTTTGAACCAAGGCATCTGGAAACAGAGCAGCAACAACATGCACTGAGTTTGCCCATCCTCAGATGATGATCCCAGAGAGACATCCCACCAGGACAAGCTTCATGCAGTCCAACCATGTCCTGGCTATTCCTGGGGACTGGGGAGCGCTTTTCACTCCACCACCCTTTCAGGCTTATCTGTACCCCCTTGCTCAGTCTCCCTCCTCTCTCTTAGAAAATTGCAAAACTTGCATTAACATGAGAAAAAAGGATGGAAGTGGTTAAATCCATCAAACTCACAGTCTCCATTCCCACCACCAACCTGTGGATGTTGCCTTCCTATGCCAGCTGTCTGGATCCTGCCCTCCAGCAATGATGGCACAGGGACCATACAGTCTCCAGCCAAGTCCCAGCTACAAAGCGCCCAGCCTTCAGTCCTGGGAACTGAGTTTCTTCCAGGCCAGTCCCAGACAGACCCTTCTCCCGGCTTGCTCCTGCTATCACCCCTCCAGGGTTTGGTTTTTGAACCCTGGTTTGGCAGGATGCTGGAAACCTGGTGCTTATACTAGGGATGCCAAGGGGCAGGGTCATTTTTCACCTCTGCTCCTGCCCTAAATTAGACCCTTGAAGCTAAGATTGCCCAGAAAAGAGGCAGAGAGGTAGGGAAATGTGCTCAGCAGCGGCCAAGGTTTGATGCAGGGAACACAGGACTTTCTTGGGATGATGGTGCACATCTGTAGGGCTTGCCATCAAGAAAACTTCAGTCCTGTGTCTGAAACAGCCCTGATCAAACAATCAGAGCTCAGGGTATGCAAGGTCATTCCCCCTCCCTCTGCACAGACGAGGTTTAGACAATATTTTCCCACTCAGATGTAAAACACTGCCCTTGTGCCCCAGCTCCATCGCACACATCATGGACGTGGCTTTTCCCTTAGGCACCAACACCAGTGGCAAAGCGCAATGGGCATGGGGCTGGGTCTACGGGTCAAACAGGACCCCCAGGGTGTTCCTGGTTTCACGTCCATCCCTGGAGGACACAGCCGGTTTCCCATCCTGCAATCTGCACTGCTTTTGGGAAGAAGCCAGGGGAAGAGCTGGGTCCATCCAGGGAATTCAGCCTGCAGGTTCAGGTCAGCCTCCTCCGGAGGGTCATGTCTGACACCAATTGTCTTCCTTGGTGACAGTGGCAGGAGGAGCCTGAGGACAATTTTGCAGAGGGATCCTTCCCAGGATGCTGCAGTTATTGCTACACAGCCGGCCCCGGAGCCAGGCTAACAGCTCGGCAAACCGATAAGTCCATCCAGCCGGTGACGGAGCTGCATGTGATGCACAGGAGGAGTCAGACCTTCCCCCCCGCCTGCTCTCGCAGCCTGAATGACCGGGCAGGCGCCCGTGCCAGCAGCTGCCCTGGCGGCCACCAGCCCATGGGGTCTGCTCGCCAGGGTGACGGCCACCACGTGCCCGCAGCTCCTGTCCCTCTGCCCCCGCACAGCCAAGAAATGTCAACCTCTGCTCTGTGATGCCTGGCTCTCAGAGTCGTCCTTATTCCTTTTGATGCGTTATCCAGAGAACTTCTGACATCCCAAGAATCAGATAAAGATGCACTTTGACACCTCCTGGGAGCAAATCCTCTCTGTCAAACCTCAGCATGGACCCAGGGTGAGAAGCATCTGCAAAACCTGGTTTGTGCTGCCTCCTAGGGCCGCCCAAGTAAAACCTCTATTTTGTATTCCCCAAACTTGCTTCCCAAAGAGCAATTCTAATTCCACCACTCCTACGGCAAAAAGCAGGATCTGACCAAACCCCGCAGCCAGAGGGGTTAAACTGCAGGCTCAAGCTCCCATAAATAACAGCTGAGCTCCAGCTCTTTGTCACCCCACGTGCATCTTACAGAGCAGTCGCCTTTCTCTGATTTTATCCCAACGCCCGTGAGCATCCCAGTGCACCCACCCCGCGCACCCCGACACTGCACCGCAGACTGGGTGTGTTTGGGTTGCAGCATCCCACGGGTGCAAGTCTCCCAAACCACATCCAATGGCCCGGATCTCTCAGCCACAGCAACAGAAAGCTGGCTTCACGGAAGCCCCATTTGCCAAAAAGCTCTCAAATGTCAAACTTTGATGGAATTTTCTTTTTGCTTTTGGCCTTGGGCTGCTGTGCAATGTGGATGTGAGCTGGAGGCTCCCAGAGAGAGCTGGCTCCAGCCTGACGTGCCACCGCACCTCCTCTCGCCCGGAGGTGACAGGAGCTGCAGGGACGTCACGGCTCTAATCCCCACTTTCTGATAAGTCCCCTGAGAGACAGACAAGTCACTTGACTGCCTTGTGCCTCAGTGAAACCCTGCCAAAAAACTGCGAGTGAAAAAAAAAAATCAGAGCTCTTTTGGGTGAGGAACGAGAGGAGAGATATTTACACCAGCTTCCTGCTCGAGCTTTCCTAGATGTGGCGCCATATGGGGAACCATCGTCTGTCCCAAGCCGGTGTCCTGGCAAAGGCAGGATGGGGACCACAGCACCGGCAGGACCCCGCACCCTCTCCAGCAAAGCTCATGCTGATCCAGACCTCTGGCCAAGCTTTCTTCCCAACTCCCCAGCTCAGGCCGGGAAATTGGGAATTCCAATTGGGAATTCCCAGGCTGGAAACCCACCCTGGAGCCAGCTGCCTCCCTACAGCAGAGAGGTGAGGTATTTCGGCCCCTGCCTTCTCTCAGGCAGTGCATCACACCGAGAACATGCTTTGCTTCCCGAGGAAGGAGGCCAACAAGCCCCATCCCGCTCTGTGCCTCCCCTCTGCAGCCTATTAATAGGAGAATTGTCAGGGATCATCTTCCCGGCCCAGCAGCTGGTGACATTTGGAGCCTGTCTGATTTGAGGCACCCAGAAACTATGTGGTTGGGTTTGGCATGGCCGCGGCTGACCTTTATCCCAGCTCTGCTCCTCAAGGCACAGGAATCTCCCAAGCACCCCAAAAATTCCTCCCGTCCAAGCCAGCCCCAAGCGAGCTGCCTTTCCCGTGCAAGGCTGGGAGCCGTGTTTCACGATGGCGTGAGCTTACGCTGCAGCGCTCCTCTAGCTCGGGCTCGTGATCTCAACTGCTCAACTGACCTCCCTCAGTTGCTGCTATCCTCATACGTTGCCTCCTTCGTCACAGAGCCCTGACCCGTAATCCACCCCTGAAATCCTAAAGCATCCTTAAGCATCAAATTTCCCGCTGGTTTCACAAGGGATGGCTGGGCGTTTCTGGTCTGAGCAACTTGCTCAAGGTCACCTAGAAGCCAGCAGGAGAGCAGGGACCTTCCTCTGGCCAGAACTTTCCAGCCCGTCGTTTCTTTAGAAGACTAAAGCTGGGGTAGCTTTTTCTCCAAACAACAACAGTGTCAGAGTAGCAACTGTTATTGGCAGCCTGTCTGCCAAGAAGCTCTCGTCCTTCTTCAAGTTCTTCTTTCTCCCCTGGTGTCATAAGAACTAATGGCAAGGGCCCACCCAGAGCATCCCTGCCTGTGTGCCCACCGCCCCCACCACGGATGCACAAAGGGAGAGATCCGGTAAAAATCAACTGGATAAGGACCAAACCCAAATGGATGCTCTAGGAAACCGTGATTTTGGCATGGGGAACCTGGTACCTCCTCAAGAAAAAAAAATCACCTTAAGAAGTGAGATGCCAGCACTGGAACTGGAGGTGCGGCTGCCACAGTGGCACATGGCACCGATGGGGAAGGACACCCAAAACCCGACACGCGGGAGCTCGGCTGCGTGGTGGGAGCTCTTACAAGCCTGCAACCAGATCGTGTTATTTGCCTTAGAAAACAAAGCCCTAAAACCACACACGATATTCCTGCTGAGGGTGGCATATGGCTCTAATGTCACCACGGGCCTGACGATGTGAAACCTTCAAATCACATCCCAGAAGCAAAGCCGTACAGATCATCTCCTGAAGATGCTCAAGTTTAGCCGCTGGGGCGCCTGGCCACGGTACAGCACCCAGCGCGCCCGTGAACACTGCGCCCATTCATCCTGCCTCGGCGCAATCAGGGCTACGTGACAAACACGTCTATGCCGGCAGCACGGGCCATTACGCACAACAGGAGCATGAAATGTGCCTGCGGTTTTCAGAGCGCGGAAGCCAGCTCCATCCTGGGCCAGGAACGTCAGGATGGAGGGAAAAGTCTAACACAACGCACACTTACATTGGGAGAGGGCTCCAGCATGTTGTCTCCGTGCCAGCCCGAGATGGGCACGAAGGGAACTGTGGCTGGGTTGTAGCCGATCTTCTTGATGTAGGCGCTGACCTCCTTGACGATCTCATCGTAGCGTTTCTCGCTGTACGGGGGCTCTGTGGAATCCATCTTGTTGATGCCCACGATGAGCTGCTTCACCCCCAGGGTGTAAGCCAGCAGGGCGTGCTCACGAGTCTGCCCGTTCTTGGAGATGCCGGCTTCAAATTCGCCAACGCCGGCAGCAACGATCAGGACGGCGCAGTCAGCCTGGGAGAAGAGAGCTAATGAATGGCTTCTGCACCTGGTGACATCCCTGAGAGCTCTGAGTAAGTCCCAGGTGAATAAGGATGGCTTGGACAGACTCCCTGCCAGTTACTACCCATAGCCCTGCTGATCTATCTCAAAACTGACCTAACCGTGTTATTTCAGACTCGGCAGCTGTGCGTGGTTTTGCAACATGGGCTGGAAACAAGGGTGAATCCATCCAGGTTGCATGACTCTAACCAGGACCTCATCTTGATCATCCAGGGATGCACAGCCAAGGCCTTATCTAAAACCCTACTGAAGTCTTGCAAATAGTCTCCTTGGGTGACGGGTGAGACTTCGGACATGGAAACCATTCCCCAGATTACTCCTGTACCCAGAACCCACAGCAGAAGCTGCCTGGGTTTGAGAGAAACCCATGGCCAGCCCGACTGGCATCGCAGTGGGAATCTCGCTGGGCACGCAGGGAGGCTCATCCAGCACCCATCAACCACAGGGAGACGCAGGAAAGTCCTGCAGTGCTGTGAGGGAAAACCACCGTACCCTGGAAGGGTGGACCATTGAGTTTGGCAATGTGATGTGTTTTATGGGATGAAGACAGCTGTTTTAAAAAAAAAAAAGGAAGGAGAGAAGTTCCAGGAGTCTCCTTTAGCCAATAAGACCTAAAGGATTGTTGGAAGATTCTTGTATACCTCAGTTGGCTGAGACACAAATAATGTGGAGATATCCTCAAAGAAAGGCTTGTAGCTCACAGCATCCCACTTTGCGGAGAGGCCATATTCATCCTCACCTCCTCCAAGTAGGGAAAATGGGGTGGAGAAACCACCTCTCTGTGCCCAAGGAGGCCCCTTCTCCCACACGTCCGGTGAGATGCAGGACCTTGGCGTGCCGGGTCCCCTGGTGCTACCCAGCCTCTTGTGTGGGCCTTACTCAGCACTCCTTGATGTCTGCTGTCTCAACTACCCACCTCCAAAAGGACTCCAACAGCACCTACCTGACCCTAGGCTTGTCAGCAAGTCTCACCCTCCCCTCTCCAGCAGCCCCCCAAACCCCTGGCCATCATTTCTCACCTGGGAGGTGCCGGTGATCATGTTCTTGATGAAGTCCCTGTGGCCAGGGGCGTCAATGATGGTGATGTAGTACTTGGTGGTCTCGAATTTCCACAGGGAGATGTCAATAGTGATGCCACGCTCACGCTCAGCCTTCAGCTTGTCCAGCACCCAGGCGTATTTGAAGGACCCCTTCCCCATCTGGCCAACACAAAGTCAAGAGCCAGTGAGAAACCCAAACCCATAGCACTGGTGCCAGTAACCCACCCTCCAGGGCGCATCCCAAGCTCACACAGGCAGAGGGTCACGTCGCAAACATTGAAGGCAAAATTCCCTAAATTCAATGGCAGCCGTGATCTATTTACTAATTAATATAGGTAAAAGGAGACATTGTTCTCAACACGTTCCTCAACAGGATGGAGGAGAGGCTGGAAGCAGAGCTGTGAAGTCAGTTTGTGAGTGGGGTTGGATGTGCAGGAGCTGGAGCCAGTGACCCACGAGGTCTCCTCCATGAAACGCCGTGGTCCTGCACTGCTGCTGGGAAACCATGGTGCTAGAGCATTGCACACCAGTGGTGGAAAGCTGCTTATTGCTGCATTTTAACCGCTTAAGTGAACCTGTGAGACAGCGGGTTAGCGAGGGAGGGCACTGCCGCAGGAGCGAGCCCAGAACTGACGGGGGTGTAGGAGGGGAACGGGTTAAAAGAAAACGAAATGCGAGATGGTTGCTATGAGCCGAATAGAAATGTGACTGATTTTTGCCACAGAGTGTGCGAATTCACATGAAAAGCTCCTGTGAGCTGCAGCCAGACCAACTGTCGCTGCCAAATGGCCAAGATCTCAGCCAACGTTGTAATGCACAAAATCACGCTGGGTGAGATCAGCTACAGTAAATCTCCCTGTCCCGTGATAAAGCACGCCCCTTGCTAAAACCATGATGTCACTTCTGAACCGCTTTCTCCTTCGGGTCGGTGTCCTTTGACGTCAGGCCACCAGGGAGAGCGGGACTCCCCCTCTCTTCCCCCCCCTTCAACCCCAGCACGGAGGTGGTGCTCCCAGTTTGAGCTGGGATCCTGCCACCGTGGAGGTGGGGCAGGAGAAGACCACCCCTTGCTGACCCCGCTGTGTGCTGGGGGAGTCTGGGGAGCCCAGGGGGTAATGGGCAGCGATCATCCGCTCTTGGCCTCAGACACAAGGTTGTTGTCTTGGTTTTTTTGAAGATGGAAACTGGAATTTAGGTCATTTGTGGATGATTTAATGGGCTCTAACCACTGCGCACGGACAGAGCTGCGGTACCCTGCTCCCGTCCATCCATCCCCGCGTTTTCTGCGACCGCGCTTTCTTCTGGCGTATCGACGCATAAAATTCACTGTGGGCAATTATAAATCACCCATCCAGAGGGAAGCGCTTCCTGATTGCAGGCAGCAAACGCTTCAGTGACGGGCCTCGCCAAGAAGCCTAACGCAGCATCACCGTGTCCCGGGGGGCGGCTCTGCCCCCGGCTCCCCCACTCCAGCCCCGTGCCTGGCCAGCACAAGGAATTAATGGTGCCGGCTCATTTACGTAACAGCTGAGCGCTGCGATGACTTTGCAGCTTGCTCTGGAGGATTACGGCGAAATCCTAAAGCCAGGGGCAAGCCTCCCCCCTCCCGGGAGGGGACACCAGGTCGTGATGGTGATGCCCCATCCCCGCTGGGCAGCAGGGAGCTCTGGCGCCTGCAGGAAGGGCGGCTGGGGAGTAGAAAGATCCAGAATCCAATCTCTGCTCCTCAGCATCCTCCTGGCATGGGGCTTAGTGAGGAGGCAGAGCAGGAGCTCGGAGGTTAACCCTTTCCAGCACGCACATCCAACCCCCCTCTTGCCAGGGGAAAAGGGAGGGGGTCGTTAGGGCGTGCTCATTTACTGCGGGAATTGGCGGAGATATTTCTCACAGTGCAATATTATGGCACATTAATATTGTGCAATGCATTAATAAGGGGGTAGTTCTCAGGCAGGAGCTCGATCAGCACGTCCCACAGCCTTTCACCCATCGGCAACCTAGTCCTTCCCTTCAGGATGGGGAAACTGAGGCAGGGAGCGGATTGCCGGCTCTCCCGCGGGAACNCTGGGGGTTTTTGTTGGCTTTTTGGGTGCACACAGGCCTCCATTTCCTGCGAATGCCACCTAATGGAAGAAAACCCTTCCCCAGCCCTGCATCAGAAAATGGAGTCTGGAAGCTCAGTCAATAGGCTATTAATAGCAGCTCCCAGTCCCCGCGTATTCCGGCAAGTCAGTGAAAGTCTCTGTTCAATTAAAATAGCCGCAATCACATCGACAATAACCTCATCACGCCATAGCCCAGCTGTAGGTAAATGGAGCGGTGGGGGGGGAATATATGGAGGGATATCAGCCATCATTTTAATCCAGGGGGGAGAGATCGTTTTGTAGGAAGGAAGCAGCTCTTGGCTTAAGGGCTGGCAAAAAGGGCTGACAGCGAGGCAGGAAAATGGATGGTTTTGCTCAGATGCTACCAGCAAATTCTAAGGTTTAAGACAAACAGACAGCAAAAACGTTTAATCCAGAGTGGTAGCTCTGCAAACCGTTTTTTTTTTTCCCTCCCCTCTGCTGAAATGTGAGATTGCGCCCAGAAAAAAATAAATAAACAAATCGAGGGATATATCTGCACTAAAAATTCCTGGAACGATGATGACAAGCCATCTTCTGAGCGACCAGGTCTGCCCTATCAATAACACAGCCAGGCTTTTCCTGGGTCACCCGCCTCTCTAGAATTTACCATCCTTAATTTCCCAGAGCTTCCAAGTCATGTTTTCCTCCCCAAGCCTGTTTCTTCCCCTTCACTCTCTGTTTGCCACACTGCAGGTGCTGGGTGGTCCTGGGGGACACCCCGCCGAACGCACGCACCAGGGCATTGCTACGAACGTCACCATTGTAAGAGCCGAACAAAAGGATTTAATTTAAACCCCCCTATTTCACGCCAGCTTTTCCGTATTAAAGGCTACCAGTCAAGCTACGCATCAGGCCCTACGCTCGAGAAAAATGAGAATGGGTTTGGTTTTTTTTAAACAAACTGGATCAAACGAGTGGTCCAGCTGATGCTGCACCTTGTCCCCAGCAGGCACGGGAAATAGATGCTCCTGAGTGAAATTCAGAGAGTCCTGCACTAGGTAGTGAGGGATTATCAAGTTTTATTCCTTGGGCACTATATTTAGAAGGAATTTCATGCCCTGAAGCACTACAGTTTGTTCCAGAACCCTCACCCCATCTTGCAGACCTCGCCGTGCCCCTGCCCTCATTAACAGCCATCGGCAGGGAGTCCCCCAGCTCCGGAGAAGAGGGTGGCGAGCGCCCAAATGGCCTATTTTCCCAAGGCCAGAGGAGTCAGGAAGACCCAGGGGTATGGAGGGGAAAAAAAAGAGATGGGAGCAAGAGAAGGGCAGTGCCAGGAAGAGGAGAATAGTGCCCATGGAATACTTGTGGGGCATCCTATGGAGCATCCCTGCGGGGG
>VXBO01008402.1:347609-427208 GCA_013400135.1 Rhinoptilus africanus
AATACTTCTCCAGCTCTGAACTGGGCATGCTGTGGGCCAGGGAGAGGGATTTTATCGCCCGGAGAGCGGGATGGAGGGGACAGGGGTGTGTTGTGCAGGGCTGGGAGTTTTGCCCCCCCCTGCTTGGAGGTGGCGGAGGTGATGCTGGGGACAGGCTGGGGCTGGAGCCCCTCGCACAAACCCCCTCCTCGGTGCTGAACGCCCCTTTGCCACTTAGGCAATCCCTGCTGGGGCTGTCGTAACTCATCCGAGNGATGCCCTGCCAGGCCCGAGGGGACATGGCTGTGACAGAGATGAAGCTCAGGTTTAAGACCCCAAAGAGAGCTGGCAGGCTTCTCCCTGAGAAAAGGAGGGCAGCCAGCAGCCGTCCCTCCTGCTGCTCGGACCATCCTGGGGGCCGCCACAGCCCTCCCCAGTTTGTACCAGTTTTAGATGGGTCTTGCAAACTCCTTCACTTGTTAAGGTGAGACAGCTTCGAATGCATCTTGCACTGTTGCTGGTGGAAATGAGCTGCAAAACCAGTCTGGGCAGTGGTAGCTGTCGGTAGCTCTCCAGGGGAGAGGCTTTCTGGTTTAATGGATTGCCTAAACCAAAGGGGATTCAAGTATTCCCCTTGAGCTGGGGCTAGGAGCAGGCTTGTAGCAGCTGGACTAAAATTGCATGGATTATATGCAGGAATGTGCATCTTCTTGGCCTCAAGTTGTCTGCAAAGGCCTCCCAAGTGTCGTGTACAGATGCAAAACCACTAAATAATGGCCTTGGGGTTGCAAGTCTTTTTCTGCAGAGGGGTTCGGGTGTTTCTCTGCAACCTGCTCTTGCCCAGCTTGTAACCTCGCCAGCGTGTTTCCTTCCTAGCGGTTTTTATTGACTTGGCACTAAAGCTGGGCAAGTACTGGGGTGAGATGGGGATGGGACTGAGCCATGTCACCCCAGGGATGGCCACGTCAGGGCCGTGCTCTGCTTTTCGTGGCACAACCGAGGGGCGGTGGTNGCTGACCCCCGCACCCTGTGGGGTGCCGCTGGGGGGATCACAGATCGCTCGGGAAATCCATGTAAACTCGTGCGTGNCTCCTTCACTTGTTAAGGTGAGACAGCTTCGAATGCATCTTGCACTGTTGCTGGTGGAAATGAGCTGCAAAACCAGTCTGGGCAGTGGTAGCTGTCGGTAGCTCTCCAGGGGAGAGGCTTTCTGGTTTAATGGATTGCCTAAACCAAAGGGGATTCAAGTATTCCCCTTGAGCTGGGGCTAGGAGCAGGCTTGTAGCAGCTGGACTAAAATTGCATGGATTATATGCAGGAATGTGCATCTTCTTGGCCTCAAGTTGTCTGCAAAGGCCTCCCAAGTGTCGTGTACAGATGCAAAACCACTAAATAATGGCCTTGGGGTTGCAAGTCTTTTTCTGCAGAGGGGTTCGGGTGTTTCTCTGCAACCTGCTCTTGCCCAGCTTGTAACCTCGCCAGCGTGTTTCCTTCCTAGCGGTTTTTATTGACTTGGCACTAAAGCTGGGCAAGTACTGGGGTGAGATGGGGATGGGACTGAGCCATGTCACCCCAGGGATGGCCACGTCAGGGCCGTGCTCTGCTTTTCGTGGCACAACCGAGGGGCGGTGGTGGCTCTGACGGCCACAATTTCTCCACAGGGCGCCTGAGCTCCACGTCCAGCAACAGCTCCTGCGGCAGCTCGGAGTACTCTGGGGAGGTCATCCCCCACCCCCCGGGTAAGTGCCACCCGTCCCAGCTCAGGGGATTCTGCTGCCGGCCCCTCCAGTGCAGAGCTGACTGGAGGTGACCCGGCAGCTCCTGTGGGATGAGGCTGGAGTGGTAGTGGGGCTGCCCAGGTTGCGCTGACACGGACCTTCCCTGGCATGTGCTGTCCCCCAGGTCTGCCCAAGTCCGACCCCGGCCACTGGTGGGCCAGCTTCTTCTTCGGGAAGACGACTCACCCGGCCATGACAACCGTGTCGGAGTCCCCGGAGAGGTGAGTACTTTCCTGGGATGAGGTGACCCAGGGGATTGCCATTGCAGCACAGTCGGGGGCATCCCTCAGGGTGCATCCTGACCCAACGGTGATGTCTTCACGCCTGGGGCACCCCCTCCTTTGCTGCAAAAATAAAGGCAGGGCGACAATGCAGTGGTCTGACCCTTTCTCTGCTCTCTCTTGCAGCCTGGGAGCGCTGCAGGTGACAGCCGGACCCATGGCGTGTGGCTTGGTGCCGGCCCCAGGAGCGGGACGGCGGCGCCACGCCAGCGAGCCCAGCTCCGGGCCCTCGGCATGAGCGGGTGGGCGGCTGCTTCCCACACCGGCGGGCACAGCCCCTTCCCCCCCCCCTGTAGAGTAGGCAGGCTGCTCCAAGGCAAAGGTGATAAAAAAAAAAAAGGTGATAAAAAAAAGCGCAGCAAACCCCCTCGATGATTCCCACACCAGCCTTTTTACTCTTAATGCAACTACGCCCTTTCCGCGCAGACTCAGTAACACGTTTTATTTACCTTGTACTTGTACAATGGCAACTAATAAAAGTCGAGCAGCCTTTTAAAACCCTGCGGGTTGTTCTTCATCCCGGGTGGGAGGGCGAGAGCGGCGCTGCGGATGTCGGTGAGGCCGGATGGGGGCACGGCACAGGGTCCGGTAAGGCCGGCTGGCACAGTGGTGGTGCCAGTGACTCACTGGTGTGTGTGTGTTTGGCGTGTGAGCAAGATCCGGCTGGGCTGCCGTGATGCTCCGGACGCCTCCCCCCACCTCTTCCTCCTCCCTTGGCTGCACAGCCTGTCCCTGCTGGCACTGGCCTCGCTTTCCACCCCCAGGCACAAAGCCCTGCCCTGCTCCGAAGCCTCAGGGCGGGTAGGAGTGAGTGCCTGGGTCTGGTCAGGGCTGGGGGAAGGATTTGGGTGCAGAGTCAGCCCTCTGTACCCAAGGGAGAAATAAGGCTTGCTCAGGGCTGCATTTTGTGGGTCTGGTGTCAGGCTGGAGCTCGTGGGGCAGATGGGGCTCAGGGGGTGCACGGGGCTGCGCCACCCTAAGTGGTGTTTTGGCTGATTTTTGCCTTGAATTAGTCAACTTGGCTGTTTTGGCCCGTCTGCCCTCAGCCTGAGGGCTGGGGAGGGCTCTTCATAAAGCACTGAGAAAACAAGAGCCTGCAGGTGCCAGCGTGCGAGGGGGCAAGGTCCCGGTTCCTCCGGTTCCCGCTGGAGGCAAACAAAACCTTGGCAGGGCTCGATTTAAAGGTGCCAAATCTTCCTGCTCTGCCCCAGCAGGAGATGGGGGACAGTCCCTGCCTGCACCAGGTGCCCCCATGGCGGCGGGGGCTGCGGGATCCCTGAGCGGTGACTTTGTACCCCCCCATCCCATGCGGGCAAAGGGCAGAGCTGGGTTCAGGGAGCAGCTGGCAGGGGGGGGAGGGACGTGGCTGCTCGGCTTTTCATCCGTGCTGCAGGGGCATCCAGGGTCACTTCCAGCCCTGCTCCTTGTTTCTGGTAGGGAAAAGTGTTGTGTAAGCTTTTCCCTGAGCTCTGCAGTCTCCGGGCAGCGATCCTTGTCCCTCAGGGCAGGGGGTCTGTGTCCCCTCTGTCCCCAGCAGGGGCCAGGGCAGCATTGGCACCTCTGCTCCCCCTGTGGAAGCGTTGCATCCAAAGGGAATGGCTGCTGGGGGGGGGTTCAGCAAGCCTAGCAGCCTTGGGTGGGCAGTTTGGACCCCAGAGGCTGCCAGCACCCTGCAGGGGTCACCTCCATGGCCACAGCAGCACGTCACCCCATGGCTGATCTCGCTTCCAGCCAGGTAGAAAGCTGCTGGGAGGGGGAAGGTGGCGGCTTCACCCACGTGCGTGTGGCTGTGTGTCACAGGAGGCACGTGGCAGCCTTTAACTTCACAAAACACAGAAAAAATCAAGCCAAAAAAAAAAAAAATTCCTTTCTGAGGAAAGCAAGACGAGGCGTGCTGGCTGGCTGGTGAGCTGGGAGGGGTGGCTGTGGGACTGGCTCCTACCAGCAAGCGTTGCCCCGGGGTCTTCCCGTGCCCTGACAACCCCTTCGGCTGCTGCTCACCCCCGGGATGCCTCGGAGGAGCAGCGGGGTCTCACCTGCTGCTGGTTCCCAGCGGAAGCCCCACGTTTTGGAGAGAGAAATATTTTTTTGCGTGCCTCGGGGGCTGCAGATTAAAGCGTGGACGCACAAAGGTAAAGTCAACATTGCTGTGTTTGCTGCTTGGTCTCATGATCGCGCAGGGTCAAAGCCAGCGAGTGTCCCCAGGCAGCCTCTTGGCGGGGGGGGGGGGGGGGGGGGCTGGGGCAGAGCAAAGGCACCAGTCCTGCCTCCCTGGTTTTCGGCTGGGTGTTTTCCCCGGCCTGACCCAGCTCTGGCCGCCTGCTGCGATGCCACCAGCACATCCCTGCTCCTCCGTACCTGTTTTGGACACTACACGAAGGTTCCCGCATCGCTGCAAGGCAAGTTGGAATTACAGCCAGGACCGCGGCATCAGCGAGCGGCTGCCCTGGTGCCAGCGGCTCCCTGCCCAGCGGAGCAAAACTGCCTGAAAAAGCCCTGCTGAATTAAAGGGGATTTTTCTGAACGTCTGTAAAATCTCGCAGACTCGGGCTCATGCTCTGCTGGGAGTGAAAAAAACAGGGAGAGCCCAAGCCCCCCCATTGCCAGACTGAGCTCTCAGGCAGCTTCATGGCATTGCTGGGAGCCAAGACCTCGGCATCGCCTTGATCGCGTGGGGTGCCCGGTGCTTTTGGGGCCTTTTTTGCCCCTTCTCAGCACTCAGACATGTTAAAAAGCACCCGGCAGCCAAGCACGTTTATTTTAGTGCTGTTTCTATCCCCACTGCGGTGGGGGTCGGTCTCTTTTCCCAAGTAACAAGTGGTAGGATGAGAGAAAACAGCCTCAAGTTGTGCCAGGGGAGGTTTAGATTGGATACTAGGAAAAATTTCTTCACCAAAAAGGTTGCCAAGAATTGGAACAAGTGTCTGAGTCGCCGTTCCTGGAGGGATTTGAAAGATGCGTAGACGTGGGGCTGAGGGACATGGGATAGGGATGGACTTGGCAGTGTTGGGTTAACTCAGAGATATTACGGGTCTTTTCCAACCTGAATGAGTCTATGATTCCGGCTGGTTTCCCCTGTCTTGGGTCATCGTGCTGCCCCGCTGTGGTGAGATACCAGGGATTCACTGGGCAGCAGAAGCGGGACAAGCAAAGGGGCTTTTTATACACCGTACCCCTCCCTAAGCATCCCCCCTTCCCGCTGGAGCGGAGGAGCTCTTGGAGGGGCAACACCCGCCTCCCACGACACCAACATCCCCCCTCATCTGCCTCCTCCCTCCCTGTTTTGACTCTTAACTCACATATTTGGGCAAAAACCAGCCGGTGCTTTCCTCTCGCCCTCGGCCCTTGCAGCCTCCCTCGTGCCACCCCGCTGCCTCCGAGGAGCCCTCCCAGCAGCCCCGCCGTGAGAAATATTTCCTTTCCTTGCCTGCCTCTTGCTGCTTGGGGAATTTTGGGTTTGTTTTGGTTTTTTTTTTCCCCTCCAGCAGCTTTGCTTCCCCCTCACCCTTCAAAAGCCAGGGTGGGACCTTAAAACTAGAAGCCAACTCTGCAGCTCAAACGCGCTGTGTTGGCCTGACGCTGTTTGCAAACGCCACTCGGTCAAATTGTACCCGCAAAGGGGACACGTGCCGGGCTGAAAGCAGAGCAGGCGATTGCCTTCAGCAACCCTTGTTTGCAATGCCCACCTCGGGGGGGGTTCGGGAAGGAGCGTGGACCCCCCAGCTCTGCCTTTGGGGGATGGATTTTTGGGAAGAGCCCAGTGCCCATAGCGGCCCCGATGCTGGGGGTGAGCTGGGTGCCCTGCCCAAGCTGAGATCCTGGGAGACGATGAGAAAAGCTGGGCTCCCCCCACAACTCTCCCTACTTTTAGACGGTGAGTAATGACTTGGAGAAACGCCAAACCCCATCAGACCGTGCGGGAGGGCAAACCCAAGCAGCGGATCGGCTTTTAATGGAGTTGTGGAGGAGGAAGGGAAAGCTGCTGTGGGCAGCGCTGGCTTGGCCCATGTCCCCGTGTCCCCCTCCACACCACCGGTCACAAAGCCGTGTTTCGTGGCCACTCGTGGGATGCCCACAGCCCTGCCACCCCCACCGGCTTCTGCAGGGACCCCGGCCAGGCACGGTGGCTCCCCACGCCATCCCCACCGCCCCGGCCACCCCACGCACACCCTGCTCCTCCTGCTTCGTTTTCCAGCTCCATCTGGTGGCAGCCAGACCTGCAAATTGAATATCTCGCCGCACTAACGTGTCCCAGCACTTCGGTGACGGTCAATAAACCCATCGCCTGCCGGACGCGGCTTCAGGCTTCAGTTTCTGGTAGGAGGGGACCCGGGCTGCACGTACGTGTGCTCTCTGCTCAAAAAGGCTTTGCGAGATGAGGGTTTCCTCTCACAACCTTTTCCAAACACCATGGGAAAACCAACCTTTTTTAGCTTTTTACCGGCTGTGAACAGTCTAACCCGGAGCTGCCGCCTTCCCGGGCTCAGCCACAGCTCCAGAGGGCTCAGCAGCCCCTCACCCTTGCTCAGATCCGAATTTCTCACACACCTAAACTGCATTCCCGCCATCCCCTTTCCAGGCCCCTCGGGCCTGGAGACTTGCTCAATTAACAGCCGGACTCATTTCTGCCCTTCCGCGCAGCACGGAGGCGGCTCCGGCATGGAGCGTGTTGCATAAACTTTGTTAACGTGATATATTCCAGCCCTGCTCTTCCCCCCCCCACCCCCTCCTGCAAAGAGGCCACATCGGGGGGTCGGAAGGGACCCTAACCCCAAGCAGCCCCCGCTGTGGGAGGTGGTCTGTCCCCCCCGGCAGGGCGTTCTCCCCCCACCGTTGCACCGAGCGCGTCGGTGCTCGGGGCAGCCCCAGGCAGGCTGCCCGCCCCGGCCCTCCGCTTTGGCGCTGCTCCCGGGGATGCTTTCACTCAGTCCTTCCACCGCCGCCAAGGACGGCCCGGCCTCCCAGAGCGTGCGTGGGGGGACAGAACATCCCCCAAAGTCCCCCCGCGATGCCGTACCCCGGGAATGGCTAGAGGGGGTTCAGCGAGGAGCTGGGGGGTGGTGGAAGCATCTCTTGGCTTTGCACCATGGGCGTGATGAAGAGCGAAGCAGCCTTTTTACCAAGCGGGCGAAGCAGGTGTTAAATATTTTTGAGGCCAGATTATACGTTTTTCTTGGAATAACCACAGGATGGTGGGGAAGGCAACGAGCCAGAGCGCCGCAGCCCCGGCAGGAGACGCCTGTGCAGGGTCCTCGGGGCAAGCAGGGCTGCTGCCTGGGGAAGGGGCGGCAGAGGCACACAGCTTAACGCACAGATGGATGAACGGAGACCAAAGAGACGTGAAAATGGTTATATCTGCGGTTGCAAGAGTGGGACTGGTCACAAACCATTGCTCCCTGGGCAGGGAGGAGAGCAGCGCGGCGAGGGCTGAGGGCTCAGCGACGCCCGGCAAGGACTCGCGCAGCTGGATGCACACACGTTTATTGATAAATACACCGGACACACGCTGCAAGAAAAATCAAGCGGAGCCACAACTGAACACAAACTGCAAACCTTCACGTTGGCGTGGGGAGCGGCGGGGCCCTCCCACCCTACTGGCTGGATTGAAGATGTAAACTCTGGGTGATGCCTTCGCTGCCACGGGGCTTTTCCAGGCTGCTGCACTGCCAAGCGCTGGCACTGACTTCTCCCCAGCTCCTTGCCTTTCCCCTCCGCCATCTCCCTGCATCCTGACCGGGGGGGAGACACGGGCTGCTTTCTGGGGTGGGATGTGCTTTCCTTGGAGCCCTGTCGGAGGGCAAACCAGGAGGAAGGAGCCACTTGGCAAGAGCTGGCCTGGAGGGGCTTGTGCAGGAAGGATGGTGGGAAGGGGTCCCTCAGGAGAGGGAGCTGAGCAGCCGTCTGTAGATGAAGCCCAGCTTCTCCCGCAGGGCCAGGAAGGTAGGACGCTCCTCCGTGTTGCCGTTCCAGCATTCCAGCATGATGCTGTAGATCTCGGGAGGGCAGGAGCTGGGCCGGGGAAGGCGGTAGCCCCTGGTGATTTGCCGTACAGTTTCTTGGTTTGTCATTCCTGCAAGGGAGGAGAAGACGGCCCTCAATCTAACGTCCCCAAAGGATGGGGGCCAAGATGTCAACTGATGTTGCTGTGAAATGGTGTCTCTTTGCCACAAGGTTGGTAAAGTAGAGGCTGTGAGAGATCCAGCCCATCCCACCTTCTCGCCCCCAGCTCCTGCACCCCCTCTGCAAGCACTGAAAATCCCTCTAAGCAATCCCCAAAGTGGACAATAACTTGCTCATGCTCTGGGAGCTGCTTCCATATCCCTTGTGGAAGGGAAAAATATAACGATTCATGGTGTATTGGCTTTTGGGGACCATGGGCAAGCTGCCTGGTGTGTGGACGGAGAGACACGGGAGGGGGCTGTCAGCCCTACCTTCATACGGGATCTGTCCATACGTGAAGACTTCGTAGAGCAGAATCCCATAGGACCAGACATCGGACTTGAGGGAGTAGGTGCGGTAGTTGGCTGCCTCCGGGGCGGTCCACTTCACTGGGATTTTCGTGCTGCTACTGGTGGAGTAAATGTCATCCTAAAAAGCAATGGGAGATGGGTCATGAGGGATGGTGTGATGAACACAGTCACTGCTTTGGGGGGGTTGCTGGCTGGGAAAGGGGACAGCGAGGGCACAGCTGCAGCATGGGGCAGCTTGGTAGCCTGGAGGGATGGGAGGGACCACAGCATCCCACTGACCAACCTTGAGGAGCCGGGCAAGCCCAAAATCGGCGATTTTGCAGGTGAGCTCTTCTCCCACCAGGATGTTTCTGGCCGCCAGATCTCGGTGGACAATGTGCTTCTCCTCCAGGTACCTCATCCCATCCGCCACTTGGCAGGCGATGTTGAGCAGGTGGGAGGTGCCCAGGGACTTCCCTTCAGGACCTGTCAACCCAGACAATCCAAGTGTTGGTTGCAGTCTAGAAGCATCTGTTTGGGGTGTTCGGGTTTGGAAGGAGACCGTGTGCCGACAAAATGGGAGCCAGAGAACGTGTAAAACCTTAGGTCCTGCCTAACCATCCCGGTTGTGCCACATGGGAAGTTCAGCACAACCATGTGCTCCTCGAGAATGGGGCTGGGGTGAGCTCTGAAGAGCGCCCTGTGCTGCAATGAGGGCAACAGATGTCCACGGCTCATTCGAAGCTAAAGGTGACCTTCTGCCATGCAAATCTCCAGCCAGGCCTCCCAACCCGTCCTACCTGCAAGCTCCAGCTCCAGCTCCGCCGGCACCAAATGCCGCTGGAGGCCCAGACAAAAATGAGGTCAGTGTAGGGGAGGAGGGGGGTGTATCAAGTAGAAAAACAGGTCTTGGTGGGAGCTGTTTGTCTTGTTTCCCTTCAAGGCTGATCGCTGAGTCAGGAAAAGAAAGGCCAAGTAAAATAGACTGATGGCCAGGTGATGAGTGGACCATGGCCTGTTACTGGTTCTGCAGGTGAACAAAACTATGCTGCCGGACCCAGGGCAAGGTTTGGTCGATTCATTTCTGATGAAGGCAGAGTTGCCCAAACACAGCAGAGAGGTTTCTCTCCACTGGCGGGAGCTGGTAGCCCACAGGTGGGTGAAGAAGGAGGGAGGAAGGTCCCTACCGGCACAGTTGGGCTCCCTGGGACTGAAAGGGACTCAACTCATATGGGGACCAAAAGGATCACACTAGACTGCATCTATGGGTCTTGGGTTCACCCGAGACCCTCTCCACCAAGCTCCCATGGATTTCTCTGCATTACCACTGATCTAAGCCGGGTGGAAATAAGTCTCTCTCTCACTTAGGGTCCTCACTTGGGTTCATAGGGCCATTCCAGAGCATGGAAAGCAGCTGCAGGGAAGTGCTGTCCCAGGAGCCCCTTCCCCACAGTGCCATCACCGCTACTCACTGTTGAGGTAGCTGTGGAGGTTGCCTTTCCGCATGAGCTCCGTGATGATGTACACGGGCTCATCCAGCGAGCAGACAGCGTGCAGCTGGATCAGCTTCTCGTGCCTCAGGCGCTTCAGGTTCTGAATCTCCTTGGTGAAGTCTTCTGCCTTCATGTCAGCTGGGGGAGAAAGCCAACATGACCATTATGAGCTGCTTTCTCGCGTGGATGTTGGGACCTCAACACCTCCAACTGGGATGAGGCCCTTTTTCCTCCTCAGAGCCCACCCCTGCTCTCAAAATTTGTGTCTGCACACCCCGTGTCTCAGATCCAGACACCCAAAGGTGTTTTCCACAGGGCTTTGGATAGCATTTTCAGGATCATAGTCCCATCAGGACTTGACTTATCAGAAACCCACTAGGCAGAGACAATTTATAAAGGGTACAAGCTTAGGAGGGCACACAGAAGTAGTGCAGTGGCTACTTGCCAGGTCCTACCACAGTTTGTTTGATAAGACGGACACAGTGACCAAGAAGACTTGGAAACAAGAGGGGGTGAATGGTGTGGCAGTGAATGAGAGACCCAGTCGGCCACTGTTAACATCTGCTCCTCCACCTACCTTTTATGATCTTGATGGCCACCGGCACCGTGTTCCTCCACAGTCCCTCCCACACCTCTCCGAAGTAGCCCTCTCCCAGCTTCCTCCGCAGGGTGAACTCCCAGCGCGGGCGCTCCCAGCCGTCCCTCTCGGGAGGGGTCTGTGAAATGGGCATTGCAAGCTTGGACAAGCCGGGCAGGACCTGCTGGCGGAGCGTGGAGCATGCACCAGCTCCTGATGCCCTCCAAGGCCCGGTGGCCGTGGAGGAGTGAGCAGGACACGGTGCTCCACCACCCACATTCCACTGGGACTGGAACCTGGGCATCGCTTTTCCCTCTGCTAAATGTTCGCTGGGGGCACAAATCATGTGGGGCATCCTCTGCTGGGAGCCAGCGTGTGCAAGCGGGGAGATTTTTGGAGACTACACGAAATACTAGGAATTCAAGTCATAATTCCCAGACTATTCATCAGATAATTCTACTATTATCTATTCCCGGATAATTCACCAGACCTCAAACGTGGCTTTTCTCCACTTCCACCAATAAATAGAAATGAGTAAATGAATATTATTGCATATTATGGCTGATTTAGACTTCAGCTCATTAAGCATTTCTTTTATCTTACACCTTTTAATTTCACTCTCCAATTATTCTACATGTTTAATTGTCATTTCTAAGGCATAATGGGTGAATGGAATTCTAATCAGGAAATGAGTCGGCAATTTGGGATTAATACTGTAATTGGATTTATGGGTGCCACGCTAATTGGCATGAAAACTATATAAAAGCAATGTGGTCTTCTACTCTAGGAAAAACATCAGAAGGGCAGGTATTTCCAGATTCAGAATCGAAGGGATTTGTAGCAACGCGGTTTCTAGTCTTTGAGTTGGAGAAGACATTTCAGAAAAGTCTGTGCATTTTGGCTGGTCAAAAATATATATAAACACAATGCCTGGCCTTAACATGGCTAGTAAGAGGTGATGCTTGCAGCTGTACTAATGGTGCATTTTAAATTTAGTTTAATAAAGATCAAATCCCAAGTGGATAGACTAATTATTTCTATTTTTCCCTAATTTTCCTTTTTTCCCACCCTGGCCACCTCTGGGAGCTCGGCCGCGCCCTTGGCGTACGCACCGCGGGGCTGCAGGGCTGCAGCAAGGGGCTCTGGATGACCTTCCAGTGCTTGGTGTAGAAGGCGAGGAGCTCCTCCATGTCGGGGAAGGGATGTCCCTTCTGGATGTAGAGGCTGCCCCCGGGGCTCTTGCAGATTCGGAAGTGGCTGACCTTGGCGTGGTTGCGCACTGTGGGAAAGCCCAGGAGGGGGGAAAAACTCAGCTCGTGCCATCGCCGGCTCCTTCCCACCTCCCTGCTGACTCTCACCCTCTTCTCCTCTCCAGGCACATGCTCTATTAATTTTCCCCCTGTACTGGGCACTGGGGAGGTCCCACCTCGAGGGCTGTGTCCAGTTTTGGGCCCCTCACCACAAAAAAACCCACATTGAGGTGCTGGAGCGTGTCCAGAGAAGGGCAAGGGAGCNTGCTCAGAGACACGGGTTAGCGATGGGTTTTGTCAGAGTTGGGTTGATGGTTGGACTCAATGACCTGAAAGGTCCCTTCCAACCTGGGCGATTCGATGAATCTATGATTAATTCACCCTAAAGCAACCCAATGGCCCCTGGGGTACTACACCCCCCTCCCCATCGCCCCCTTTGCTCCCACCTCCGGGCTCAGAAGACTCCTGGCCATGTGGGGCTCATATGGACCAGGGAGGTGATGCTTTATTAGCGGGGATAATCCCCCACGCAAACGAACTGCTCGGAGGGTGGCAGAGTTCGGGGCTGCTCCAGGTGGATGAAGCCGGGGCGGCTGGATCTCCTGCAGGCTGCAGCCTGGGGGGGCGATGGGTGGGATGCGGCATTTGCCAGGAATTTCTCAAGATTGACTTTACGTGAATCAGACCAGATCGCAATGACGCTACTTGGCCCGAAACTCCCTGAATTCGGATTTCTGTAGGTGGGAGCAGCCCAGGCCCTGGCAACCCAGAGTGACGGCGGCGTGTTTTCAGACAAGCCTCAGATGACAAAAGCCGGTGGAATGAAATCCTGGGGGTTAGTGCCACGAAACCGTCATTAAGCCGCTATGAATTGTTTATGGCTTTCATATCCTGGATGGGAGCAACGCACTTTCCTCTGCCACGGTAATTTGGCAATCCATACCTGCATCTATTAGCTCTCCCCACGCTTTTAGAAAGCGCTCAGCTCACTTGATGCCGTAAAGCACTTTAAAAATACTTCCGTGTTTTTCGACCCCGCGCTGACCAAGCCAGGAGCTGCCCCTAAGGAACAGCCTGGCTCCTTTCCCTCCGCTCATTTTCTCAGGATAATTGCCACAAAATTACCTGAGAGAGAGTACTCGCCCTTGCTGCTCTCGCTGTCCCGGACGAGGAAGGAGCCGTGCTGGTTGGGAGGCGAGAGGAGGAGCTGCTCGGCTTCGTTTCGGCTGATCTTGCTGAAGTACCAGCTGGGGGAGCAGAGCGAAGGGGGTAAGAGATGGGGTACGGATGGTCCCGCATCCAGCCATGGGGTTCCTGCACCTTCTGAGTGCGAGCGGATCCCTCCCACCACCTGCTCACCCTTGGTAGCCACCGGGCGAGGGGCATGGTGGCCAGCCCGGGGCTCAGAGCCTGCCAACGCGGCTGCCGGCACCCCCCACCCCCCCATTGCCAGCCTGCATCGGGGCTGCTTCATCCCAGTGGTTTTGCAGGCACATGTTGCCTTTTATTGCAGCTTTGCGGACTGCAAACCATTTCCTCCGGCAGTGTCCGGTCACCGCTGTGTCGAGCTGGCCAGGTCTCAGCCCCATCCCAAAATCAGGAGGTTTGCACCCCGTGGGTCAGTGCAGCGGGGAGGTGAGCGCCTGGGCTGACAGCCTGCGGGGGATAAAGCCCCAAACGCCTGGTGCTGAGCAGAGGATGCTCTGGTGGGGTTGCACACACATGTCCTGCCACAAGAGCCACAGTTCAGGGGGGCTTTGCACCTCTTGACCTATGGCTCATGGACACAACCAGCTCTCAGAGCCCGTGAGCAAATCTCGGCAATGAAAACATCTCCAGGAATTGCCCTGGGCTGCTCCAGATGTGGCAGCACTGGTTGGGGACCTCAGTAGCACCCAGCCGGGAGGCAGCACCCAGCCAAACCCCTCTTCCTGCCCCATCAGTGCCGAGATTCATCACTGAATCTCCGGCAAGAACAGGCAGGTTGGGTGGCTGGGTCCCGACCCAGCAGGACACACGGGAGCGCGGGGCTGCTCCCTCCAGCCCGACACTGCTGGGAGGCCAGAAGCCAAGGGTTTCGTCATGAGCTGGGATCGCCGGCGTCTGAGAAGCCATGCAGGAAATTATACGTGACGGGGTGACACAGCTGAACAAATTACCACCCAGCTCCGACCTGCGGCTCCGCGCAGTCTGCGTGCTCGCTGCTCGCTCCGGCTGCAACGCTGCGCTTGCGGCCGGACCAGGCGCTCTGTGCCATGGGACCAAAGCAGCGAACAGACCCCGCGGCCCTCACCGGTGCGGTCCCAGCATGGTCCAAACCAGACTGGATCTGCCTTTCTCCAAACCACACGTAGGGAGGGTCTCTCCCATCCCACCGGCTGCAATCACTGCCCCTGCACTCCGGGGCCCCTTCCCAGGCTCCCCCTGCTCCTTTCCTTTCCCTGCAGCACTGGGTGAGCACAGGGTGGGGGCTGCAGGGCAATTACACCACCCCATCCGTGCGTTCCCCATCGCTGGCCGTGACTCAGGGCCTGGCACAGAGGGAACAGTGGTGCCTCAGGGCGCTTTGCCCGGCGTGTCGGGACCAGGCTGCCTTATGCAACGATGAGCCTGGGCTTTCCCCAACTGAGTGAGGGCTGAGACATCAACCCCAGCTCCACCTCAGGTGGGAGAGGCCCCCACAGGGAGGGAACCCCCAGCCCCAGATGAGCAGGAGCCGGCGGCAGCAGCAGCGGCACAGCTTGGCCCTACAGAGCTCCAGGCTTCCCGGCAGTTCCCATCCAAACTTCTTCTCCCCACGCTCCTGGCTCTTTGGAGCTGGCAGGGCTCAGGTAGAAGCTTCCCCAGCTCCCTCCTGCCTCCCCCTTGATGCAGGGCAAGAGAGCAAGGAGCCGAAACAAGCAGGAGCCCGTTTATTTGGCACCCAAGCTGCACCCATGGCGCTGCATCGCAGCCTGCAGCCACCCCATCCCGTGCGAGGATGATGCACCCGGGAAGGGGGACCAGCATCTCTGTCCCTGTCGCATCCCCCAGCTGGGATGTGCTGAAACGCCCCCACCCCACTGCTGTGAGCTGCAGGAGCTTCACCGTGGGGATGCTCCGGGGAGGGAAGGTGCCCTCTAAGACCCATCACCGCCGGTGGCAGAAGCAGGGGACAAGGAGCTCGTGCTCCCCGCCAGAGCAGAGGGCGAGGGCTGCCTTTCCCTGGGCAAGGACATGGTCCAGCCTCCATCCCTCTATGGGTCCCGAGCACGTGATACTTACGGCCGGTGAGTGGAGGTGCCCTGGCTGAGGTTGGCCACGTAGGCAGCAGGAACGTAGCCCATGGCCGGCTCCCCCAGCAGCCGCCGGGCTAAGACATACTCCCCTTCTTCTCTGAGGACACGCAGTTTGTCCCCTGCGCTTACGCTCAGTTCCTCCTCGCTCCGGGCTGAGAAAGCGTATAAAGCGATAAAAAGAGAGGACTTGGGGATGAAGGAAATGGAGCTCGGCTCCGAGTGCAGCGAAACAGAATCGGAACCAAGATACCCCAGCGAGCAGCTCTCCGGCACGGAGCGGGGACGGAGTTTGTTCCAGAAGGACGTCAGGAAGGACAAACGCTTCCGGACAAACTGCTCCATCCCCGGTGGATGTGGTGGTCTATGCCACCGCGCTCCTCGAGGCCGGAGGAAGGGGCGATTCCGGGCTCATGCTGCCGGCCGGGCGGCTCATGCCGCCGTCCCGCGTCCCTCGCGTGCGTCTGGGTGCTCGCCGGCCCTTCCCGGCGAACTTCCTATTTCTGAAAGTGAAACTGGTTGGTCTGGTGGGACGAGTCTGTCTGCAGGTGGGATGGATGAGTCTGCAGGCGGGAGTCCCACGCTCAGACCCGCGGGCACATCTGGGAGACGGGCACAGCTGGAGCCGGGCTCGCCGCTCTCGAAGAAGAACGGCACTTCTCTTTTTATTTTTTTTTTTTAATTATTATTTTAAAGTGCGCTCTCCGGCTTCTTACAGGAGCACCGGTAAACACAGCGCTCTGTTCTTCAAGCAGCTCTTGTGACAAGTGGCTGACTCCAGCTAATGGTCTTGATCTTCCTTGTGTGGGAGGGTATTTTATTTTTTTTTTTTCCGTAGGAAAATAACTGCATCCACACATGTGTGAGAGTTAAAACAGAGTTAAGGAAATAACCTTAGAGGAGGTCTGAAGTGGTTTGGATATTTGCTGGGTGGATACTGCGGGGTTTATAACACAAGATTCTTTTTCCTTTCAGTCTGCAACGACCTCCCAAGGCCACCCCACTACAGCATTTGCCTCCTCCCACTAATTTCCCATTGCAGAGGCTCTCTAGGGAATCGACTTCCCAGATCCACCAGGATCTGGTGCTGGCTCAGCCTCCAGCAGAGACGGGTCCCTCTCAGCATCAGGAGGTCCTTGTCTGGGGCAGGACCAGACCCAGGTGCCTGTGTGGCCCCCAAATCCAAGCCCTGGCACAAACCCCCCATCTCCAGCTGCCATCAGCACCCCACGCTCCTCCCGGCGTGGTCACACTCGGACACAGCCACGTTACAACCAACCTGCCAAAGCCCAGCATCCCCAGGGATTAGCCAAAGGACGGAGATTTCCACCTTGCATCTCACACGGGCACTTTAAGCCTCCTGAAGATCGTGGCTCCGATGAGAAACCCCAACTCCAGCCCCCGCCAGCCCCTGCCTGGCTTTTTGTCATTTAACTGTTCCATCTAATTAGTGGGAGTTTTGAGCCTGGCAACTCCACTCCTGGCCTTGAGCCCATTATTTCGATCCTCCTCGGCTTGTAATTGGTCAGGGTAGCTCATTTTGGGTGTGCAGTTGGGTTTTGAAAGAGGCCACTTAAAGAGGAAAAAATAATGGAGAATTAATTGTAAGGGTCTGGGCTGCAGACTGCAACCGTATGGTGTGTGACGAACAAACTGGAGCCATCCCTGGGTCAACAGCTCTGGGTTTGCCCTGTCCTGTGTCCCGGATGTCCCACGATGCCCCAAAAAAATGGATTTCAGTATCCAGGTCCGAGGGTCTCTCCTCGCCCAGGGCAGAGGGCAGGAGTACCCAGCGCTCCCTGAGCGTGCCCTGTGCATCGCTGCAGATGGAAACTAGGGAAAAAGGGAGTCTTTCAGAAAATATTCTGCTCCTCACTTACCAAAGTAACACCTGAATATACGGGTAATTCTCCCAAGCTCTCGCCCCACCTGCCCAGCGCACAGCCTTGCTCTCGGTGGCACGCGGGGAGGTGTAATTTCTCTGGGTATTTTTTCCCAATTCCACTCGGGGAGGGGAGGAGAGGATGGAGCGCCGAAGGGTTTGCAACATGTAGGGAAGGGACATCCCCTCTGCTGTCCTTCTGCTGCGCTTCTGACACGTCCTGCTCCATCAGGAGGAAAATGGGCTGCTGGGTTATGCGTTTGGAGATTATCCGATCAGATCGAGCACCCAACGTTTATGCCTTTACTGTTTTGAATGGGCACTTGGTAAACTTGTGGTTTGCAGGAGGAGACTGGAGACTGATTTACCTTTATTGACCTCCGCCAGATTAGATTCTCTGCAAGCGATAGACAAGTGCAGCTGATTTGTAACACGCAAGGCTTTGGATCTTGATTTGCACCTAAATGAAAGACTACTTCAAAATGACAAACATCCCCGAGGACTAAATACTGCCTCTGAGCTGAACTTCCCAGACATGCATAACACACGCTCATCCCTGCAAACAGGACACGCACGCACAGCTCCGGGTCCCACGCCAGGAAATAGCTGATAAATCACAACCTTTTTCTAGTATCTTTTTTCTTTTTTATTTTCCTATTAAGTTCCAGGAGCATCCCTGCTGCTTTGAATCCCTTTGGTACTATAAAACACCTACAAATTAAAAAATAAAAATAAAAATTAAAAAAAAAAAGAGGAGAAAAGAAAAAGCACGTTCATAAAAGTTTCTGGTCCTTGCAGTGTGGGAAGGGAGGTGGGAGGATGCAGGAAAAGTGAGAAAGAGAAGGAAGGCACAGATATCTGGTGGATCAAGTATTTTCTCGTTAGTCCCTGTCACCAGCTTACAAGGATGTATTAAAAACCAATCTGTCCACAGATTTGGGGCTGTGCTGGATACACAGGGACTTCAGTTCTAGCACCACTAAAAAGCACCTTCAAAGAGCACCAAAACCAGAAGAAGTGTTCAGCAGAGCCGGTTACACAGTCCTGGTTTGGCTGCAGAGCACCTGGGAGCAACAAACACAAGCAGCACTTTGCATTCATCCGTGTGTGGAATACTGCACATCGTGTTCTCCCGGGCTAATTGACAGAAACCAGCAGCTCCCCTCCACTAATGAGAGCGCCCATTACATCTAATTATTTGAGGTTCTGTTCCAGGTCCTGTTACATTTACACTTAAAGTACATCTTCCAGCAAAGAGCCTTTTGGGTGGGGGAAAAGAAAAAAAAAAAAGGAAGAGAAACACAAATCAAATTAATCCCCCAAAGGGGCAGAAAGTTGGAGAATGTCGAGGAAAATGGTTTTGAGCATTGGGCATGTAATGGTAGGTCACCCGCTGGGTCACGTAACCAAGGATGCGCCACTGGTTACCCAACACCCGGTGAAGTGCAGCGGCTCATCTCGGCATGGCTGTGTCTGGCATCCCGACCCCAAGCGCCCAAACTGCCGGGAGACTCCCCCGAGCCGTGGGCTCACCTCGGCACCGCTGTCAGGGACGGCCAGCCCAGCCCACACGCTGCTTGCCAGGGCCCCGAGGGTCCTCTTCCTCTTGGCATGAGAAGATGGCTAGGGAGGTGTTTTGGGTTTCGTTTTTTTGTTGGTTTTTTTTTTCCCAGATTTCTCCAGATGCTTCCTGGCACCACATTGCATTTGAGAAAGGTTTTGCCTCTTAAGCAGTTGTTTCGGTTGGGTGCCCGTGGGACATTTCGGACAAGGGGTGGTGGATGGCAACAGCGCTGCGTGGGAAGAGGAGAAGAGCAGAATGGCAGACCTAAAGCAGCTTCAGATGTTCTCCATTTCCTGGGGACCAAGGAAGAAAGTGGCATCTCAGCAGAGTGCTGGTCTCGGCAGACTGTCCCCATCCCCAGAGGCGAATGGTCCAGGGGCTGAGGGGCTCACAGACAGTCAGTGCAGAGGGTTCGATAGAGGCAGAAGTACAGCCCTCCTGGGACAGGCAGCGGTACAGGAGGTGTGAGAGGCGGCAGAGCATCGTGGGGTCTGGTGGCTGCTGTTTCCATAGGGGTGGGTTGGACTGGCTGGTGGAGAGCGGGAGTGCAGGTCCCAGGGCACCTGAAACGGCACAGGAAAGCGGAAAATCTCTATGGGACGGAGCTGGCAGCAGAGTGAGCTGTCTGAACGGTGCCTGGCAGGCCTGGGGCAGGCAGGACTCCAGCGCGGGAACAGGAACAGCCCTTTAAAAACACAGAAATTCTTTTCAGGGACACTGTAAACCCCAGAGGGCTCTGCAGGGATCTGCAAACGATGACGAGGAAAAGCCAGCTCCCGTGTCACACTGCCATGTATGTCAAACTTCTACAGGGGAATCACTGTTCAACTGGAAAATCTGTAAGGACCAACACACCAAATCAGAGGAAAACAGTGTGGCCAGTCTGCCAGAAGGCTTCCCCTTCTGCTTTCTGCCAAGATTATCAGCATGGACCAGCCTTTGCTTGCCCTCTCCTGTAATCTAACTTCCAGGGGATGCTCCTTCTAGTACAGATTGCCTGGAAGAGCAACGCTTCTGCGTAACTCTTCTGCTCCTGTCCCTGCAGTAATCATTTGCAACACGTAAAACCCATTAAACACCTCCTCCAGACTGGCAGGTGCCAGCGAGTTGTTCGTCCTCTCTTTCAAGGCTGCAGGGATGGATCTCCACGGAAAGCAGGCTAAGGAAGCTCAGCCCGTGCTCTCCGTGCCCCTAAACACAGGGCGCTACGGGTCTGGCAGCTTTCTGCCACAGCTCCTGCCGCCCCCGAGCAGCAGCAGGAGTCCCCAGGTGCCGACAGCGACTTTAAACGTGCGCTTGAACATCCTCAACTGCCTTGTCTGGAGCTGAGCGAACAGGAGCGGTGCTTTCAGAGGAGAGGCGGGCGGTGACTCAGCTGTTGAGGGGGAAATCTCTGTCAATATGTAGGCAAATGACGGATTGCTCCATCTGCCCAGATGCCCTTGTTACCCTGAGGAGGAACCAGTCCATCGACTCCATCACCGCGCTCTGTGATATCTCTCCCCACAAAAGGTCCTTTGCAGGCTGTTGGATTTGGGGTTGGGATATTAAGTGTTGTTAGAAGAAACCTACCCAGAGTCCCGGGAGAACAGGCCTGAGAGACCTCGCCCAGTCCACCTCGTCCATCCTATACTTATGTCTTTCCCCATCTTTGCCAAACCAGTTCTTAAAAGACCTCCAGGAATGGATACGCCACGACGTCCCCAGACAACCCATTCCAGTGAGTCACTAATCATTACTGGTAGGAACGAGTGTCTAACCTGCTGCATTTAAGCCTATTACCTCTTGTCCCATTCATCACCGGATTGCCCCACTCCTTCCTGCAACAGTCTCTCCTGTGTGTGAAGACAGCTCAGGTGGCCACCTCGGCAGCACCACAGTGATCCACCTCTTGGACCCCAGCCCAGAACAAGGACACTGACCTTATACGAACAGGCAACATGGTCATCTTTTTCTCCATTTGTCCCCAGGCTTCTTCCCCGGTCCGTGCGTGCTGGTGTTCCTGTGGTGCCACCTCAGCTGGCTCTCCAGTGCATTCACCTGGTGGGGACGAGAAAGCAGCAGCACTAAGAGGAGTCTGCACCATTGCACAGATCATCTTTAATCTGTCCCAAACACAAGAAGAAAACACCGGCTCGAGCTACCTTCGCTGAGGCTCAAACTTGTATTTTACCTCGCAGTTGCAGAGGTCTGAGCTCACGCAGCTCAGCTTCACCTCTCCTCTCCCTACTCTACCTCTTCTCTACCTGCCACTAGTTCCCTCCGATCAGATGGTTGTTCTTGGCTCTGGAGGGCACAGATGTTGCAGGGGCTGCCCGTAGTGAATAGCTAAATCCAGCTCCTGGGGTGACTCCATGGAAGACAAAGTTTTACCTGTTTCCGTAGGGAAGCAACTGTCTTCTCCAGTTCAGCCACAAGGGACTCGAGATTCCCTCTGGAGGAAGGGCTTGGAGAAGGCGCCTCATTTCTGGGGTGAGGGATAAGAAGTGAAAGGGATTAGGCAAATGGAAGCTCCCTGGATGAAAGAATCATTTTGCCTTCTATAATATCAGCCTCCAAGTAAGCATAAACAGAAGGGCCTAACACCCAGATTCACCTGCCAAGAGATGCCAACTAAACAGCCACTCAGCCCAGATATTTAAATATCAGTCGAGCCCTGCACTAAAGTGTTGGAGGACTTTGACTGAGCTCAGCATCCACCTACTGAAACGCTCCTGCCCTCCAGACCTCTGCAGATTGCCCGTTCCAAAGCCCTGAACGGACTAAGTTATTAAAAGCTTCTCTTATGCTTCATCAAAAGAAGTGGAGATACTACACCTGGGCAAGGCAGGCTTGTGCTTGGCAGGGTTTTCTTCTGGGTAGCTGAAGCCAGGAGACCTCTTGCTTCGGAACCGCTGAGAAAGAGCCCCGAATTGCCCACGCGTCTGGCAGTCTGGGGAAGGAAGGGAAAGTCTGCAGTGATCATTCGTGTTTAAAGCAGAACTGTGTGGACCGAAGGCAGCGCTGCCCTCCTTCACCCTTGACACATCTCTCATGCCGGAGGGGAGGGGGCAACAAAGGTGTGTAACGGGGCACGCATCATGCATGGATAACCATGTCTCAGCTGGACATCTGCAGCCAGAATATAGCATAAAGGGACAACCTATGGTTTAATAGCAGAGTTTTACAGACTCCAGACTGAATCTGTACAGAGACAGGTGGTGGGGATCACCATGCCTATGTCCTGCTGCAGTCTGTCCCCACAAGCACGAGCTATTGGCTGCTGCCAGAGACAGAAGCCCTCGGCAAGGCGGACCTCTGTCCAGATTCAATGAAGCTAACAGCCTTCTTCGAGAGGTGGCTGATGCCCTACGCCCGTCAGTGTTTAAGAGCCGTATGGACAATGCCTTTAAAAATGTGCTTTAACTTTTGGTCAGACTGAGCGGTCAGGCAGCGGGACTCCTGCACGCACCCGTCTGCTGACACATGGTTCCCGTGGTGGACCATGAAACCAGCTGTTGGCATTTCCTATAAGCCGGTGGCACGTGACAGATGCCACCCAGAGCCATCCCCACGTCAGTCGGCGGTGGAGCAGCCTCCTTCCATACCCTCACAACAGTCTTGCCACAATCGGAGGTCCACCGCGGGAATCTCTTCGCAGCCGACCATGCCCTGCGGGAATGATGCCACCCGGAAGACATCTCTCTGGAGCTGCTGGATGTGGTCACTGTTGTCACAGATGACACGAGCAAGGGATGTCTGTCTGATCTGAGTCAGCTGCGCCGGCGTGAAGACTCCGAGGTTCTCATACCAAAATCTGCAGTGGGTTGTAATCACAGCGTGACTCAGGAGTAGGAGAGGAGGATGGGGAGTGAAGCTGGGAGAGGGAGAAGAGTTCCCCTGCGTCTGTGTGGCAGCACCCACAGCCCTCAAAAGGAGCGTTTATTCTGGTATCAGGCAAACACAGACTGGACTTTTCTGAACCCATGAGCTGCTGGCCAGAGCTGCAAGGTGCCACCACCCGAAGGTAGAGCCCCTGGCAGGGGAATCCCAGGGCTCAGACAGCTCTGCTGAAGCAGGTTGGGACACGGGTGAACAATGCTCCTGCCCCAAGTGCATCATCAGGCAAAGACGTGTCTTATTCACACAAGCAGCAAATACAAATTAGAAGGAAGGTCCTGCAGACAATTTCTAGCACTTTCGGGAATCATTGGGTACATCCTGAATGGTGCCCAGAGTCCTGCAGTGAAGCAAGAATAGATCAGGAAAGGACACATTGATGGTAACTGTGGCAAGTCCTTCTGCCAAAGCACCGGACAGACAACATCCTTCCTCATATTGTAAGACAAGAAATAATAAAAAATTACAGGTTTTCTTCCTCCCCCAAATCCCCCAAAACAGAATGCTTAAGACTTTGGGTTGACTCCGATGATAATACCTATCTCCATCCCTCAGCCTTCTGAACTGTGTCGTTAACAGGCACATCAGTGTTGGTCCAACCCTGGTTCCAGGGACAAGATCCTCCACCATCAGTGCTGGAAACAGGTCAATGTTTTTAGTAGTTCCATATAAACTGCAGGATAAAAGATAATAATAAGAAAAAAAAGAAGTTAAAAGATCATCGAAGAACAGAACTAAAATAAATCTGATCACATCATAGGAATTTGTATGGAAGGAACTCATCTGGACAATATTTATAATGGTCTTATCTAAAAGACAATGGGATAAAGGCCTGCCTTGGGAAGAGGCAGCCAGTGCAGATAGGATGCAGTTTAGTCGCACTGGAAAATAGCTCCAAGGCTCAGTCTGCTCCCAAACTACACCACAGCAGTGCCTGATGACATTCCACTCAGACTGATCACTTGGAGAGACCTCATTTGTCTTACCCCGTTCTTAAACCACAGCTATTACCCTATCTTAACATCTGTGGGTACCAATATCTGGGAAGGTTATTTGATGGGAGGAGGAGAAACTTCTCACTGACTGATCTCCAGGCATTTTGATGCTTCCAAGTCCAAGCTACAGTACCTCCTGAGCTTCTCCCTGATCTCCAAGTTCTTGATCTCATTTCTCAGGTCCTCAAACTCCTGTGCAGACGAGAGGTTGCAGAAGACCCTGAAGTCGTTGTAAGGTGGGATGCCATGGTCTCGCCCTCTCTGGATGTTGATAGCGGCCAAGTCCAGTGAGACAGAGTGAGCCATGGAGAAGAGTTTCTCTGTCAGCTCCATGTTGAGGAGTTCAGAGGGGACCCGCATTTTCCCAGGAACCCCAAACAGCCCACGGAGGAGGGGGTCGATCCCACCCTCCTGCGTGATCCTGAAAGGGGAGAAGAAGGCTTTGTGCAGGGGGATGTGGCCTTGGCGGATGGGCTGGAAGGTTTCGTTCAGCCGGTACAGGATGGGGTTGATCAAGGTGTGCCCGAAGCGGAAGGCAGCGGTGGCAAAGGCGTTGAGAATCCCCGCGTTGATGTTGGGGTTGTAGCCTTTGTACTCACCCAGCATCTTCATCCCAGCTTCCCCAAGGACCTTGGGGAGCCACTGGGCATAGGTGATGTGCTGCATCTGGGCACCCACAATCTTCCGTGCCTCGTGATACAAGAGGTCTCCATCCCAGTGGGGATTGAGGGCTGACAGCTCCGTGGCAATGCGGTTGTGCTCCCTGAACCAGAGCGTGTGCATGGCCGTGAGACCCAGCTGCTCATTGGCACGGTGGTCTCCTGCCAGGAAGCACGGCACGGGGCTCTCGTTCTCATCTCTCATGCACTCAGTGGGTGGCCCTACAGCAAAGGGAAGGAGACGCTTCCCCGAGCTCGGCACCACTTGCCCTTGCTTCAGCAGCCCGTTTTGGCTGCTCAGATCGCGCAGCTCCTGCGATTCCTGCTCTGTGCTGCCGTAAACGTTGGAGGCATCGATGTAGGATGTCAAGTGGTTGATCTGCTCCCTGGCGTAGACGGAGTTCATCAGCAGGGAGGTCATCCCGCTGCCGCACACGGGGCTCGAGCGGACGAAGAACATGCAGCGCCCATTCCTCACGCGGGGGTCATTAGCAGGGACCATGACGGAGAAGCAAGGCGGGTCGTTGCTGCACACCTGGCTGCAGGGCGCTCCATCCGAGAAGCGGGACATGCTAATGGCTGCCACCGTCTGGTCCATGTCGTGGTCCAGAAACTGGCCCCACTGCATGAGCATGTGCGTGAACTGGTCATCGGGGGTGATGGTCTCAGTCCCTACCATGGCAGTGGAGACAAGGCGGGGTAGAGGAAGGGGCAGGTCCCGGGCATCTTCTGCCAAGGAAAACCCCCGGGGGAGGTTAAATCCGTTCTGGTAGGCGGGTTTAAGGAGCCTCTGGAAGGCTGTGAGAGACGCACCCCACATCGGGTGCTGGAGGTTGTTGCAAGACCCGTCGTGGGTCCTGTACTTCTTGTGGAAGCAGATATCGGAGCAGTTCGGCGTGCGGCGGTGGGCAGAGCAGCCCGACAGGTTGGCAATCATGTTCAGGTAGTGAGGGGACACCAAGTCGTTGTAGCGATAGCCTGCCAAGGAAAAGGCAGAGCACCAGGTCAGACCACGGCCACTGTAGTCGCCCGGTTCCTACCACCCCGTTCAGGGCTCTGTGTGAAACCCGCTGCTGGGACTGTCAGGGTGGACAAGGGAAGGCCAGGTCCCTGATTGCGGTGTCGATATGGAATTTATGGAATAAATGAAGCACGGCATCGTATCAGGCCCACAGAGAAGAAAAGAAGGGGGAAAAAGTTTAGCAGTCTTGCAGACCAAACTGTGGGGGTGGTCTTGGTCTCCAATCCTGGGGGTTTTTTACATCTCTCTGGGTTATTACTGCCACCTCAAGCATCATTGACCATCCAAACCCTACGTGACGAGCAGCAGGGAAACCGTGGGTGACTGCCAGGGCGCTACGCCATGCAAAAGCGCTGAATAATGCTGTGCTGTGCGGCTGCTGACAGGGCAACGAGGAGGAGAGGCTGGCTGTCCGACCAGCCCAGGCGAGACCGGCAGCCTGGAGAGAAACTCCTCGCACCTGGAATACACCCAGGCAGGCAAAAATATTTACAGGCCCCAAATGTACATGCCTTCTATACGATGACTCACATGGATAGGCAGAAACACACGGTGTACAGGAATGTCTGTTGTATATAAAGGAAATCTTAGCTAGCAAGCTTTGGGGTCCAGCTGCTGGATGCTTGGACCTCACTAGGTGGTTTTGGTGTTGCATTGCTTTGTTGCTTGCTATCCTGCCTCAATAAAAGGAAGCTGAGTGGCTGGAACCCATGTGAGTTTGTAGCTTAGAGGTCAAAGTAGTAGAGAGACAGAGGAGAAAGTCAGGAGTGATATTCCTCTTCCTCTGTTGCAGCACCCAAAGACCCAGAAGTTTTGAGTATTATTCTCATTGCCACTTGGAGGGCAGGAAACATCTCTCACCGTGATGCTGAGGAACTGAACCTCAGATTCACAAAGGTACCCCTTTCTGAGTTAAATATTATTAAAGATTTGGGCTTTCTTAGCCAGTCAATAAATCTTTAGCAAAATGGGGAACTGAACCACTTTCCTGAGTACTGAGTAACCTCAAGACCGGTCCTCAGGCTGTAACGAAACCCATGAGATGGAAGAGAGCATTGCAACCCAGACAACCCATTTCTAGACATACCCAAAACTGTGCTTTTTAAACTTCCTGGATATTTACACATTGTG
This sequence comes from Rhinoptilus africanus, assembly GCA_013400135.1. Classification (NCBI taxonomy): domain Eukaryota; kingdom Metazoa; phylum Chordata; class Aves; order Charadriiformes; family Glareolidae; genus Rhinoptilus; species Rhinoptilus africanus. The sequence continues at coordinate 373,823 of VXBO01008402.1, forward strand.
TTTTAATTTAATCCTACGCATAAAGTTAAGAAGGGAAATAAAATCTCTCCTACCTGTGACATTCATATCCACGATCAGACCCTGTTGCACGTGTTCCTGAATCAGCTGCAAGGTCCTTTCGAAGATCTCACCTGCCCTGGCTGTTTCAAGGGTGTAGGGGTCCCGGGGATAACGGAAAAGAGCCAGCAAGTCATTGGGCGTCTTGGGGCGTCTGTTTCAAGGAGTTAGAAGTGACGCAGGAACATTAAAATAAATCATCTCTGTTCAGAGCAACGAGACTCTACAGGCAGCAAGAGTCAGGCTCTGAGCCTGGTCTGCTGCTCGACCCCCAAAACTAGAGCGTAAGACCAACGCGGCTTGCCTGCATATCACGGATGATTAAGGACAGGATATTTTTCCCCAGGAAAACACAGGTATTTAATTTCCTCAGCATCTCTGTTTTCTTCTGCTTTAGTAATTTATTTTTCACTTTCAACAGCTGAAACCCAGAGGTTTTAGGCTTAATACAAACTGTCTTCCTTTTCAATAAAAACATGTATTGTGGTGGAAAAGGAGGGAATTACCATTCACTCATGAAGTCATTTTTCATCGAGGAAATGATTAGAATTACTATATTATTATTTCTGTTCACCCTACGCAATGTCAGTTGCATTTATAAAATGACAACGCTGATTATTTTGTTTTCTGTGCACTGTCTCTGGAGCCAGCTCCAGCTGACAAAACGTACGTTGTAGATATAAATGACATCACAGGTTATTTTTTGTGTATCAGATTTTTCCAGAATCCCAGATGCCTGTTATGAAGCTCTGCCACATCCTCACATCTACACAGTGCAGCTTCAACCTCCAATACCCAAAACAATACTGTAGCTTTCATTTGCGGATTGTCAATGATAAAATGAGATGTGAGAAAGCTTCATTGCCTTTTTTTTTTTAATCTCTTTTCTGCTTCAAGTCTCAGATCACAGCGTTTCAGGCACTTACTTGCTAAACAGCTCAGTGCGCGTCGAATTGATGGCGTGGTCCACGCTGCTGATGGCTTCCCGTATCGACGTGGCTACAAACGTGTCACCGCTCCGACCCACATCCGTGGCTTTCCAAAGGAGAAAGGAAGAACAAAAAAATTATAAATTTGCTTTGATATTAACTTGTCTTCCAAGCTCAAAAGAATCTGTGTGCAAGCCCCAGAGTAACTCCACGGCAGGCCAAGCTCTGTTTCTATTTGCAACATAAACACCAATTTTTTAATTTTTTTTTTTTTAACTAGGTATTCTGAAGAAGAAACGAAAAAGAAGGTGACTTTTTGCGCAGATGGCTATGCCATACATATTCAGAGTTTGCTCCTGTACAGCTTTGCAAATAAATGTCTGTTTTGGTAGGCGGTTAAAACTGGAAAAAAAAAATGTAAAAAATCACAGGGGGTTAACCCAAAGTAATGTATTTACTTCCCACAAAAGAAACTTCTAAAATTCATGACATTCATTTGAACTTATTGCTCACGTAATAATTTTCCACTTGTGGAGCACTTCCAATTCAGTTCAACTTTAGCATTAACACATTCAGATAAGTCCTTTTAAAACAAAAAAGCAAGCTGTTGTTTGAATGTCTTCAGAAGTACATACACAAATTCTTCGAAATTGCTACAGAATGCATTTTTTAAGCCAGGGTCTTTGTCATAGCTGAACAAACCAGCTCCAGTTTGGCTACTGGCGTTTGCAATAGCCAGCTGGAAAATGAGGTACCAATCAAGAATAAATCACGGAAATTACCTTAGGAATAATTTCAAACAACAAAGAAATTTCAATTATTCTCAGCTCCTTGCATACAATCCCTGCACAGAAAATGATTCTAAATTCACCGAATAAGCTTTTCACTATTCATGCTGGTTACTCCTGCGTGCTTGAGGAATAGCCCTCCACTTAAATGTTTAACCTTATCGCTTGCCTTTGATTTTTTTCCCTTGTCAGTTCTTCCTTACCCTCCAAGAAGGACAATTTCCACTCTCGACCTCTGGTTTGACTAGCAGCAGAGTATTCATCACAGCTCTGTATTCATCCTCTGTACTCATCACAGCTCCCCTAACGCAGGGAGCGGCAGCGTGAAATCGAGCAACTCATTTCCCATCCCCAAGGGAACGAGGGAACATTTAAAACCCCGTATTTGCAGCGACAACGTTGTTCTCCTTCTCCCTCCCCTGGCGTGCGAGGGCACGGTCAGACGGTGACTTGTGAGTGTGTTGGCACATCTTAATGAGTTTCTCCCTCCCAGCAGGGGCAGTAACTACACGCGCCGACAGCTCGGCTTGCAGGAAGGAGGTGGTTTAAGACACCACCCTTTGGCTTTGCAGGACGAAACTGCAGCTCAGCTGAAAAAACAGCCAGGAGCAGTTGGGAGGTGAATGGGCTACACAACTCATCACGCCTGCGAGGGACCTGGCTGCAAAGAGGCTAAAGAAATAACGGAGTTGCCCATTCAAAGTGTAGGCATCAACACAGCATAGCCCCCCCTTACAGGAGAGCAGGAGACGGCCCAGGAGGAGCCCAGGAGACACCCTACCGGTGATGGTGAGCTGCATCGCGCTGGAGGTGAAGCCAAAGGGGTTCCTGGCTATGCACTCGTATCTGCCCTGGTCAGCCACGCCAAGGTCTTGAATGGAAAGGGTCCCGTCTTGGCTTATGTGGAACTTGCCACTCTCCGTGATCTGGATACCCTCCTGTAGCACCACCAAGAGACAGAAAACATGTCAGGGTACAGAAAGCTTCCACCATCCCAGCCTTCAGCCTATCCAGCAAACCCACAGGCAGATGCGATGAACTAATGTGTCCACCAGATGTTAGCATTGCTCTTTCCAGAGGAACCAGAAAGCCATCTGGAGACATCTGCTCCTGCCCGAACCCCCTGCGAGGAGGTCCTTGCTCAGCTCCTTCACCCTGGTCCACCCCCAGGCACTCACTGCGGGGCACAGACACCCCACGCATTTCTCGGAACGCACCCTGTGCCCTGACATTGTCACAGATGTTTCATGGCACATGAAAAGGTCTAAATGTCTTCAGTTTTGTGGCAACCTGAAACCGATGGATTTTTGTTGGCCTTGAACTGCAGGTACCAGCCTTTGCCGGCTCTGGGCAGCATCGCTGATCAACGTGCTGCGAGCAGCAGCACGCTCAAACCCGACCTCTCGACCTGGCTGGTGACAGAAGTGGCTTCAGGTTTAACTTTTTTATTCTCCTGTTTCTTAACATCTTTCTGCTGTCCTGCCCTCACCTAATGTTTACTGTGCTGCCCTCTCAGGCTCTTTTCTTCTGCTCCCGATGTTGGCTAGAGCCCAAGGCAAGCTGCAAGGTCACCACCCAGGAGACCCTCTGCGGGGTAACGGAGGCTCAAGCATTTCCCCCAAATTTGTTCTGTGCCTGACTGTGCTCACAGGCAGGGCAGGTCCCAGGGAAGGTCCCAGGTGTTGTCCTACGGCACAGCAGGAAAAGGTCTAAAGAGCTTCACCTAATGAATTCTTGAAAAGAGCACTCAGGCTGCAGATCGTGGCCTTGCCCCATCAAAGCTAGAGCCAACAACCATCATCCTCCAGTTCCACCAGTGGGAATGCTTGAAATAGGGACCAACTAGTCAGACAAAAAAAAAAAAATTTACATTTTTTTTCCAGGAATAGTCAATCAAGTGTTTCTACTATCCTGGAAGGCCACTGACTTCAAGTTACTCATTTGGAAGAAAAAACAAGAGAATACAGGAATGTGCATTGCCAGGCTTCGAGCCTGAGAAAGAGCAACATTATTTCAGATCACCAAAAAAACCCAAATCAGTGGAAACGCTGGTCCTTAAATTTTCATCAAACACAATTTCTTCCACATGTATTGCACAAACTGCTTTAACTAGTTGAGCCAGGAGAGGTGTTTAACGCGAGAGTTGTTTAAAGCCCCCAGGGAGGAGCCATCCTGCTTCCCCTGACGGGTGAGTACTTGATGTCACCTCTTACCTTGGCCCAGGTTATGGTGGGCCGTGGATCTCCTTGGGCAGCGCAGGTAATCGCAACGTCCTGGCCTGTCTCTGCCACCACGTCTTGGGGGGGATGAAGGAACACGGGTATCACTGTGCAACACAGAGGGGAAAAAGTCACAAGTGCAAGAAACGCGTCGAGGAAAAGAGAGAAATCTGCGCGCAAAACATCTCAGCATGGGGAAACCAGAGCTGCTGGGGCTCCTCCTGCTGCTGCCAGGGCTCTTCAAAGGGTGTCAGTTCACCCATCCTCTCTGTCTCTCCACCAGGTCCTCTGTAATTTACGGTCATTATTTTCTGCTCCCGTGTGGCTCTACTTGGAGCAATTACATGGGAACGTGCTGGGTTCTCTGTCATTTAAAATCTTTAATTCAAAGGCTTTCTAGAAAAGATGCTGGAGCTGAAACAGGGATCATGAACCGATTCAGGAGGAGGCTCTCCGGCAAGCGCTAGTCAGCTTAGATAAAACAACTATATCGATCTTGCTGTGAAAGATTAAACTACGCTATTCCGTGAATTCTGTGCTTGAAGCATGACTGATTTCATGTTTCTAGCTGGTTTCCTTCCCTCCCGTTTACCACAAGTAAAATTCTGCCATGTTTGTGAAAGAGCAGGGATGTTTGCTTGTTTAGAACAATTATTTATATGGGAACTATAAAGAAAATTAAAAAGTGAAAGCATTCCTGTGTGACTTGTGTTTTATAGAGGCTTGATTTTAGAATACCTAAATTTAGGTTGAACCTATGACCTGGTAGCTAATGTTTAAGACAAATGTATCCAGAGCCAGACTTTAATCTTCCTGAGAAGGAAACATTTTGTTTTGCAGAATACTTCCTTTAAAAAAAAACATTACAATTCATTCTGTAGGAAAGCCAAAATTTAAAAATGGCAAAAGAAAGATTACTAAGAATTTAATATAATTTTTTCTAAAGTCTCTGACAAAAATCCTTTGTTTCTTTTCCTTTACCAAAATCATTTTCTTAATAACAACTCACAAACTCATTAAAGGGCCCCATTTTTTACTCAAAACTGGCCAGATATCAGGGCTTATGTGATGGGCTTTAAAGGTCATTTCTGATCACATACCACTGCCCAGGTGCTTACTCCTGCAGATGCCAACTGACACCATCCTCTTCCCTGGTCACACCAGAGGAGTTTCCCTCCCACGGTTATACATTTTCTAGACTACCAGATACATTTCCAAGGAAAACTGAAGCAGCTTCTTCCAATTTACAAATCTTGGCACTTTGGAAACCTCTTTAAAGCTTCCCACCAACTGATGGAGCTCTCACAGCTTGACGCCTTCTCCCAGGGAAATGCAAAATCCCATCCCATAGGAACCAGGGTGAGTCCCTGCCTTGTCAGACAGTCTGTTATTTACCATAATGTTAAATTAATGACACATTTGCCAGCCCTAATTCCCCACAGCCTCACCAGCGTACCTCGTGGTGTCACCGACAGCTGTACTGGCAGTGTCCTCACTCCAATGGCACTGATGGCATGGCATTCGTACTGGCCTTGGTCATGTAAAGCAACCCTCATCACCCGCAGGGTACCCGTGGAGAGGATGCTGTGCCTCCGGTCACTCGGCAGCGGCCCACCTGGTCAAACAAGCAGCGTGATTTGTTAATTGGCGGTGAAATTTCTCTTCCCACCACTGGAGGTATCCGTGACAGTGCAAAATTTCATTTCCTTCCCAACATGACATCAGCCACCCTGAAATACCATCTTCATCTTGCTAAGTGAGGAACAGGACAGATGCTGCTCTTCCCACACCCAGGGTCATGACTGAGTTGTCTTGTCTAAGCAACTGGAAAGGAGCTGGTACCCATGTTCTTTCCTCATAAGCCTCTGCTTAGTGCAAATTGCAGATTTACTGACACCTGATGGAGAGAGAATCTGTGTTCAATTATCCAAATATCTAGCATTGTCTTTTTTAATTTGGTATTTTGATTTTCTTTGGTTTGGAAACTGCGTTGTTTCAGTATTTCCTCTATTTAAGGAAAAAAGTTCAAAATCAAATTGCTTTACCAAACCCAAACTTATTAGAACTTCTCAGTTTAGCCATCTTTTTTTTTTTTTTTAAATATTCCATTTTTCCTCCAAATAAAGGCTCTATTTATTCATCCCAAATACCAAAAGGAATCTTGAGTCCTCCCCACACTGTCAAAAGTGGCTTTGAGAATGAGCCAGGCTCCATCACTTCTCCTCCTCTTGTCTTGCTCTTAGTGTGTCCTCTGTGGAAGCACTGAAACCCTGGATTGCTGTGTGGACCTAACAAACCTGGTTACAAAGCACTTATTAACCTTACTTCTTATCACTGTGCTCCTTTCCACATCTCTAAGAGATACCTTCTGAAATCTGGGCAGTGGAGGAAAACAGCTTAAAGGAGATGGAGAATATACTACTGGAGGAGAATTTTAGCTGGTCCTTCTTAACTCCGTGTCAGGGCTATTGCTGTGGAAGCTGGCAAACAATAGCCATGAATTCTCCGCAGCACTAAACCATTAATTATGGCTTGTGAAGCATAAGGAAAAGCTGGAGGGCCTCTGGGCCAAGCGTTATTGGCTTCTGTCCCAGAAAGTGTTGGATGGGATCAGTCCAGTGAAGCCAGTGCTAACAATCATCCAAGATTTTAAAAGTTCACCACCACCTGTTGGCCCAAAGTGGTTTCTCCTAAGCGGAAGGGAACCTCAGAGGTGTGTCAGCGGTGAATGGCCCTCTCCTGCAACGCGCTCACCAAGAGCAGCAAATCAAGGACAAGGATGGAGAGCTGGTAGGTGGCCATACCCACCGACTTGGAGTGTCCAGACCCTGCCTTTTCAAAGGAGGTAGGAAACCAGCGCAGGAGGAAGCTTGAGGCTTCTTTCCATGGGTTTCATGCTGATGAAAAACAGCACACTCCTTCCTTCTGACATGACGACTTAGCGTGTCAAAGACCTAAGAGGCTCCTTCCTCAGCGCTTAGCATCAACCTTGGTGATCTACGACATACCTCCAAGTGTGACTAGGTCTGTGCTGACCACCATCTGTCCTGTGTTGCCACCGCGAGTCATCGCCCTGGACCAGCAGCTCGGCTGTCCTCACCCCCACCCCGTGAATGGTAGCACAGAAGAGAAAGAAAGCCCAAGTCAAGTGAGGCCGTACCTGCCCTTGTCCAGGTAATGACGGGTGGAGGGTGACCCTCAGCAGAGCAGGGGAAATCCACACTTTGTCCCTCAGTCACTGTCTGATCAGTGGGGATGAGAAGAAACCTGGGAGAATCTGGAGGGGAAAGCAATGACTGAGCAGCAGCAAAAACTCAGGCAACAAGCTCGGGTTAATTCTCAGTTCATGGGAGCAGAACCAGCCACAGGGCTTAAACACAGCACTTTATCCCAGAAATTTCATCAGCCTGGGACTCCTCACCTTGCACTATAATCCTTGCTGTGGCCTGGATGGACCCCTCGGTGTTGCTGGCATTGCAGTTGTACTGTCCCTGGTCTGAGAAGGTGACGTTCTGAATGAAGAGTCCTCCAGAGCTGGTGATAGCGAAACGGGAATCCTGCGGTAAAGGAGAGCCTGTGCCAAGGGTCCAACTGATGCGAGGGTGGGGGTGCCCAGAGACCCCACACTCCAAGGTGACGCTTTCCCCAATCAGCACTTCAGTGTTCTGCGGCTGGATCACAAAAGTGGGCTTGGCTGGAAGGAAACAAATGCTTCAGAAACCAGAAGCCCTGCTGCCTTCCTCAGCTATGGGCAGAAATTGCTTGGACTCCACGTGCAGCCCAGCTAGCAGCCACCCGGCTCTTCCCTGACCTCCAAATCCTTCACGTGAGTAACTCCCCCAGTGCTACTTCTACCTACCATCTCCCCAAGCTGGTCACATAGTGCTGGAGCATCCCCACCTCTGCGTCCCCTTGACTGTTGATACCTCTGTGCTACAGAATTCATCCCAGCCTCCAAACTCCCTCCCCAGCCCCAAATTACCTTCAATCTCTAAAGCCCCAGTTTCCCACTCCCATGAAGGAACCCCCTAAAGCTCAGACCACACTACACCATTAACCCCTCTCTTCCCAACCCAAGCTGTGCCTTCAAGAGGTGCACAAGACTCAATTACATGGGGTGCCAAAATAGCGCAGAACGACTTCTTGTGTCTTGACCTCCCCAGCTATGTTCTTGGCCATGCACTGGTAGATGCCTTTGTCCGACTCCTTGGTATTCTGGATCATCAAGGTACCGTCTTGCAACAGGTTCAGGCGATTGTCATCTTTCATGTCAATCTCGTTACTGAAAAACAGCCACAAACAGGCAAAATACAAAAGGAGGAAAGACTGGTGGTGGTCTTCCCTAGCGCTGCTGGGGGAGCGCGGGGCTTTGCGTGCATTGCAGAAAGTTGGTGTTCCTTGGAGCTATTCTGAGACTTCATGAAATTTATAGCGAGAGTTATGATTTACAACACCGAGTTCCAGCTCCAGCTCTGGTTTGCTCCCTGGGTGAGCTACTTTTCCTCTCACCACTGATTACATATGACATTTACAGCCCATCGGGAGAGCATACTGTTCCCATGCAATAGCATCATTGCCATTGTCAGGGCATCTAGGCCCAAAAAGCTTGTTCTCATTATTTACTAAGTGCAAATATAATAATGAATTAATACTGTTATTGTGTGCAGCCGTTTCTATTTGAGCGGGCTCAAAGGCCTCAGGGGGGCAAAAAGCTCTGAGCAAGTCACTGTGGGACCCCAACACAGCTTGGACTCCAACCCAACCCGAGAGCTGTGAAACATCTTTCTTTCTACAATGACCTGCAACTCCTGGATCCCAGCCCGCGGCAGAAGGTCCCGCTGCTGCATCCCATTTGTCCCAGCACGAAGGAATCTTGGATGGCTGCAGATGATTGAAGAGGGAGAAGGGACCTCTCTCCCCCTAGGACAAAGGCTGAATCCACTATGCAAACTAATATGCTTGCTGGGCATTTATTTAATTCCCTTGATGTCTCCTCACTCTAGTCATATCTCATTTGTGGAACATTTATTATCATTACCCCTCTTACAATGCTATTTTTGGGAGCCTGCCAGCATTTCCCTAACAAAACCTTCCTTCCAGGGGACTGAACTCAGCCATAAACTTCTGCTCTGTGCTGAAACTCTGCCTGGCGGGGAGTTAGCTGAAGAAGCAGACATTGATCATTTTTATTAATAACCGAGCCCTCTTCAGGCTCCCACAGACAAGAAGCTCATAAAGCAGCAAAGTTACTCCACTTCCACGGTGGGCAACTGCTCGAGCACAGAATATTTTATTGTGCAGCATTTCCCAGAAACAATTTAGCATCGAGCATAGCCATATATTTTGTCAGTGTTGCTGTATAGAATGATAATCTATGTGTTGCTTTGCAAGGTCCGTCTTTCAGTGGAGCACAGTGATTTTTTTCCTTTGAAAAGAAGCCATTCCCCCGGCCTGCTAGGCCTTCGGTGAGAAAAACCTAGAGACCAGAAGTATTTCAGCAGTTAATAAATAGCAAGCATGGTGGCTTAGAGCAACATGAAATACTGATTTTCTTTTTTTTTTTTTTTTCTGATCAAAAGACAATTGCTTTCAGCCTGCAGAGCATGTTTATGGGAAAGTTGTAAGCTCTTGGAATCCATTACAAATGCAGATGAAACATTTCAAATGGAGATGAAAACGCCACTTGGATTACGTGGTCACCAGAGAATGCTATTAAAAGGAAGGTAAATACAATCCATGGAATATCCACTTCTTTTTTTTTTTATGTTGCGTGAAACAGCTTTTGTAATTACAGGCAGTCACTGAAGAGCTCGGTGCTTGAAAACCTTTGCTTCCCCAGGGCTCGCTGTGCGCGACTTACTTGTTGTGCAGCCAAATAATTGCAGGCTTTGGGTTGCCTTCTGCCCTGCAGGTGAAATAAACTGTGTTTCCCAAGAGGACGTCGACATCGTGGGGTTCGGAGGTTATGCGAGGCCTCTCTGCAAAAGACCATTTTAACACAACCCAGTTTAGAGCAGCACAAAACCACTTACAGCCCAACCGGAGCGTAGTGGGCAACGCAACCCCCGTCCTGCGGCCCCCGAGCACGCAGGCACCAACGGAGCCCTCGGCACAACAGCATCCACTCAGAGCCACCCCAAGACTTCTCACCAACATCAGCAAAAATGACGTCAGGGAGGGAAGAACATCACTCATCTGAGCCCGCTAAAAGCCCTGGAGAACTGAAGGGACTGTTCCTGTGGCCAGTACTGCCCCTCTGCTCCGCTCCCCTGAGACCCCACCTGCAGCACTGTGTCCAGCTGTGGAGCCCCCGACACAAGAAGGGCATGAACCTGTTGGAGCGGGTCCAGAGGAGGGACACGAAGATGATCCGAGGGCTGGAGCCCCTCTGCTGTGGGGACAGGCTGAGAGAGCTGGGGGGGTTCAGCCTGGAGAAGAGAAGGCTCCGGGGAGACCTTGGAGCCCCTTCCAGTCCCTCAAGGGGCTCCAGGAAAGCNGTGTCCCTGCCCAGGGCAGGGGGGTGTCACTGGATGATCTTTAAGGTCCTTTCCAACCCAAACCATTCTATGATTCTATGTCGGGCAGTGGATCAGCTCCCTGCTCAGCCCCAGGCAGCACTGGGACAAAAGAGACCTGGCTGTACACTGGCTCGCTATAGCTGCCCCAAGAGTTGGTCCCTGGCTCCCCCAAAATAAGTGAAGAAGTCAATGGCATCCTCACTTGGGTTGCTTTTCTGCCCCTGGCAGCCTGCTGCTCTCAGCAACTGCCCGCTCCACCTGGACACAGCGTCAACTCTCTGCAAATCACACCACTTCCCTTTCGGCAGGATTTCATTCATTATGTCGCCAATTTATCAGCCGATCCCTATTCAGCCAAGCCTTTCACTACGTGCTTCACTTAAGTTGTACTCAAGCACTAAACAAATATTTAAAGGATGTGCTAAAATGGGAAGGAATTTATGTACGTGATCTGGAGCGCTTCATCTTGATTCTGCAGAATATTTGCCCATCAAACAATCTGTACGCTCACCAGTAAGCCAGTAAAACCAGCTGGATTATTCATAAGATTAAATGAGAACCTGCCACTTTCTCCAGTGGAAGATCTATGCCCTTACTCCTTAGCTCTCAAGTTAATGGTTTGGCAACTTGTCCCCAGTGGCAACACCACCCCCAGGGGCCAAACCCACCACAGCCCCGTGGTACAAAACGCCGATCCAGCGCAGCTTTGCTCCGCTGGCCCACGTCTGCTAAACTGTGGTGGGTTAACTTGACGCCAGCAGGCTTTGTACCGACTCAGATACCAGCTGCCTGCATCATTAGAGCTTTACGCTGAATTATGCGTCGTTTGCCTTCCCCAGCTGGCACAATACCAGCATCAAAGCCTAATGCCAGCAAAATCTTCCCACCAGGTGCTCTGGCTAATTTGACAGACATCCCATTGTGTGCCCATGCCACAACCAGAACAAATTTCCATTAACGGCTGTACCACGGCAGTGGGTATGTTCCGGGGACACCTCGTCCACTTGCAGCGGATCCCACTCCATATGTCCCCAGCTGCTTTCTCTAGGCCCTTCCTATTCCCCCCCGCTCTGAGGTTAGGGACCCATTGGTGCCAATTCAACTCTTTGCATGGCCGTGCTCTCAATTAAGCTATGAAATGGTTGGTTTTTTTTAAAAAAAAAATAAGATCACAGGGGAAAAGTAGAATTCAAGGGAGGGTTCTTCAAAACCCAACCGATCTCGCGCATCTGGCTCACAGCACGGCTGTGACGGGCATATCCAGGAGGGATGCTGAGAGCTGGCCTGGGGGAGTGGGAACACCTCAAACTGACTCTACCAGCAGTGAAGTGCCAGGGAACCACAGCCAGCGCTTGCGCCATCCTCTGCCGATGCCTGCGCTTAGAAGTCAGAGTTTTGTCTTTTTCTATATGAAATATTTCACTTTGGGATTTTCAGAACAAAACCTTTCATTTCAAAACGGCGACTTCAAATGAGAAATTACCTAAATGTAAAGACTAACTGCTTAACAAACACAATACATTGCCACAGCCAAACAAAGCATTCAGCTACGTATCTACTAAGAGTTTGCTTAGGTTTTCAGTTGTGTTTCCAGCTTCCCCTTCTGTTCAGCCCAATGCGGGACGTTTCTTCTAGTTGCTGGTTTAACCACTGGCCCCAGTAGATCCTTTACTGGCCCCACTCTACCTAAAAACCAAGATGACACCTGCCAGCTGAAACAGAGCTGCTTCCAACCCCCAGGCGACTTTCTCTGCATTATTCTGCTAACTCGCATGACCCCACCGGGACTTTTCCATTTCAGCAGTAAAAGGATGGGGAAAAGCAGGATGTCAGGGCAGGGAAGAGGGAGGGAAAGGGGTGTGGGAAGCGATTCCCAGACCAGAGCCCAACTCCGCGGGCTGAGGGTGGCCGGTGGAGGGGTTTGACCCTGCTCACCACAGTTGAACTCCTGGGCGGTCAAGGTGACGATGGAGCGCCCGTGCAGCTCCCGCGGCGCCTCGCAGGTGGCGGCCGTCTGGATGCTGCCCTGCTGGGCGTATTTCTTCAGGAGCTCAGCCAGCCACAGCAAGTCACAGTCGCAAAGCAAGGCGTTGGAGTCCAGCCGCCTGCAAGAGCGAGGAAAAGGCAGGTCATTTCCCAGCCTCTGGCGGCTGCTGCCTCCTCTGGGACACAGGAGGGGAACAGTCCTCCGGAGCAAAGGATCACCTGGCCACACCTCCCTGCGTTTGGTTACATCCCACGTGAAAATTTGAGATATTTCATTCCCACAATGTTAAATACGATGCTTAACCAAGACAGAAGGATTCCGTTGAAAAACTATCATTTCCCATCAGCCATTCCCGTTTCAAACAAGAAGTATTCTTTTAAACTGTATTACGCATTTTTGGCTTAATTTGAGGCACAGAGAGATGATGAAATATTGGTATTTTCCCCAGGATGGAGATTTCAACCTTTACTGAACTCTGCAAGAGCAGCAGATAACACCACCTCTGTCAGAGCTTTCTACGCTTTTTTACTCTCACCTCAAAAACACTCCCCCTTGATTTTAGTGTGCATCGGATCAACCTCTGTCTGTGACCAGCTGTCAGAAGTTGCAGCATTCCTGCACAACTACAAGAACTTTTATTACTGCAACGCAGCCCTGAACCATGCCGAATGGAGCACTGGTGACCTCCCGGTGCACCCGTGCGCTTCCCTCCACTGACCTCATCCCTATGCGCAGTGCTCTGCACAAGGATAAAATGAAGATTACAGGGGGATTAGTTGATGCCTCCTTCCCCACTGACAGTTTTACAAGAGATGGGCCAGGGCCATTGGAATAAAAAAAACATGCAAGAAAGGTCTAATGTTTCCAGGGACAAACATTCGAGAACGTGAGATTTCACACAAAGCCATGATGGAGCATTTTATAGACACCTTCCCCCTTTTTCTCTGACACGTACAGACAACACATTTCACAAGTTATTCCCTGTTAAAGAGAAGTGAAGAATTTTACCTGCTTGCAGAAACCACAGAGGGCTGCAGTGAGAAACACATTATTTTCTCGTAGTTCAAAATCATGGCAGAACACCAAAATTCTGTAGTTTTTGCTTTTTCCCCCTAAACACGTCATAGAACTTATTTCCAGGGATCATAAAAGACAAACAAAGCAAAGCTCAGGAGGGGTTAAGCAAGCAAAAAGTAAGCTTAGGAGACAGCCAGGTTATGTGGGAATAATACACCGAGGCATTTCTTCATGGGATAAGAATCATGTACGTCGGCACCCCTCTGAGTATTTTCAATCTCTAGAAAAAAAGCCTTTTCTTTTACGACTATGACTTCTCCTTCCCTGTTAGATACTGATCTGAAGACACGACTGAGGTCAGGTCTGTGGCTTGGACTTCCTACATTTTTGAAGGATGTTTTATGGGTCCAAACTGTGTAGGATAGCAGAGGGTTGTGAGGACTTTCCAGGAACATTCATTCCTGTGGTATTATTGAGCTGTAAGAAGATTATAGTAAGGTTATAATTAGACACAAGGACGAAGAAACCACTAACTGGTTAAATGAGCTCTCACGTCCAATCAAAACTGTTTTATAAACTTAGCAGCGGCCTTAGAAGTGCAACAACTAAAAGCTTTGCCAACCAGGCACATTTTTCCTCAGGTCCTGGCCATCTGATCAAAGATAAACAACTGCTCTTTGCAGGCAATGTTTTTTACTTACAGCCGTTTGAGGGATTCCAGTTGAGAGAATGTCCCTGGATGAATCCTGGAAATCTTGTTGTTGTGCAAGAATCTGCAACGGGAGAACCCATGCCAAAACGTTATTCAGTATTTGCACTACGCGGATGGTAACATCCCAGGTCAAAACTCAGTTTAAATACAAAGCCTGCTCATCAAAACAGAGCTCGGTTTTTAAATTTACTGTGTTTGTTTCCATGAGCTATAGGGATTTCATTCATTTGCAAGTGCACTGCAACGCACCAAAGCGGAGAGCGGGTGTGGACTGGAAACGGTGACTCAAAATCGTGATGTAACAGGTTTAAACTGGAACCTTAAAATGAATCTGCTTCATGCTCTGCAAAGGGAGGAGAAAGGGCACGAAATCCCCACAGACTGGACCCACCCTGTGTTTTTTGTGCCTAAGTCAGCTCCAGTTTAGAACGGACCTTTTCTTTCCACCCCCTGCAGAAGATACGGCAATTTTACAAGGGCAGCCACTGAAGTGAGGCTCCAGCAGAAGACACTGGACAACTCATGCCTTAGACTAAACATACTTATTAACCCAAAACCACGAGTAGATTTAATTCAGACAACAACAGCCTAAACTGGGCTTATCTCTGAAAAAGATGAAGCAAATTCTCACTTCCAGAGCCTTAGCACCCAGGTAAGACTCCCCAGGTCTTAGAAAAAAAATGCTGATTGCACTACAATGCATCAGTGGGGATGAAGATGGGATAATTAACTCTCCATTCCCATAATGGAGGGGGAAATTTCATTTCGTCGGTTACATTTAAAACTCATAAGAGACCATTGACAAAAGATAGGAAGCAATTTTAGTAGATGGTGGAACAGGAAAGAAATGCAAAAGCAGTACGGCTTGTGTGCAAATGTCTGCATCCGCACGCGTATGCGCGAGTTCAGCCTAGTTGGATGCTGACAAACCTTCCTCTAAAATTTAAATCCAGAATTTTTGTTGGATCAAATACAGAGACTGAGATCAGCCATGGTGTGCAGATCCAGGGCTGAATTTTCCTAATGGTGTTTGGATCCCATGATTTTCTTTTCCTGTCATGTATGGACATAAGGCACCTTTCCATGCAGCACTGAAGGGTCTGTTGGTTTCACCATGGAGTTGGAAACACCACGGGAACTTTGGTCCTAGTGGCTACATTACTACTAGAAGCAATTCTGGGGAGCAGGAGACGCAGGACTTTGTTTCCTAACTGCTTTCAAGAAGAACGCGTGTTTTTCTTGTTAGATTTTCTTCTGACTTGATTCCTTTTCCACCCCCTTTTTTCGTACACCCTGCCCAACAATGACTAATGTTGACCTTATGGTCAGAGCAAAATTTCAATCGGCTTGGCCAACTGTAGGGCTTTCTGCAGATTTACCCCTACTTAGGTGGAAACATGAATATAGAACAAGACGGGAAATTCCCTTCATGTTCTCAGTAACCCTTCCACTTGGCAAGTACATAAATTCTCCTTCTTCAAGGATGCTTCTTTTTGCATTTGCCTCCATTGTGAAGACCACACTTCATGCTACCAAAATGGTTAGATAAAACTAAGGGATTTTTCCCCTACTCCTCAGCCCCTTACTCACAAGAAAGGTCCCATCTTTACTTACAGCCTTTCAAGTTTTGGCAGGTCACTAAAAGTCTCCAGCTCCAGACTTTCCAGGTTGTTGAAATGCAGGTAGCTGCCGCACAGAAAATCAGAGAGGGCAGGGTTACAGATTGCAATTTAGAAGCCAGATGATCATTTCAGACCAAATCCTCACCCCCCCCCACCCCAGCACCCATCCATTGGTCACCACACATCTCAGGGCAGATGGGGAGAAGCCAGCGTTCACTTTAGCATCTCCACTTTCCACGCGCAAACATAGCAGCCAACACTGTTTTTTCCCTATTATGTCAGTTATTTACTCTTTCTCTTAATAAACTAAAACACACAGAGATGGGAGGACAGATTTGGTCTTCCCTGAAGCCCAAGACCACCACCACCACTGCGAATTGCCTGTTGCACTGTTAAGGGATGCCCATGGAGATGCAGTAGTAGCTGCTCCCATCTGATCCCCTAGTGCCTCGGCATTTCCCAACACATCCCTGGATCATCGAGGAGGAAGAAACAGCCTTAATACAAGGCACTTGTTCCCAGCCTCAGAATTGCCATATTTCCGAGTAGGATCATGAGTTTGCTGAGAATTAATTTGTAGAAAAAGGCCCTGAATAACCTGATAAAACTTTGAAATTGGTCCTGCTTCCTGCTTGTTGCTGGAGGTTGGGCTGGAGATATCCAAAGGTCTCTTCCAGCCTGCGTTTGTCTGGGATTCTAACAGGGGCTCCCAGCACTTGCATCCCCCCAGCAAGAGCAGAAACGCCTGCCGTCGGGCTGTTCTCTTCCTGGGGAGGGACAAGGACAGAGATGGCGCAGTCCATGGTGCAGTCAGCCGGGAACACTTGGATCTAAATGGAACATTAACGTGAACAGCCCAGTTCCTACGAGTTAATGCTTTTAGTCCCACTAAAATCTCAAGTGTGACCTGCTATTCCTGAGGCTGGGAGACCTTCTGCACTGCCCCAGGTCACCCCTTGCCATCAGCAAAGGAGACCTGGGGTCTGCAGAGCAACACACTGCGACACCCGAGAGTCCCTGCTCACATTCACCGGCACAGCTGACATGTTCCTGACCTTTCCATGAATTTCACCACGGTTTCAAAGTCGCCTAAACTCTTCTCCCTTATTTCACACAGGCATAAATTTCACAGCAGACGCTGATTAATCACGGATCTACAAATACACATTCTGCTATTGTAGCTGAGTGCATTGAGAAATAATTGCCTAAGCCGCCACATGGCTGTTTGATTTGTAATGGAAGGATTCATGATAAATGGTCCACTATCAAGAGCGCAAACTGAGAGATGGTGACTCAGACTCTGCAGTGGAGGGCAACAGTGGGGAGAGACGTATGCACTTTAATCAGTCTCAGATGTCTGCTGTCATTGCTTTGGACCTTGAGGAAAGCATCTGATACCGTCCATCAGTTGGGTTATACTTTTTCTTGAAAAGCTGGCTTGTGGGGCAGGGGAAAAAGGGGTAGGATTTGAGCAAAGCTAATTCTTTTGGAACCATGCCTGCCCGAGATTGAAAACAGACGGGACTTTCAGCGGGTTGTTTGTTGGTTTTGTTGTTGTTTTTTTTTTTTTTCTTTTATCCGTGACATCAAGCCTGGAACACTTATTGTTAAAGTATCACTGTGTCCTGCATCGTCTCCTCTCTAAGCACAGCTGAGCCGGTATCTCCTTCCCGTGTTCTCTCCCAGACATCCTTGCTGAGCTGGGTGATGAAAAACCACCTTGTACACAAGGCTGGTAGCACACCTATTACTGAGCTCACCTAAAACCTCCCGTTACACTCTGTCTGCTTCTGCTGTCAGCCTGGAGAACAAGCTGAATCCTGTCCCTTTTACAGCAAAATCCTTAGCTACGTTCCAGCCCTATGAATGCTGTCATTTGGCACAATTCATGAATTAGAACAGTTTCACCTTTGGTCCCAGTTCTCCAGTGATGCGAATCATTCCTATACTTCAAACATCCACGCTCACACTCTGTCCATATGTCCACATGTATTTACACACATGCACATAATATATCATGAACCCAGCATGAAAAATCCAATCCCAGTTTAGCAAGATGCTTTTGGAGAGTCAGACCTCAGTCTTCCCATCTCACCTTGAGCATGGAGCGTAAAGAGTCAAACCCCAAAACTTCTTTGAACAAACAGCACAGATTTACAATACACAGAAGGGGAGCAAATAAGGACTGCCAGAGTGTCACCGTGGTGAGCTCCAGCTGCCAGGAAAACATGGGAGGCTCCTTTCATCCCAGAGTGCCAGGCAGCTTGGAGGGAAGGTCATTACTTTGTTTGTTTGGGTCCATCATCTTCCCCCCATCGCAGTTTCCAGACACTTTACAGCATGCGAGCACCACCACCACTCCCCTACAAATATCCCGCAGCCCCAGCTCTCAGTTTGCACTTCATCCATTCGTTTTCGGCAAAGGTTCGGATAAGAGAGAAACTCGACCAGCACCCTCACTTCAAGCAAAGGGCCAGATCCTACTGGCTGCTCCAGGAGTCCCAGCAGACATAAACACAGCAGCCCAGCTGCCTTCTGCTTCAAACCATCCCGCAGAGCCCTATCTCCTCCCATCGTAAGGTCCTTGGACGTAAAGGGAATCAGCAGCACAGCTGGGCTCCTCCTATGCTCCAGAGGTTTAGGGTCAGGAGAAAAAATTATGGGACATCAGCAGGAAGAGACCCCAGCATTAACTAAGCAAGATCAGTACTGGGTCCAGCTGTTTTCAAATGAAGCCAGTGTAGGCTTGCAAAGCTGGATGATAAAACAGTAGAAGCTTCATCCTCCTCCTTGCTAAGTGTCTGGTACTCTCCACTACTGGAAACACAGCGCTTGGGTGAGAGGAGCCAATAAATCCGCTCTTACGCATATCACATTCAGCCACAAACAAGGCTCGTTTGTACTTACAGCTGTTCCAGGGAACGGAGGCCGCTGAAGGCATGTTGCTGGATGCTCTGAATTTCGTTTTTATAAAGGTAGCTTTCAAAAGTAGAGAAAGAAAAAAGCATGAGGCTAACTGATCAGCAGTTGTGTTCTAAAGAGACACAGGAAAACAGCGATCAACCTCAACCCAAAGCAAAGCTTGCTGATCGCATTCAAGGGCAATGTTTTATAGCTGTGACATGAACATCCAGAAATTCTGAGCACTGAAAATACATCCTTGACTGGCAAACATTAAAAGTGGCTTGTTAAATTTCAGAGAGGCCAAGAAATTCCTGAGCTATCAACTCACAGGTATTTCAGGTTCTCCAGATCTTCAAAGGATCTTCTCACAATTTGTTTTATTTGATTATTGTTCAGCAGCCTGTTCAAATAAAGAAAGAAAAACACAATCAGTGAATTCGGCGCATGTGAGCTTTGTGGCATTTCTGTTCCTGGATGCCCACTGAAAAATCCTGAGCCTGCGTCTTGCAGAATTTAAGATTTAAATGGGTTAGCAGATCAAAGCTTGGGCACTCACACCAGCTAAGTCAATGAGAAGGTTACTTGCCCCAAGATGCCAAGTGTTTCCAATACGTACAACATTCAATGAGTTTTCTTTACCTTTTGTGACAGTGGTTTTCAGCCAAAGTTATAATTTTGGCTGGGAAAGGATGAGGGGAAGGGAGACAGGCAGAAGGAAGTGGATGGGAGGGAGAAATTAAATCACTGCTCTTGTATAAAAGCAACAGTTTTTGAAGGTGCATAGTTGTGTTCAACGATGTGTGAGCAGGGACACGCAGAGACGGTTTTTAAGAGCAGAAAAGCAGTTTAAAATACCAGTTCACAGCGGAGTTATAGGAGTTATAAAATGTTCTGATGAGTTTGTATACAAATATGTGCAAATTAAAACGAAATAAATACACATCTGACTCGTGAGGCTACTCAGAGACAGGCTCTTTCCATCTAGAGAGAGCCTTTGCCAGATTTTAATACAAAACCTACGGCCATCATCGCACTGGCAAGCAACCGCCAACTTGTACGCGCAGTTGCCATGACTGGGCATGCAAACGCTGGCCGGTGCCAACCACCAGAAACGCAGCTCAAGCTTCTCATAACCACGCTGCGTGCGACAGCGGCAACCACGCAGCTGAACGGCTATGAAAACCTCTTCTGCAACTGCTGCCAAGCCCAACACCGAGAAAACGAAATAAATCACTTATAAATAGCTCTTAATAGACAACGTTTAACTGTTCATCGTTGCTGCCCAACCACACTCCTGTGGGTCTTTCACAGTGGTATCCCACGGATGTTCGTATCTGGCAAACCTCGCTGCGGCCACAGAGCTGGCGGAGCTTACAGCCCAATAGATCAGAGCAAGGATTTCACCGTCTACACTTAGTTTTAAAATTCCTAAACGGAGACATGGATGGAGAGAAGAGCTGCGACCATGTACTGCAAAGATTTGTTTCTCTAGGGTTGTAGGAAAAACTGCTCTTCCCTCTGGGAGCAGCCAGACCTTACAATTGTGGGTCAAATTCAACATGTGGGTTGGATGTGCGTTTTCTATTTTACAAGCTCCTGCCTGTGATAAGCGACGCTCCTCAGAAACGATCTGCCAGCAGACAGCAGGTGAGGAGACAGTTCAGCACTTTCCCAGCAGTGAAGCCCAATCTTCTGTCTCATTTTGCTGGAGAAACTAGGGTAAGCAGGGCATCAGCCAGCCTCTGGCACCGCTAGAGAAGGTCCTTTCCTGGGAAGAACACTTTGTGCAGGTAAAGGATGGAGATAAAAGAGAAAGAGATGGGGGAAAACGGAAGAAAATGTGTGGGAAAAGAAGATGAAGATAAAATCAAACGCCTTAGGGATGCAAAGATAAAGGTGCCGGAAATATAATATGGCAGCTTCACACGTTACCACCAGGCACCTGAGTCACACCAACTTTCCAGCACCTTGTTCTCAGGCAGAGTATTATATTAAGGGTCCCAAAAGCACGTAAGAAACTTGAGTGCAAAGAAACCTTTGGAAATCAGAACAGTAAGGGTTTGTTAAAAATCTCGCTACCTTTGATTTGACCATCCTCTGGTGACTAGCTGCCCTGCCACCATGGCTGTGGGTGCCACCTCTGCGCATTGCCAGGGATGTGGACAAGCAGCCCGAAGAGGTTAAGGCAGAAAGTCGCTGGGAAGTTTCTGCACAGCTGGAAGCCATGGCTCAATACACACGGCTGAGGTTAAACAGCCCGATTTCACTCAGAAGGATGCAAAAATGATGTCAAGTCCTTGGAACACACGAACCTGCTTTGACAGCCAGATATGCTGAGTGGAAATACAGCCCCCGAGCACCAACCCAAAGGTTTATTTGAGGATTGAAGACCCAAGGACTGGAAGTAACTGCTTGAGAGCGGCGCGGGAGAGGGCTTTTGTCTATTTACCCACAGGACAAAGACAACACAGGCACCAACCGTGCGCGCTTCCTTCCCTGCCCTCTACCGGCACGCTTTCATCTGCGGCCAGGGGAGGACGAAGGCAGCTTGTTCTCTGTTATCTGATCCTTGGCTCTACTTCTGAGGCTGCCAGATGGGCTGATAGACGGATGCCAGCTCCCATGTCACTCCCATGGACGCGAGCACCCTGCCATCGGCTGCCCGTTTCACAGGGAGCAGGAGACGACGACCGGGTGAGCAGGTCCCGGAGGCAGGGTGACACCAACGGCACCACGATGGTCTGCACTCCTTGGCTCACTCTGGATCTCTAACACAATGAGTTCGGACCAGGACTGAAGACTCCAGGGGGGATTTCAAATTGCAACATGTTGTCTGACGGCGTTTTGGTGCTATTTAAAAGCATTAGCCTAGTCCGTTGGGTTTTTTTGGCCTTGGCTATCTAGGACAGTTCAAGGGGATGCAATCAGTGATTCAAGCCAAATACAACAAATTGTGGAAGTTCAGAGGGCATGCAGTACACAGGCCTCTTATCTCATCGTCTGATACTTAAAAATCTGTCCGTTGCCCGATTAAAGGTTAAAAAGCGTATGGAAGAAGCCATCTCTGTTTCCTGTCTCAGGATTCCCCATTGTAATAGAAGGATATGTTCTGGAAAAAATTCAAAAGTGAGATAATTTATTAAGTCCATCATAGCCCACATATTCCAAAATGCTGCTTTCAGAGAAATCCTTAGACAAGACAGCACATCTGGCTCCTAGAAAGATTTTAAATGGCTTGAGCACAGCTGTCTGCGCTCGACTCCTGTGCAATTCACCCACAGGCAGAGAAGTGTGCGAAATCCTGGCATGACCTGGATATTGATCCCAGTGGCAATCAATAGCAAACTGCCCAAATTCCTGCTAACGCTGAAGAGGACTGAATGCTAAGATCTACTGCTAACCAGATCTGCTGGGAATAAACGCTCTGGCAGACAGGAGCTGTAAAGATCATTATTGATGCATGTCTTAAGTCTACCCTTTAGCAAAACAAGCTAAATTAAAAGTATTAGAAGTACGTTTCCTGGAGCTTATCAAAAGATAGCAAAATGGTGTGGCATTCCCCTTTGTGCCAGCTGGAGAACTGGGCTCCAAATGACTAGGTGGGCTCAATCATATAGGTTTTCTTCCTGAAAAATTCTTCTGGGAAGTTTGAGATATACAAGCACCATGAGATCTGGCCCAGATTCACTAAGAGAACATTTTACATTCGGTTTCCTTTAGGTTTTATGTCCTGACCACCCCTCCCTTCCCCTTCCCCACCCTCTCTCCGGGTTGCCAAGCACAGGCTTAGGTTGCATTAAATGAGTCATTTTCTGTTTTGAAGAATGTATTAAATGATGTGACAGTACAGAATTCAGACTCAAAACGTGTACTCTTTCCTCTTTTCGTTTGACAAACCACATGCTACAGTCGTTGTGACATAACAGCTATTTTTTTTCTTCCCACCATTAATAGAAATCATCACGGAGTGTATTTAAAGGGGGAGAAAAAGTGAGTTTAATGTTCAGCCATGCATTCTCCCTTGTTGACAGAATGATCTGGAATAGCCATTTCCCATATTTGAAGGGGAAACTTTTATTCTGAGATCCAAGCAGGCTTCGACATCCCCTCCTTGCTGGCAGGAACGTGTTCTCTCAAGAGCTACTAGAGGGTTGAAGACAGAGCCTCCACGTTACTCCTGTCATTCGCCCCAAAGCCCTTTACAAGCAGCACCTAAAGGAGAGCTGCAGTGCTCACCAGAAGTGCCTTTTGCTCTCAACTAAGTAGAAAGAGAAACACAATGTGAGCAGGACACTGAAAGGGCAAAGGAACAAGCAGAAGCACATACCACGGTGTGGTCTCCACTGAGTCCCTACTCTCTAGGGTGCCCATGCCACAGGCAGAACGAAATACATACCGGGGAAGTTAAGAAATAGTGCTTTGGTCCCAGGGTGGGACATTTCTATAGACAATGCTGGAGAGACTCAAGTAGCAGCAATCATTTGGTCGTGATGGCCTTGGTGTGAAAATACAGCAATCGTCCAGTCGGGTCAAGGGGGCAGGGTGCTGACCTCCTGCGGGAACACGTAAGGGGACAGTCGTGCAGGGGTGTCGTCACCCACCGCCACCCGAAGATGACCTAAAGGAGCGAAAACTGGAAAGCAGCGAGACACCATGCCTCACCACGGGCTCACCATGTGTTTGCTGCCTTCCCCAGTCCACCACCTCCTGTGAGCTCATGCTGGGGTGAGCCATGTGGCTGGCGCCGGCAAAATCAAGCCAAACATCTCTTGAGGAGCTGCGAGCACTTTGTGCATGGCATACAAGAGGTTTTTCCCTTCCTTCTCCCTGCTACCCTATTTCTTTTTACCGAGGGGGCATATTAAAGGTTTAAAAATACACACAGGAGATCCTGACACCACCATCCGCACGGAAACGAAGAGGCAATAGGAGGGGATGAGGAAACCTTCAACTCTAAGACCTTTAGCCAAGACGACTTCTCCAATGCACACAACATTGCAGAAAGCCAACAAGCAAGCTCCCAGTGGTGCGGCATTTAGGATAATCGCTTATTACCTGTGGGAGCAGGAGTCTCCAGCCAGAAAAACAAAAATGAGCGTCTCTCTTCCACAAACAAACCGGGCTCCTGTTTTTAATTTTAGAGCAGTGCTCTGTAATTTATCAAATCTCCCACAGCAGGGAGAGAAGAGCCAGGGGAAGGTTTGAGCTGTCAAAAAAGCCCCACTGGACGTTGACAGCAGGCTCCAATCCTGTCAGTCTGACAGCCCACCTCCCCGCACCCGACGCAGGCCACAAAGGTTTCCTTATCAGGGCGGTTTATAAACTGTCAAACTTGGACATACCCCAGCCATCCGGCCCCAAAAAGAGGCACAGAACAGAAGCTTCACCAGAATCTGCTGCCCTTCCTCTGCCAGGCCAAAGCACTGTTGGAAAAGGCTGTTCTAAAAGCATTTATTTGCTTAAGGAACATTTATTTCAGTCCCACGGCTGAAAGCTGCAAGCTCAGAGCTCTGCATACAGAACCTGAGCTATTCTGTCCTCCAAACCTCTTGCTTCAAATATTCTGGCCAAACTTTCCCGGCAAGTCTCTCAGGGATTTTAAAGGATTTATTCTCTTTATCTCTTGGAAGATCTATATGAATCCTCAGGCAAAAGTTTACCATCTAAGAAACATCAGCAAACTCTTCAGGTCGTATCAGTTTTGATGTGGGAATTGGACAAACCAAAGTTCCTGGAGAGAAATCTGACATTCTTTCATTCAGTTATCAAGCTCCTCATCCGTGGCAGTTAACTACTACGAGTGTGCGAATAACCGATTTTTCCAGTTTGCTGGCCAAACCTGGAAATACAACCAAGCGTAAGTAGTATGGTGTGAATGGAAAGATTTCCTTTGCAAAACCAGTTGGTTTTCAGAAATCAAATATAAAAATGCAGTATTTTGTCAGAGCACTGTTTCGCCTAGTCCAGTACAACAGCTCTGATGGAGTAACATCACTGGACAGTATTTAGGGAAAGCAGGACAGCCTGTCCACCATCTGTGCAAAACACATTCCTCTCACTGCCTCGGCATCCATAATCACGAGGTTAGGGATGTTAGGGGGTAAATTCATGCCTATTCCCTTTAGCATGGACTTTCATGGACTTGCTGTCCTTTAGGTCCCTGTGCAGAAGGGTGTGGAGACAGAAAGCAAAAAGAATTGGACAAATTCATGGAGCGTAAACAGGTATTATAAACAAGTTTTCCACCTCAGCCAGGCTGCGTATCTATATCCAGCTTTACGCAGAGTGGCAGGAGACAGAAAGAAAGAGGCAGAAGTTTTTGCCGATGTCAGGGAACTGCCCAGACTGCGGCACTGGCAGGGCAGGATCTCTTACAAAGCTCCACAGGTTGGGTGGGGAGTCTCTCCAAGTGAAGGCCTGCCAGCATCCCTAGATTCCCCAGGGTTCGGCTGAAGCTCGCCTGGCGGTCCGGCCGAGCTGCCTGCCAAACATCTGTCTGCATCACACAGAGATGACATAATTTGGAACGGTTTGTTTTCTCGACTCAGGAGAGCTTCAGGGGTGGAAGAGCAGGTCCGGAGACCAAGATGCCTCAGCAGAGCTTTGTGATAAGGTAAAACCCTATGGACTCAGACTCTATTTTCTCTCAAGATATCTTAGTCACATTTATCACCCTATATCAAATGACAGAAATCCAGCCAAAGTATCCTTTCTCTCTATTATTTTTGGTAATTAAGTATCATGTGGTGCTGTTTGAGAGACTAGGAGGGGCATCATCGGCAATAACGTTTTCCACCCCTCTGCTAGCTGACCATCTTGTCCTGTGAGCAGGGACCTGGGCCACGACCAGGGTACTTTGAAGCCTCCTGCAGTCATGGTTTGGCCAATCAGTCCCGCACACACGGTGGAACAATCTTTAGCAAATGGTGATTTTTAAAAGATAGCTATTGAACAGGTCTCCAAGATAAAGTCCTGCTGTATTCCCACTCTTTCTACAACTTCTTACAATTGGCTGAAGGCCTTATTGCCCAGGTCGTCTTTACAGGATCAGGGACTTCAGATCCCTCAAGGTCAGACACAAAAGCCCAATCTGGACTTTATCTTGCCGTTTGGGACCATTAACGTACAAGACCCCAAAATATGAACGCCTGGTGTGCAGTGCAGGTTCCCAAGCAAGTCGGTTTGCCTCACTGAGAGATTTGAGCTTGGACCTGGAAATCTTATAGCTGTTAGCGCCACGTTACAGCTCGGCTACTCAGATCTGAGTCTCACCAAGCCAATTACATGCAGCACAGTGCTGAGCCGACACAGCTTCTGTTCCTGATTTGGGAGCTGGTTTGGTTTCAGCTTCTTGGCTACACGGTGCAGATGTACTCACATCTATCTTCAAACCCGCAGCCTTACAGCAGCAAGAAGCAGCAAAGGCTCCCACTATTGCCTTTGAGCAGAATGAGAAACTCATTAGTAGAGGAGCGCATCACACCGACGTGAACACGCCGGCCCGGGCTGGGGTGCAAGACCGAAGGAACTGCTTTCCAATCCCATTCCTACCTGCAGCAGGGTAAATGCAGGCATTTATTCTAGGGCAAGGCTTAAGGACAAGACGGCATTTGGAAGGATGCACTCTTACTTCAGCCAAAGTCATGACACGCAACTAATGTGATTTATGCATTTGAGACGGTCACAGAAAGGAAGAAGATTTTAATATACCCTTCTGCTGTCTTGACCCCAGGCCAGAATTGTTTTTACGGGCTACTCTAAAGCCACACCTGGGGAAACATCTTCAGGCAGTGGCAGTATGCATCAGGGTTTTAAAATTTTTTTAAAGAGACAGGTTAATTGCCAGAAGGAAAGTTAGCAAAATGCACATTTAATTAAAAAAAGGTAAGAAACATGACCCAAGGTAGGAGAGAGAGAATTTTAAAGCTTTAGCTGGATATGCACAACACAGCTGAAATAACTAAAAAATCAAGAGCATTTTTAAGCCATTCTAGGGGACAGTGCTGACATAAGTAAAAAATGGATTATCCTCACTGCAGGATCACTGAGTGGAACTTACAGTGTGTTGAGGTTCTTCAGTCTTCTGAAGGCTCCAGGTTGTATCTCCTTGATGTGGTTGAAGCGTAAATCTCTAAAAGCAGAAAAATACAATCATTGCACTCGTGAGACTAACAAGCCATTAGCAATCAGCATCGTCCACAGGAGGCAGGGAGGAGGGCTGCTGGGAGAGTCGGTCATACCAGGTCTGCGTGAACTGAAGAAATGGAGACAAAGACCAGGGAAGGGAGTGGAGAAGGAATGGGAGAGATGGCTGGGGTCTACTCTTGTCTGCAAAGTCAGCCAACAGTCAGGACAAGCCTACATTTACAAAAGTCATTTTAATTTCATAGAAAACTAAACCTGAAAGGACTCCAGTGATCCTCTCCGCGAACACCGGACAAGGTCTGCTGCTCAATACCCCAAGTTCAGGTGCAATTACACTTACATCTCAGACTGATTTGTAGAGGAACGTAGAGCATCATGCGGACCCATTTTTTAGCTCCCTAGCCAAATTATCTTTGCCCTAAAATGGTTAAATGTGATCAAATAACCTCATGTAATAAGCATTTCGCGTTCTGCTCTGCAGCGCTCCAAGAATCAGAACAGCTTATCGCTGCCTGCATTTCAAATTTGTGCCAACTTCAATTAGAATTAGTGGAGTCCAGGGGATTCTGGCAAATTTCAAGGGCTGTCCATGTAACTATATCGACTTGGAGCCCTAAAACATGGATTTTTTGATTGCTAATGAGATAATAAAATAAGAGCTAAGTGGTTTAACCTGGTTAACCAAGTAGAAACACTTCTATAGGGAATGTGCATTGATTTGGAACCTTCCACGGCATTATAACGATTCGCAAAAGGCTGACAAGTGGTTTTTTGCTGCTAGTTTCCATCCAAAGCACAACAATGAAGTTGCATTATTTTCTCCTACGCTGCCTGATCTGCCACATTGAGAGAATACACAGCTATTTCTCTGTTTAAGGCAGCCTTTTAAGGGCATTTGCTTGAAGAGGAAAAAACACAGGGATATGCTGAATTGCCCATCATTCTGGTGACAAATTACAGAGCATTTGGAGGCAGTTTAAAACAAGAATTCTACAAATAGCTACAAGTTCAACATTTATTTTTAGAACAGACATCAACAAGAGTTGTGTTCATATAAAATAAAGATTAGAAAGAGGTGCGTTCATTGCAGGTGGTTGTAAACTCAAACTGACAGTGAGTAACAAAGGGAGCTGAAATATCTTTGAGCAGGAACTCGAGAAGGGGATACACAGTGAGTAAAGCTGATTTTATCTTAAGATGTAATGGTTCTTTAGCTTAACAGTTTGTAAAACTAGTTATTTTATCTAAAAAAAAACCCACTAAATTTTCTTACTTTTTAGGCAGAAAATGCACAGTATTTTTCCCATTTTTCCTTAACTCAAGTTACCCTGAAATATTGAATCTCTGCCTTCTTACCCCTTTGTTATCACTGAGTGCAACAGAACACACGCCAGTGTAAGTTGTTTTTTCTGTGGCATTTTCTCCTTTCTGTCACTTTTCAACTCTGAACAAAGAAAAGAGAAGACTAATGTAGGGAAAAGCCGCTCCGCTTTCTTCCTGGGAAGTATTGCCCAGAGAAGAGTTAGAGGGCAGGAAGGAATACAGCTTCAATATTTAAAAAAAAAAAAAAAAAAAAAGAAAGAAGTGTTTAAATTGTAATTTACAAGCACCACTTGTCCTCTGCAAACTGCACTCCCGAAGGATCATCCTTGGGAATTGCAGTTTTTAACAGTCACTTTACCTTTGACATTTTTGGGTATGTTTGGCTTTACCTGCGTTGCTTCAAATGCACGTTTCCTGCTCTTCTTGTTGGAAGGTGTTACATACCCCTCTTCCCTGATGATGTGAATTTGAGGACATTTGTATGGATTTTTCGAGGCAATGGCTGACACCATAAAGCCAAATACAATCCAACATTGGCAAAGGGGACAGCACAACGCGCTGACTACTCTCCACGGCCTCATTAAAGGGAAATGAGGAAAGACGAGACCATGAAAAAAGGTGAAGAAATGCAAAATTGATTTATACACTATAACACACAGACACCAATTTTGCCTGCCCGGGGGGGGCTGTAAAGAGCTGTGTAATTAGTCCAGGCAGCTGGCTACAGGTAATAGGGAACATAACAAATAAATGGAAGAAATACACAGGGGTCAGGGCCGAAGCTGTTGATGCTCATGGAAGGCAGCGGGAAGCAGGCAGTCAAGCGTAAAATATCACTTTGGGTCACAGGCTGCAGGTGGGGAAAAAAAAAAAATCAGACTGTTTTAATGAACAAAGACAACTGCGATCCTTCACACCCCAGCGTTCACGCGTAAGCACACAGCTTCCACAGCTGAAACAAAAAGCAAACCCCAGGGCCACAGGTGACTGAAAACACCTCTGAAAACCCAGAAAAAATAAACCACGAGCTCCTCTGCTCCCAGGGTTGTTTTCACTATTGGTCGCTTGCCGAAAACAACTCCTTGGAAACGGTGCTGTGGGAGTTTGCGCCTGGGCTCTGGCTCCCCAAGCAAGTCAGGCCTCCCAGGCGGGGGGTTTCTTCACCTGCGAGAGGTACGATGCCGAGCGGGGCTGCAGAGCTCGTCAGCAGCGACCCTGTGACACTAACAGAGGTGTCACGGCTGTCGCTCGGATGGACCATCTCCCAGCTGCTGGGAAGCGCACGGATGGAGAGATGCCTCCTGACAGCTCCTGCTGCTGAGCGAGCAACCGGGGTCTGATTTCATGCAGGAACTTTTCCCCTACACCATCCCCAAGGAGCACATAATAAAACTTAGCTTATTATTTTAATAAAATATCTTGATGTTTCTTCTGTTTTCTGTGCCAGATAAGACCTTTAAATGAGTCCCTGGACCCCAGCTGTCTTGCACTCCCTTGGAAAGCTCGCTCTCCCATTGACTCCATCTCACAAAGGCAGCAGCTTTCCCCACAGACAAAAAAAAAAGGAACTGAAACACTGCGCGTTTACTCTGAGCACTTCATTGCAAGAAATGATGTGAATTAACTGGAGACAATCCAGAGGAAAGCAATGGGAATGATCTGAAATCAAGAAAACATGACAATGAAAAGAACTGAAATGGCTTATTCAGCCATGGATACAATAACTATGTCAGCACATTGCTCCAAATAGAAAAGGTCATATAGTCACTGGCTAAAACTGTAGATTCTGGTATTATTTTTTTTTTAAAAAAAGCAAGGCTAATAAAACACTCAGGTGGACTGCAGGTGAGACAGGCGTTAGCCGCACATGGTTTGGGTAGCGTGGATCCTGGAGGCAGAAGGAAGGACTAGACTACTTTGCTCCCTGTACCCAAGAAAGCAGTGAGAAGAAGTTAGTGTGGATGTCCCCGCACACCAAAGAAAGCCCCTGGAGGCAGGGGGGAACCCATACCTTCCTCCTTACCGCTGCATTTGAAAAAATTGACTTTGGCTCCTCCATAGTGTTTTCCCCCAGCCCTTGCCTTAGCCTGAAGCTTGGCTGGTAACAAACCGGGCTCCACTGGGAAATTCCTGGCTTGCATGTGTTTGATTGAGAACATTCCCTACAGAGTTTGTCCCCTCTTACACAGAAACGTCTGTTTCTCTCTATTCCCAGGGCATTCACTCTGGAAACTTTACACTTTTCACCAACAAGTGTGCTTTTTTGCAGGGACCCACCACATGGCTTCTCCCATGCCAGCCCGTTCCAGCTGCTGCGTGCGCCAGCAGCTGGGCTCCCTCACTCCCGCCTGCTTCCTTCCACCTTGGAATCTGCAAAATGAGGGGAAAAGAAAAAAAAAAAAGAATCCCTTGTGATTTAACTCTCCCCCACGTTTTCAAGCCCGCTGTCTGGATTTACGAGATGCCTTTTTGCAAGGAACAAGGGGAATAGCTGCTGCTGAAGGATCTCAGATCCTTTTCTACCTTCACATCCGCAGTGCCTGGAGGCCTGGGAGCATCCTGCAGGGAATCAGACAGTCACAGGATAGTTTGGGTTGGAAGGGACCTTTTAAGGTCATCTAGTCCAACCTGCAATTCTGATCAGACAATACCAGCTTGACCGGCTCAGCAGAAAATCTCACCAAACTCTTGTCCCAAGGCACCATAGCTTTCACAGAAAACAACCCGGCTGGAATATGTGGATAATTTAGGATGTGCTACTGAAATAACTCACCTTTGCTGACTCTGGAAACTCCTAACCCCACTGCAGAGGCTGACCAAAACATGCCGGAATTTGCAAATGGATGAGGAAACAGGTCCTTACAGAATGACACTTGAATCTTTCTGATCCTCTCAGCTGCTACCAGAACAATCACTCCTGAAAGCATCCCGTTAAATTGCTAACAGTGATTAGCACATAAAGCAATCAATGCCTTTTACAAGAAGCTTCCACTTCTATTTAATCTATTTAGGCTTTTACAGAATCATGTATTACTATGTTAACTAAGCAGTTAATTAGCTCCAAGAGGTATTTTATTGCATTTCTAGGGAAATTGCTGGGTTTTGTTCCACTGAAGCATCTTTTGTGTTAAAAAGGTTGCGCACAGCAATGCTGCTGGTGGTTCTGGACCATTTCACCCAGAACTGGTTGAGTAAGTGACAAACATTCAATCATTATCAACAAAGAGGCAGAGAGTAAAGGTGGTTTTACAGAGATAAGACACTGAGGTTCCTCACATTGTTTCCTGGGGAAGGGAGGGCGTGAAAGAAATCCTAAATGCAATTTTAAAGCCGTTTCCCATATATAAGAGCCAGAGCATTTATCAGAAAGATGATCATTTCTCTTACTTATCCACAGAACATCGGAGTCAGCTCCGCAGGTTCCCCGGTCCTGCCAAACAGCTCCAGAGCTGGCAGGAAGGGAAAAGAGCCTTGCTGAGATAGAAATGAAGTCTTCCAGACTCACTGTCATCGGCTCCCCAACTCAGGAATGTCCCTCTCACACACGAGTCCCCAAATGGCTTTAATAAATGGCAGCCTTCATCTCCCAACCCCTACGTGTCCAGCTGAGCGTTGCCATCTCTGTTAGACAGATGAGGAGGCCGCAGGGAGGCTCAGGGCTGGGTTTTTTCCCAAATCTTGGCTATTTTGGGGTCTACCATCTTAAGACATCAAGATTTGACTGTTCGAGGAGGGAAGAGGAAGGAAAATATGTTCATCATGGAAGTACTAGTTAACCAGATTGTACGACCAGGGATGGACCACAGAAGAGCAAGCAGATGCAGAGAGGCTCATGCTGCAGAACAGGCTGTTGTTCTCTGTTGCACTCCTTTCATTTTAACGTTTTGGGGATGGGCACGCTAGATTTTAATTAAGAAATAAACCACAGGCATTCCTGAAACCAGCTTTTTAAGATTTCAGCTCCCACAACCAGGGGTCAGATTTTCGAAAGGGCTCCCTCTGTGTCAGCTGGGGCAAGACAGTAATTCAGCGCTCACCGTACCAGGCTGTTCTGGTCCCACCTTTTCCCTGCACATAGGCTGGCGTCAACGCTGCACTTCACAGCCCGGCCCGAAGGCAGCGCCAGGGCAAGAGGGGGCCGCTGGGGCTTCACCCGTGGTGGAATCACTTCATCAACAACCACAGAGCATCCCTTTAGCTCTTTAGAGCAAAAAAAGCCTCGAAAACACAGTTTTGGCCCCGGACACATATTCAAGTAGGGACATTACACTGCAAACTGCTGACCTCATCGATCTTAGATAATTTGAGCTATTAAGTATTAGCAGCAGGGATGGAGATTAGGGTCTGATCCTTATCAAACCAGATAAATCTATTCGTGAGCGTTCATGTCAGCAAGGAGGAGGACTCTCTTAACCTAATGCATGTTTCCTTTGAACCATCTATTCAAGATACTGCCCACATCAAGTGAAGACAACTTTCCCTCCTCCTGACGTGTGTTCTGACCTTGATCTGGAGGGAGTAAAGGAAAATCTCCCAGTGTAAAGATGTATTTACCTTTTTCATTGAGTCCAAGAAGCAGTAGCACCATGCCACCTTAAACGAACTGCTGGAGCATTCTTTAACATCAAGGCTTGTGTAGCACAAGTGCCAGTTTATTTTCTTTCTCTAACAGCATGACCATTTAAGTCTTTACTCAGAATACACACACACTCTTTCACCAAAAAATACCGACTTCTCCTTAAAAAGCACAGGAAAAAATCCTTGTACACCTATGGGGAGAAGGATGCGGTGAGGTCAATGAAAATGCAAATACTCAAGCGAGAACCAGCCGATGAAGCACTGTGAAGTGCAGCGAAGGCAGGATTTCTAAACATTTGAGGTAGCTACAGTCCCAAGAGTTAGGATGTTTTCATTAAAAGATGTTGGAATGTTTCTAGGAAGGAAAATATGTTTAAAATACCTTCTCTCCCCATTTTTGTTCCGCTGAAGGGACTTCTAGAAACAGAACATAGAGACGACTTTGGTCACCTCTAAAATGTTTAATGAGGATTAAATACTAGAGCAAAAGAAGTCAGAAAGAGATCACACCTGGCACATCCAGAATGTGTGGGTGTGCGTTTAATGCCTGCATATATGTCTATCACACGCAGAGGAAATGAGTAATCCATTCTTCAACCCAAAGCGCACGACAGAGACCACAAAGGGAACAGCATTTCCAAGAAACTCATTTGCTCAGTAAACCTTTCCCCAACAAATGTATAAAGTTCCTTCTCAAAACTGTTTCTTAAGATTGAGCAGGAGAGCTACACCCTGTCCTACTGCAGCACAACGACCTGCGGGAGGATGAAAGGAACCGAGCGGCCACCAAACAAGCAGCCCAGAGACGAAGGGAAACAAAACTTGCCAAGCTGGCCATGCTTACACTGCCCAATTAGCAACCAGGCCTGTGAACAAGTGGGTCACCTTCAGTTCATGCCAGCGATGAGTTCAGATCCCAGATACCGCGCCGCCTTTGCCTGTGCCCTCAGCTACGCTTCTCTAGAAGGGCTCATTCATTATGTGCTATGCATAATGCAGAAAGGAGAATAACCCACGGATAATTGGATTGCAATCCATTAGCTGCCAGCCAGAGGGGAACTTCTTTCCATAGATTTCTTCTACCCGTGCCCACACATTTCAAAGTTTATTGTTTCAAATGTCACACTGCAGAACAAATGACTTAGAAGGTTAAAGACCTATTGAAATTTTCTGAGTCTATGTTTCACAGCTGTTCCCTTCTTTGGGCTGCTGGCGAAAAGAACTGCTTGAATCCCAGCGGTAACCAGCAGATCACATCTGGATAATCATGTTCCAGTTGAACAGACAGCAGCCAAAATACATTTGCAGTTAGACACCATGGATTTTTATAGCTTACTTATCTGTACATGTGTAGGCATTCCTGCCATCCTATTCTCTGCTCAGGATAAAATGAACAGACTTCATTACCAACGATAAATAGTCTATTGCTAAAACCAGACATTGGGCCAGATCCTCAGCTGCACCCAGCTGGGATTGGGAAGGGAGGAGGGAAATGGCGACCAAAGAGGAGCCAGTAACAGCTCATCAATCCTGGAACTGGTTCCATGCCAACCCGAGCATCGCTGGGAGAAGGCTATGGGCTGCTCCAAGTTACGCCAGCTGGCTACAGCCCCGAGGGGGACATCTGCCAACGGGGCTCGTTGAAGCACAGCGTGTGCCGGCTAGGAGACTTCCCCACTCTTCAAGGATTATTAGAGAGAGGGTGGCATGGAGTCATGGAGGTCAGAAAGTCCCAAACTCTCAACTTCAAAGCAAACTCCATCTGGAAACTGCAGCTGTTCCAAGAGGGAACCGAGCTGGAGCCTGGGATCGGTGTTTGGATCTACAGTCACAGGCTCGGTCCTATTCATACCAAAGGGCAAATGTGGAAAATATCACAGTCCCACATTTTCTACTCGGAATAACTCCATGATCAAGACTATTCCTGCTATAATTCTCAGTGTTCGCTCTGACACAACGGTCTTCCCAGGAGAAAGATTAACATACCAAAAAGCTGGAGCAGTCAGGGACTTGGTTAAGAAGCATTCTTTGATCTTTCACAACTGAAAAAAGTTTAATTATTCAAGTGCTATTTATAACAGATAGAATGGGATGCTGGCTGGCAAATGTATTTACATACATCAGATCTTCAAGATAGCCAGAAAGTCAAGATTTTAACTTGCCACACACCATACAAAGGCACATGATCTGCCAACAGAGAACACTCACCAGGCTCACATGGCTTTGTATCTATGGGGATCTCAGCTCATCAGCATGAGTTTTGCTTATAATTGTGCAGGCAGTATTAAAAGAGAAAAAAAAAAAGATAAATCTCCTTAAAAACACTGATCAATAAAGGCAGTCAGCTCATTTTGGAATATTGCTACTTTTATATCTCACACCTATACCCTTTAGTTAATGTTTAAAAACCCTGTCTCCCATTCAAGGCTATGTCTATCACGTTAAACTAAATAAGCCAGCTTTACAAATTGTGAGGCAGGCAAAGCATGGACCATTTACAAGCAGTGTATGTTGAAAACAGTTAGAGCTGGAGAGAGGGAATTAGGGTGACTGTATACACCCCACAGGAAAATGTGGTCACTTTTCTAGATTTGAGTTTTACAGACAACTAAATGCCACTTACTTTATAGGAAGATACTACCTGGAATTTTACTAAAGCTGCAAGGACAAGCACAGAAAGAATGAAGTGTGCTGCTGCCGGAGGGCGTTTAGAAATTCACCGTTCCAGTACTGAAAAAAAGTTGTTGACCACAGTAAATTTCCCAGATTCAAAGAATCTCTATCAGAAACACACTCAGGCTACCCAGTGTGAGAGTGTCTCACTTCAAGCAGAGAACAGAAATCAAGCTTTACTGAGCTCAGAAATGTCCCAGTTCAGCCATCAAAACTAACTTTCCCCCCCCAAGTAAAATCTACATTCAAACAAGGAGAAACAGGTTATTTTGTTAAATTCCCAACAGTGTAAAGGTATTTTAAATATTTTAGTATTTCAAGATGTGGGGAAATAAGGGGGGGGGGAAAGTTTAGTGACAATTTGAAGAGGCAGACTCTGTAAGTTGCTGTGAGAGCAGATAATCACTACCCCGACAGTTTGCAACACGCCAGACAGAACTTCCCAGTTTCACAGTGTAGAATAACCGCTCCATCACTAGCCCAGGGACAGAGCAAGTCCAGGCCCTGATCTGCCCCATGGCAGGGTGGCTCCCGAGTAGCCCAGCTGCAACCAGTCTCCCCAACAGCACAGCTCTGGCAGCCAGAGCAAGTGTAGGCATTTTCCTGTGTGCCACTAATGCTGGAACCCCGGCGGTTTCCATCCACCGAAGCAGACCCAGATGGCAGCAATTCAAATGCCAGCGTCCTGCCCACATCCCGCTCCTCAGGCTGCCGCCAGAAAAAAAAACGCATCAGCAATATCAGTGAGATGTTTACAGGAGGAACACTGGTATAGATGTTCTGGCTGAGAGCAAATTCGGTTTGTTGCGGGCACAGGAGAACAGTTTCCCAAACCAGTGCTGAAAAGGTTTTACAATCGGCAGCAGTTTAAGGACAATGAGTATAAAGATAAGTTTTTGACAAGTCTTTCCATTGAGGGTTGTATTTATTAGAAAAGTGTTCTTTTCTGTCAAGACAGAAGCCTGAACTGCAGTATTTCCTCTCTCCCCCTACACCCATATACAAAGCCTTCTCAAACGTAAGCTGTGTACCTTTCTATAAGCTCAGATTAACGTTTGTAACGTTTGATTCTCCAAAACTCTTCCAGTGATCACCTTGGCATTTTGTTCTTACTACATTTTTCAGTTCCCTTGATTATCCTGTTAAAAATTAACTGATGCTAAAAGAAGCAGTTTCTGTTTCACATTTTAAAAGCATGAAAGAGTTTGTCATGCAAACAATTCCGCAGGGAAAAAAAAAAAAAAAAAAGAGGAGGATAAAAAGCATGCCTTTGGCCTTGACTTTTTTCTTTCCCCTTTCTGAAGAGCAAGCAGGTAAGAAAGGCAGTAAATGCAATGGTTACTCACAGTATGTTTGTCTGGGGTGGGATATCGGGGATGGTTTCCAGCATCAGATGCATGCATCTTACTGTGGTCCTGAAGCAGAGGCAGCGACTGGGACAGGAGCAGGAGAAACCGGGCAAGAGGAGAAAACCCAAAAAGGCTGGAAGAGCGGCAGGTTTGAGCAGCATGGTGTTCGCTGGAGTGTATTTGCCTCAATTCTGAACTGCAGGGAGCTGACAAAAAAAAAAAAAAGTTTCCCAGCCCTGAGGTCCAGGAGGAGGGGACTCATCAGCATGTGTTTGCAATTAAATTAAGGCAGTTTGACAGTCCAACCGCCCACCCTCTGCCATTATGTACATCACTGGAGATCAGACTGTTCCCTCCCCTCTTTAATTGTGGTGCTGAAATACAGACTCTAAATTTTGATTTATTTTTGTCTCGTTTCTTATCTGGAACAGCGAGTTAACTCCTCACCTTCTCCTGCGGAACACACCTTCATGGCGGATGACCGAAAAATGCCCCTGGGCTTTCAGGGCTGAGCAGGGACGCAGATGGCCCAGGGTCAAGTTTTTTTATGTCTAAATTTTTGCCTTAGCAAACTCTCTGCAAACTAAGGAAAGCATCTTATCTAACAGCCTGTCAAATGCATCCAGCGGTAAGACTTTTAGGATAGAGGCTGTCTCTTATTACATACTCTTGAAACATCCAGCACAAATACAGCTCCAACTATTGATGGGAGAGTGGAACGCTACAGATAAGCGACTGCAAAAGGGAGATCACTATCAGAGATAAATAACCTGCAAATAAAGACAAAAAAACCCAATTGTACGCATTCTGTAAAGTTTCTCATGCGGAGTAAAAGCCGATTCATATCAGAGACCTTTTAGCTAGTATAATTTCTTCCTACAAGGATGTCATTTGGAAAAAT
Organism: Rhinoptilus africanus; assembly: GCA_013400135.1. Lineage (NCBI taxonomy): Eukaryota > Metazoa > Chordata > Aves > Charadriiformes > Glareolidae > Rhinoptilus > Rhinoptilus africanus. The sequence goes on from VXBO01008402.1 coordinate 411,545, forward strand.
GACAGGATTTTGGAGAAATTAAAAGCAATTGAGGTGTGAAGAGGGAAAGAAACAATGACATCAACTGAGTTTGAACCGTAGGAAACGCAGACCTCAGTCTGTTTCTCCCACTGGATGATAAAATGGAGATGCAAAAGGGAGGACCTCTTTCCAGTTGAATTAATCACCTTTTACTGATATAAAGAAGTTTAGTGTGAAAACAGCTTGCCTTTAGGTTTTAAATTATTACTAGACAACATCCTAAATGTTGTGTAGCAATCCTTAACGTGAGTGTGAGCCATTAATGCTCATGAGGATATAAAGGTCCTTGAGGAATTCCAAACGTGGCATCATTCCACATTACCTGGAAGAGCCCATGAGAGTTCCCATCACCCTGCATCCCTCTGCTTTATCCTGTAAGATGCAATACAATTAAGGTGACAAAACAGCACCTAACAAGAGCGACTTTTAAATCTCCCTGGTTCTCTTCTCCCTCTGGGTTGTCACTTGAGCATTTGGGGACAGACTGTTGGGGTTTCACTTACAAATTTAATGCTGTATTTTTTATTATTTTTTTTTTTCAGCAATAAAAGGCCATTACACTGCATTTTCTGCATCTAGTCCTCAGGCGATGGGTTGGTTGGTTACCCTGACACCACTCTGAAATGCAAGCAAGTTCTCTGAACTCCTCCCGCTCCCCCTGGGGACCCAGCTCATGGCTTTGAGCAGAGTGTCCTCTAGTGGCCACCCAAATTGAAAGCAGGTTGTAAAAGGCTGAATTACCTGCTTCAGCCTTTATCTATACATACAATTGGCAGCTGAGAGCAGATTGCTCAAGGTAAATGACAGCAGCTTTTAATTCCAGCTTGAGAAATCAAGAGCATTAGAAATGCGTCCATCAGAAAAGGCAACACAGGTTACACCATCAAAGTCTTCAAGACTGAAGTCCTCCAATCTGATTGCTCCCCGCATCATCCCTTTCCAAAATACACTGAACTCTACTTCGGAGCTGCTCTGTAAACAAGCATTTCTAGGAAAATAAACAAAATTGCTCTCTTCAAACCATGCTTCAGTATTTAGGAAAGTCATCAACACCCTCACTGGCACCTCTGGCCTCTTTATAAATACAAGGCTTTTGCCTTCTGCCTCTGATTCCATCTTGGTGCATAAACTCCGAGCGCTAAACCAGCCATCTGTAAAACAAACCCCTTCCAGGTTTATTTGTCTTGCTCATGGGAGAGCTGGGCAAGGCATCACTCACGTTTCCAGACATACTGTCTTTGGAAGCTTATTTCCGCGCCTGGCTGTGGGGTAGGTGGCAGCTTCTGGAAGGATTAATGGGTGTTTGCTGACCACTTTGTGAGAATGGGAGCTTCGGCGAAGTCAGCAGATTTCAGCAGTGGCCACGCCACAGGGAATAATCCCAGTACAAAAGGCAAGTTCTGCAACTTATTCATTTCCTTAGAGGCAGATCTTCACTTGAACTTGAAACGTACCTCTTCCACCTCGCTTATCTACCCTGCGTGACAAAACGGGCTGTTTGCAAGATGTTATGAAACACTAGCAATCACAGTTCACTTACTATTGCATTAATTTATCTTAATTTCCATCAACATGACAAATTGCTTAAAAAGGAGTGCGCTGCTCAGAACAAGAACCAAAAGTTAACTCCTAAGCAACAGGAGTGAAAGTTAGTGCTTGTGTCCCATGCTTAAGCGTTTCCAGACGGTGCTGGACAGACTTTACACCGATAGAATGCAAGGAAATTTGCTTTTGTTTTCCAGGTGTGGAGTTTTTTCCCCCCACGCTCTTTGCTTTATGTTTAACTATCACTTCTGCCCCAGTAGAAAGATTTCACTGGAGTAGGGCCCCTGAAAAGCTCATCGCCACTTCCCAGGGAACTGTGATGTTACACTTTTTACTATGAAGTGAACATAACCATTATCTGACAAATCTAATTTACTAGATACCATTGGTGTGACACATCCATAGCTTTGCAAAGCAGAAAAGGGTATTTTTTTTTCAAGCAAGCATCACTTCAAGAAAACATTAACTCTGAACTACTCTCATGTTATAGTTAGTAAAACGACATCTATCATACACAAGGGGGACAGGAAGGAACACAGACTACAGGTAATTATCCTGAGGAATAAAGATTAGCAGACGAATTTAATTAGCAACAGCTGTATTTGCTATTATGGACAGGTTCCTATTACAGCTGGAGCTAAAGTATTCTTCTCAATACTAGTGAAATGGAAGCTCTTAAAAATCTGCATTAATTAAGCACTGAAGCAGAGCACATGAGACAAGGGGGAAGCTGCAATTCAAAAACGCATTCAACAAACTCCTGACGTGTTTGGTCTAGGCAATTCCTTGAAGTACAAAAATGGACTAAATGACCTCTTCATATCTGTTCTCTCCAGGTCCAACAGCCAGGTAAGTGAATTCACTCTTAAACCGTTCTAATGTATTAAACCTAGATCAGTGCTGGGTGTGCAAATTCCAACACACATCTTGCACGACTCCACGACATGAAGGTTTAGAAATCATCAGCTGAGCAGGTTTCTTTTGAGAGATTCTGTTCTATGGAGTTAATCTAAAACTATGCATCTGCACCATATCATTAAGTGCTTTTTCGAGGGTTCTAGTGTCTTAACCTTCAATTACGGAAAGAGCATTTATCCACAAAGTATTCCAATTACAACATGATGCAGAACCATTTTAAGAAGGCTAAAAAGTCTTTACTGAATTTATTGATACAGAAACACTTATTAATAAAGTTTATATTGCGTAACACTTCTGCATGCCTCAGGCCAATTTAACCCTAGTTTCTACAGATAGATTTTTCAACTTAACACACCGATGATTAAAGCAGCTTGAAGTTCATTTCTTTTTTGCAAATTTTCTGCAGTATTGAAACCTAAAAAGGTGTCACATACAATTGAAGGCTACTTAGAACACAACAGGAAGCAGTCAAAGCAAGTAAAATTCCTAGATAGTTTACAGTCTATACAAAACCAGTTATGCTACAGTTACTCTATTAGAAATGCATACAAAACTACAGTGCAAGTGCTTGTGCACAGGGAAAATGGATTTACAGCTCCCCTTCATTTACAGGCTATAAGCAATACTATTTCACAGTTATATTACACATAGGGGTTTATTTGGATAGGTGGTTTTTTGGACAAGGGGACAATTTGACAACCCAGAACATAAAATTTCTGTATATATATTTATTTATTCAGCCCTATCCAGGAAAAATAGCAGTATTTAATGCATTTCATAGAAAGCTACAAAAATCTAGCAAATGTAATAAAAGAAGGCAAATCTGGTGAAAAATCTGATAGAGTATCTTTTACAACTGGGGATGGGATGGGGGTAAAATCAAACAGGGATGAATGAAAAATAATTGTCCCTCAGCTGGTCAGCTTTCACAGAATCTCAGCAAGGTTTACTAATACAAACCTGAAGTTCAATGTCATTTTTAAAGCAATTTCTTTAAAAGTTTTGTAATTAACAAACTGAAGGATGACCTGGTAGCCAAAAGTAGGAGGAGCCCTGTACTATGGAGGGATATGGAAACTGTGCCACACTACATAAAGGCACATACTAGTTGGACAGCTAGTAAGCAGAAATGCCTCACAATTAGAGGTGACAGCCTTCGGGGGAGCACAGAGAAATATTACACATAGATTCTATTAAGCCTCCATTTACCACCATATTCAGGATTTTCATTTGGAGAAAGTTGACAGAATGACAAGATGGATACTTGTATGTTCACAGGAAACCATCAGCTCGGTGGCTGCGGATTTGCCCCACTTAAAATAAAGAAATAAAAATCTGAGGGAGCAAGAGAGCTTGGGCTACCAATTAGACCAGAATTGGAGACGTAGGAAACTAAAGGCAAAACACAGCCTACGACTGTGTTATGCGCCAGCGGCCACATGACACTGTATTATCAGATAATATTCTCAAAGATATGCAAAAAGCCCTATTAAGCAAGGAAGAATTCTCCACCTCAAGCTTAGAAGTACAAGAGTTAACTGTTTATTTTCAAAGCTGCACAGAACTTTGAAACACTGTCTATCATTAAGCAACCTGCGCAAGTCGGTACCATTAACCGAAAACCCAGCATATTTTTGTCAAGACAGTCTTCATCCATTCATTCCTCAGAAAATGAGGAGATCGTACCAAAAAAGAGATATCAAAATGATACCAACTTAAGTGCTTCTAATGGGGCAATGCCTTAACATAGCTTCATTACCTACTGAGAGGGGGCTTCTCGCTCCCCCCAGCTTTAGGAGTATTTCACATCAATACAAACTCAAGAGTTTCTTTACAGCCTTTACCAGTTTAGGCAGATTTTTCAAACAGGCTGAACCGAGTAAGCCTCCACTTCTAAACACAGTCTCTCCTTCCATCACCGCTACAGGAAGACTTGGGAATAAAAATCAGAGTTCACATCCACTGAACTGCAGAGGGTAACATCCTTCTATATGAGCTGGTTAAAACATCTACTTAATCGTTGCAGGAATAAAATAACCTACTAAATTGATCAACTTCGTTACACCTACCGTATGTAGACCAGGTGTACACAAGTTGTGTACATTCTAGCCACCTTGCTACAGCAGGGGCACACACAGAGGAACACTGAAGAACTCATCAATTTGGCTTTCTAGACTGTTTTCAGGTTTTAAGCGCCCTCCACAAAACTGTATTTGGCTGAATTACCGGCACACAAGCCACTCCGCTCAGGCTAGCACTCTGCGCTTCACTCTGTTCAGCCCCGCAGACAGAAGTTCTCATAAAATATCAAAATCCACAGATCCTGCTCTCACAGTCAGTTTTCACAAACTCACTGCTACGAATCTCCTCTCTATCCTCTTCCCCATTGAAAATCACACTGTAAACATTTCCAGAGACCAGTCACAACCCTGACTACCCCAGCAGCCTGTCAAAGCGAATCAGCTTCGCAACTCTTCACTTGCCTCCATTGCTTTAAAAAAAAACACCAAACAAATTTGCATCTCTATTAAGACTAATTCACTAGAACAGGTGTTTCCCATTAAGAAAACCAATATTCTGTAAAAAATTTTTACCTTTTACTGAAAAAATATATGTAGTTTATACGCAAAACTGAGACAAACCAAAGGGGAGCTGATGCTTTCCTTCTCATTCAAAACCTGGATGTCACAAGGCCAGATGCCAAAAATCCTTTCCTTTCTGTAGAAGTTGTGCTTTTTCAGATTACTGGAAGAAACAAGATTTGCCAGGTCAGTTTTTACTAATAATCTCATCTTCCATTAAACACACACCACAGTAAACACATGGCAGGTTTAGTGGGAGAGACCAGAGACAGCAACGGTCTTCGGGGAACTGCTTAAGAATATTTAAAAACTGCAATTCAGCAGAGCAGCCAGGAGATTTTTAGAATATCTCTGTGCAGTTAGTTTCAGGGAATTAAATCCTCCTCTCCACAAGCAGCTGAGCATTTCACCAACTTGCTTCCTAAGGAATCTCTGCTGTAGGATAAAACTATAGCACACAACTGAGAAGAAAGAAGAAACTCAAAAAAAGCTATAAAGTTTAGGTATACAGCAGCCACATTCCCCAGCTAGCCTACTGCCTTGGGTGGTCATATTAGCAGGCAAACAAGTGGTATACATTTGTCAAGCCCTAAGTAGTACTTTATTTTCTGCCTACTTCCCAGTTTTTCTAGGAGGAGGAAATTACTTTTCCCTGTAATAAAGCAGGTAATATTTCAAGGGATCAGGCAAAGGCAGACTCAAGACCTTTTCCCTCAAAAAGTTTACAGGAGGATCCGGCTTTAGTTCAGAGGGTTTCGTTTCTTCCTCTTCTTGTCTCTCATCCTCGAGATCCTCACTGTTGTTGTTATCATCTGATGGGTTGGAGATACGACTAGCGAAGACCTCTTTGTCCAAGAAAACAATAGTTTCCATGCGACGGCGACGCACACGTCTTCGTTTAAATTTTGGGGGGTTCTTCAGCCCATTTCCATTTTTGTTCATTGTTTCTTGATGTATAATTTTTTTAATGGTTCCTCGGATGGCTATGCGAGCCAGATCCTGGAGGCTGCGAACAGCCACTGGGGCTAAAACAAAATGAAAAGCATGAACAGATAAGGAGAAACTCCCCTCAAGAGTACTCATAGGAAAAGTTGTATTTGCTTAAGTTAAATCAGGCCACTTGAATTCCTTGCTGTGGTTACAAAAACAGGTCTATTCAACTCCTGTCAACTCAGATAAACTGTATTGTAACTTTCCAAACAAAATTTAATTATGCATTTCTCTCATTAACTGACAAAAAAAAAGAATGGGATGAAAGAAGAGTTTCATATTTTGATGTCAAGTCCTCACAATTATTTTAAGATACACGTCTTAAAAGATTACAAGAATGCAGACTTAAGTGACTGAAACCGTGACTGTTTCATTTTCCTACTGCACAGAGCTAGACCCTACACCTGAAGTCTATTTAACTCTTCCATAAAATGATTTTTCTATTGTGACGTTACTTCAGCTTTGCCAAGTTTTTCACTTCTAAAACATGAGTACTATTTATGCTCTTCAAAAGCTGCTTTAGACTTAATAGGCAAAGACTGGCTAAAAAGCATTTGGTAAAAGTAATTATAAAAGCATACAGTAATTTATTGTATTAAAATACCTCCCACATTAATGGTGTGGAAGACTGTTCTGTCTTCTGCCAGCCCCTAAGTGCACAAGTCATGCAGCATAAAGAAAAAAAATGTATTGATGCACACACATCCGCATACTAAAATTAAACTGAAATAAACAAAACCACTTGACTTCTACTGACAAGTGAGCATTCCTGCAACCTGAATGAAGGAACCAGAAAAAAAAATGACATGTAATACGTATGCAGGTCCCACCAAACAGCCACCATACAAAGTATGCCGAAATATGCACTTAATGGACTTTATAGCACTGTACGGACTGCGTACTGAGCTGTTTTTTGTCATGCAAAGACACCTTTCCAGAATAAGAACAAAGTCTGACTAATCTCTTTATGGAAGCATCTCTGTCTTCATGTGTCTTAAGAGGCCTCTCTGCACTGAAGTCTTAATCTAAAGATTGAGGCCACTGCTTATGATCTGCATTTCAGGCAGCTAACCAAAAACTGCACAGCTTCTATCCCTCAAGTGTTCCAGGTTCAGGATAATTCTGAATTGCTGGGCAGTGAGAGCCTTTGAAGAGATATAAAGTTCATTTGCAGGTACTGCTTGTGTATTTTCCATCACCATGGCAAATGCCTGAGAACCGCGACAGTACACAATTCAGGATTGGAACAGCTGTTTGCATGTGGAAAACCAATGATCAGACATCCCAGAAAGTTTAGGTACAATTCCACAACAAATCATTTGTGTTTAGAATCTATTTTACACAATTCTGATTCTTGCACCAGGCCTCCACAGGTATCCTCAAAGACAGACTGGGATCCAACACAAGACTTGGACAGCTGTTCAAAGGAGAAAGCAGTTGGAGTAATTTTCTTGAAAGGATTCTTAAGGAGGTAACATCTAAGGAAGCAAGGTGCAGCTTACAGCCAAACAGCATAAGAAACCTCCCCCATGCTCAAGAACGTCTGTACTCACGCAAGTGAACAAGCCTCGATTTTCCTGAATCTGCGTGGTTAGGCTGAATCAAAGGAGCAAAAGAAACAGCAAGAATCTTCTTGGTCTCCCAGGCAGAAGGACCAGTACGAGTTATCTTAGTCAACTAAACCAAAACAAGGAGGTTATTGTCCATTGTGTGAACTACAGTAAGATTTTTGAGAAAAAAAAAATGAACAAATGTCTTTTCTGCATGGACAAGCGGTTAAAGTACCAGGAGCTACAACAGTAATAGTTAGGTAATAAGGAGAAACACTGGTGGGCTTTTTTAGAAATCTCAGAACTCCTTACAGGATTAGCCCCAAGGAACTGCATTTGTTACAACAGAGCATGAGCACTGGCAGTTTGGGACATCCCACTTTCCCAGTTCTTCCTCAATTCTAAACCAGAACAGCTACGTCTGATTACTGAGAAAACACGTCAGTCACCAATGAACATTCACGCTCTTGAAGCAATCACTGGATTTCTGTTCCAGCTCAAATCACCTGCACTAACTCATTGCACAGCACCTCGCTGGGAAGAAACTCTGCACTCTGCTTGTCTCAGCTACCCTGAGAGAGATAAAAGGTCAGATCCTACACCTCAGCCATGCAAGTCCCTTAAACCAGCACACCTTTACAGCAAAACGACCATCTGAATTACAATCTTGAGTTCACATACAGGGCAGTTATCCAATTTTTTACTAAAAAGAATCTACTGACACTTGTAAATAGGGACAAGCTCTTTCATAAGTCAGTTAGGGTGTAAAATTTTGTATTTCACCATAAGCACAACACTAGTTTATATAACTTGAACACCACCTTGCTGACATTTTTCTGCAGCATGAAAGTAAATTTGCAAATAACAACAAAAGATCAGAATATGTGAAAAACTGGTAGAACTATGATTTTTTTTAAATTATGAAGAGTGCAGGGTTCAGTTTCCACTTAGTGAAAACCACTGCACTTAATGCTTTCTCCAATCTGTGACAAGAAGGGCAAACTAAAGGAAGAGCTGCTGACTAAACGGAGATCAGAAGAATGACTGAAAAAGAAACACGGGCAGAAACTCTACCTTCTCTTCTAGAGGCATGACAAGAATTCCCCCAACTTTCAACAGGTTCTTCATGTAGTCTTCATGTTCCTTCTGTACTCCAGCACCACAGTAAACACGGTCATACTGAGTACAGTCTGGTGAAATCTCTAAACAATTGCCGGTAACAAAAGATGGCTCACAAAATTCAAACCTGAAAATTAAGATGATGTGTATCACTCAAGAATATTACAAGTTATTCAATTAATTATTTTCATGACTCTAGAAAAATGAAACAATGAAAAACACTCGGGGGAAAAAAAAAAGTTTCACAGGATTTCTCCTCTGAAGCCTGTATATTCTAGATATTATCAGAACAGATCACAGCCAGAAGTCTCAAAACAACAGAACAATGAGCTGAGAATTCATAGATGAAAGTCTCCAAAGGATAAGGATGCATAATTTCATATTTGAGTTGCACATGACTCTCCAGAACGAGCTATTTTTAGTTACCTGATGCTGACTTGGTTATAATACACAAATATAAACATGAGACCTGCAATTCCAAATGTTTAAAGTCTTTTAAGGACTGCACAAGGGGTTTTTTTTTTTGGCATTTTCAAAACCTTTTAAATGGTTTTCAGATGTTGTGGGGAAGTATGACCTGATGCTTCAAAACTATGCTTTGCTGAAGCCAGTGGAAGTTTTCCCATTAGCTTCAAAAGAACTGTGATTTCACCCTTCATATAAAGTGGTTTTGCCTATAGCATTTCTGATTCAGTTTAGAAGATAAATGAAATATTCTGTGATGCTTCTGGTTTTCTTACATGCTCCGAATCTACATAAACTTTAAACCCCACATTTAAGGGCTGATTTTGATAGAAGTTGTACAACATATCCCTTCCTCTGCTGGTATCTTGAAAGGCAGCTCAGTATAGCACCTATTTATTCCTAAACGCTTCCTGAAGCTTTCTGCTTCTGCAAAGCCTGCTAGACATTCAGAGCAGCCAGCTAATGGTTCCTGCACACAGTGTTCTAACAGCATAACCCAGCAGCCATTTCTCTCAGCAATGCCAATTTTCCAGTCATGTTGCTTTCTGAATTCAGCTCACTTTTGCTCCACAGCTGTATTTGTATGGACAGAGCAAAGAAAAAGTCTTCCTTAAAACATCTATTCAAACAACAGCAATGTGACTCTGAAAAAAAACCAAACAAACCAGTGATCTATGTGCAAGTACCTTCCCCACTGAAAACTTTCAGTCTGCTGCCAACATCTAGAAAATACAGCCCTCTCAGCAGCAGCTTTCCAGTACAGCAGTAACAGCACGAGGCTGAGTAATTTAAATTCCAGGATGTCCTGATTTTAATTTTCTCCCTCCCACAAGAGAAGGGCTATCAGGTATCCAGAGATGCTTTACTTCTCTGTTTGAACAAACTGTGAGACGGATCCAAAAACATGACAGCTACAACTTTTATTGCTGAGGTTTCTATTGGCAATGGTTATCTTGCTGGAAAGTTATTACTTGTGACAGCAACAGAATGGAGGTTCTAAGAAAGAACATCAATCAAATCCCGAGCAGTTTTAGTACCAACTTTATCATCATAAAGCTACCTTCATATTTTAAAACACCATTTTTCTTCTTCTGAGATAAAACATATTAGGCCACCACAGAAATCAGTTCATATTCTTACAACAACCACACATGCTCTCAGATCACAAACCTAACTATTGGTGTTATTTGCAAGTTTCAAGTTGTTACCTGCAAGTGCATTTTAAAATAAGTAACTTTTTTCACCTTCCTCTAAGCTCTTCAACAGCAGCACTGCTATTAAAAACACTGCAAAACTTTCTGAAACTCCCCCACAATACACATCAGCTTAGAAGGTCACACACTGCAGCTCAGCAAGCCTAAGGAGCCAGAATCCACAGATTACCCTGAATCCAGAGCTGCCACATGGGAGCAAGAACTGCCATGACTAAATCCAAACACACAACATGAATCCAAATGAGCATTCCACATTCTTACTTGTCAAAGCTGTCACTTGTTTTAATGAAGAAGTCCAATTTCTGCTTCGCATATTCGATCACATCGGAATGAAGCTCCACACCATGGTTAACACCAAAAGGACCTACAAATTTAGAACAGTAGGATAATGGTAACAGGCAACAACACAAAACCCAGCAGGATTGAATACAGCTTTGGTTACATCCTATAACATCCTTGAGTGTTAGACAGTCAGTGCTTGCAGAGGGTCAGCTGTCTTAGTACCACAGTGGGAACTGCAACCCTATACCTGCAATTTCTGGCAGCAAATGAGGCCATTTTGCACAATTGATTTTGAATCATATGCTCTTAACTATGCAGGAAATTCTGTAGGAGGGAAACGCTGATACTACCACCTGGAAAAAATTCCAATGCAGAAAAATAGCCTGCATTTTTAATAAATCCCTCAAAAAAAACCCTTTATGTTACTTTTATACCCCCTTGCTGATATGCTAAAAAAAGACTCAAAGGAATTGGGAACAGTCCTCAATTAACAGCAAAAATAAATTGGAAAATACAAAAGTTATTCAACACTCATGCTTTTTATTCAGAATTGACCTGGTAACTTTAAAAAAAAATTCAAAAGAATTCAAAAGTTGCATACTGGCATCCTAGGTAACCTCACCAAACCTAGCAGAAAATGGCAAATGGGAGACGGGAGTAAGGCTCTATCCTGACAACAACCATTTCAGCAGTTAAATTTCTTGATACCCCCACAAAAGGAAAATATGTCCCCTGTAGTCATTCGCTATCTATCCTGGCAGCACAGTGGCTGACTGAAATACTTCAGGGCGAACTACAGTTGTGTAACTGCAGTTTGATGCTTTGCTCTGTGCCTACTGTAGATGTGGTCACGAAGTCTGTTCTGATGCAATAACTGCTTTCCAGAGACTATTCCTGCCTGTAGGTTGGCGAGAGTCAAAATTGGATCTTAAACATGTTTCCGTCTAGACAGAACAGCGTAAAAACAAACAAGATACAAAGCAGCTATAGTCACAGGTTTCTGTGGATGCCTCAATCCTAGGTTAAACAGGGCACTCCGGCTTCCAAGGACTTCCAAGCACTGTTCTTGCTTAAGGGGTAACAAACCCAAGTTTGTGTCCAGTCCTGCAGGAATCCACTACAGCTACCTGTGCAATTACAACGCTGCCTGTTCTGAACTGCCACAGAAACCTGGATCCCATCCAGTTCCAGAGAGAAGGTTGCAAGAATCCTGCTAAATCCTCCAGTTGGATTAACACACTCTCTACTTTCCTAGCTACCTTTTAGTTTCAGTACTTGAGGAATGCTTCATTCCCCATTTCAAAACTCTTATTTTTCAATCTGACATAAACAGTTAACATGATTGAAAAGGTATTTACCCAAGATGAGTCCAACCATAGAACTCAGATAACCAGTGCCACTGCCAAGATTCAAAAATGACAGCCCTGGTTGCAGATCCAAAGCTTCCATCACCTCAGAGTAAATGCATGGTGCTGAGAGATGAATATTTCCATGCTTCCATGCCAAATCCTTGTAGGCATTGTCTTTGAACTCTTCCAGGTAGTAATCTGCTCGATCGATGGCTCGGAACGCCTGTTCTACCAGTTCTGTCCGGATGTATTGTGCCTCCTTCAGGTTATCAATTAATTCATCGTTATCTTCTCCTGCACTCACTGCACCTCCCATCTTCAAGAGTTTTCTATAAGCACTAAAACTAAAACAAAAATAAAGGCAGGTGAGGTATGTAATATGTACTTCAACACTAAATTATGTTGCTGTAGATGGAAGTACTTTGAGAGACCTTTAGGTACTCTAAGGAAGACAAGCAGCAGAAAAACATCACCACCAGCACCCCCATCCCCCACTCAAACAATGAAAACCAAAATGCAGCAGATCCGGCACCCAGTACCTGACACTAGTGGGGGAAAAAAATCACAATGGACAATTTAAATGTGGAATGCCTGTCTTCAAACACTACCAACGTTTTACTAGCATGTCAGCTTTTCCACTGAACCCTTTTATATAAAGGATTATTCTAGCTCCTGTGCTTATAGGTCATTTTTCACTGCAAATCCAACCAGCAGTGCAAGTCTGGCCCGCCTGTCAGAATTCTTGTCACATGTGGACTTTCAATCTCTAATAGCATCAAGGGGAAATTAAGAGACTAAGACACAGGTAGCAAGAACCAGAAAAATCTCAAATTACACGTTCAAAGAAAATGTATCAGGATGCCAAGTTCACAGACGTTAAAAAAAACCTCTGACACAGAGTATCAGCTTGCTTACTTTAGGAAATACACTTCCATACAGCTCATCTTTAAACCTTGAGCCACCATCATCAGTGAAACAGTTGAGGATACAGACAGCAACAGCAGAAAGAATTTCCGCTGAAGCCTGTGGAATTTCTTAGGTTCTCTTAAGTCCTAGATGAGCTAACTCCCAGTTTGGACACTCTTAAGGGACACAGATATATGAATTACTAATACTTCTGACTTCACTGACATGATCACCTCTAGCAACCTTTTCAGGCTTGTTGGTGTAGGGGAAAGAAAAGCAAGCACCTTCCCTGACTCCGCATTACACCAAGCATGGCTATACACTTCCTGTAGTAAAACATCTATATGCTTTAAAGAAAAAGGCACAGAGGGAGAAGAACGTAGCAGAACTTGTCACTCAAAATTAATCTAGCTTTTCTTTCCTACGTGTATCTTTAAAAAAAATCCTTTTCAGAAAACACAACACGATTTTTTTTAAAATGCATTTATTTACTATACCTTCCTCTGCTCACAATAACAATAACCACAAAAGCAGCAGCTTTAGAGTTCATTCCTGGGATCAGAAGACCTGCCTACAGCTAAATTGTTGGGGTTTATTTGTTACATTCAGCAGAAGCAAATTATACACTTTCCTTTTCAGAGGAAACAAAGAAAAGCTACAGGAGTCTAAAGAAATTTCACAGTTACTCAAATAACATACCATCCCCATTACCTGTAGAGACACACAAAATAGGATATACTTAGGCAGGGAACTCGAGCCAGCTTTTAACACATCCCTGTCTCAAACACAGTTTCAGACCATTAATAAGACTTTAAAAAAATGCCACCCCTCTCCTTTCTATTGTTACTCCTTCATTTTCTCTACAAAAAATTATCGTGTTTTATTACTTCACAGTGGAAATGCATCAAGTTGAAGCCTTCAGTGGGTTTATCAGCCAATTTGATTCTTTCCTTTTTTTCCTTCTCTAACACACCTATCAATTCATTGCATCGTCATGTGTAGGGCTGATTATATCTTCAGTCAGTATGCTTTACATCACATTCTGCATTCAAATCCTCTCTTCCTTGAGGGTGTTGATTCCCTTGACTTTCTTTTGTACATTTTGTTCTTAGCCTTACTACTTTTTTCCACTTAAGCTCTTTTTTGCTATTAAAAATCTAAATTTCTAGCTTTAAAGCGTGAATAAGAAATTGTGCCTTCAACAGTGTTCTGCTTTCAATGCCTAGCAAATTATTTCTGATGCACGCAAGCCCCACTGGGACAACCAGTCCACCTGGGTTTAGCTCAGCTCTATGACCAACAACTGTTCTTCCATGTTCTACAACATGGAAGACATCTTTCTAATGGAGATCAAGGAATCTCCAAGTTGTGACAGGTATCAGTTACTTCTGTAATGATTTCTTTTACTGGACGCTAGCTTCCCTCCAATAAAATGCATGTTTTATATGCAGAACATAGAACGCTGACATTTAAGTTCCTCTTTGGATAATTCCACATCTTGGTAACCTTGTTTCCCTTCTCCTATTGGAAGGGGGAACCAAGACTACCAGTAGGACATATTTTTAACAAACTTTTTAAAACAAGATCCTTTTCCTCCACAGCTAGCACAGTTGTGCTTTTCATGCTTCTAGGTAAAGCGCAGATTTCCACAAATCTGAGCAGGCACAGAGTTCACATGCAAAAATTATGATTGCTAGCAGATCACGATGCAAGTATCAAACCAAACAGCCATTTAGTATTGAAACAGCCCTTCAATTGCATGTTGCCATCTTTCCCTTTAACAAAAACAAAACATAAAAAACAAACAAACAAAACCCCAAGTCTGACACCAGAAGCTGCATTCAGACGCCTGAAACAAACACTGAAATTAAAGCAATTTCTTCCAAGGCAAACACCAGCAGATGCACAGGGGAAGACTCAAAACAATACACAAGGCACAAAAATGCAATTCTTCACCCCAAAAGATTTCCAGGGTAACCCCTGCTCTGACATAATACACTCCAGAAGAAAAAACAAAGGTGAGGATGTTTACCGACCAAAAAAAAAAGTTACAGCTGGCAGATTTCGATACCATCCCCTCTAACCATCTCAAATAACAAATTAAGCCCCACATCATATAGCTCCATCACTACCTGCGTTATCAGGCCGCTGCCGAGGAGATGGGAGTGGGAGGAAGGTCTAGGAAAGCCTGATGTTGGTATCTCCCCTCAGCCCCCACCTCAATTACAGCTGGGCGGCCCCGCTCTCCACACAGCCCCGCTGCCTCCAGCCCTGCCCGCAGCCCCGCTGCGACCCCGGGGGCGCCCGGCCCGCCCTGACGGGGAACCGGTGCTGGGGCGGGGGAGAGGCCACGATAAGGGCCATGCCCCGACCCAGGGGCACCCCCAGCAGCAACGGCAGCCCCAGCGCCGGAGGAAGGCACTGAAGGGGATACAGCGGCCTAAGGAGGCAGCGGCCTGAGGGGGAGGAACCGCGGCCTGAGGGGGGGAACCGCGGCTCCAGCCGAGGCTGAGGTGAAGGGGCTGGGGGGGGGATGCTGCAGCGGCCCGGTGAGGTCGGGCGGAACCGAGACAGGCCGCAGCTCAGCGGACAGGGTCTCCTCGCCCCCCGGCCGTACCTGAGCGGCGGCTCGGCTCGGCTCGGCTCGGCTCGGCTCCGCTCGGCTCGGCTCGGCTCGGCGGTCCGTTAGCGTCCCATGTCTGTTTAACGGGAGGGGCCGCGGG